>JAWNPP010000094.1:0-92387 GCA_035047445.1 Drosophila siamana
TTGGTTGGTGCTGCACTATCAGTGACCCTCTTAACATCATTCCTCGAACAATGTTCATCCCATGGTGGTTTTACTTGTATAATAAATTTTATTTAACATAATTTAATTTATGTATAATAATTCAATTTCATTATGGTTTACATACATTTATTTATTTATATTTTAATAAGTAATTGTATTATGCATTTAAATATATTTTAGGTATATTTAAACTATGACTAAACGTAAATTTCACATAATTATGCCATCGTTCAATAATTTAATTTAATTATGCTCAATTCAATTACATACTTGTTTTACTAAATTTTAAACATTTTTTTTTGTATTTGATTGTGTTAAACGAGCAAACCAAAGTTGGAATGATAGACAGCAAAAACAAAATTAGAAACAGAAAACGCAAAAACATTTAACACAAACTTTTACAATTACTAGACGGTTCTTTAATAGAGGTTTCTTGAGGTTCTCCCCTCTGCCTTATCCTTCTTTAGCTGTTTATGTTTATCAACATTGTCGTTGCCTCCACACCGAGAGAGATCCTGTCAAACTTGCGACCCAGTTTGATATTGGAATTTGGTCGCCAATCAATAAATTGCACACGTTCTTCTATTTTTCTTTTTAGGTATTTTTCACTTTGCTGTTCCTGTTATTGTTATTGTTGCTGTAGGGTGCCTTTTATGCGTTGCGTTGCGTCTTGAGTCTTGTTTTCTCATCGCACATTCCCAGCCACATTGCACGATCCGATGATCCGATCATCATACATTGCTGTCCGTGCCCACGGCTCCGGTAAAGGAGAACGGCTGTGCATTGTTCACAATGCCCGCCCGATCGTTCGTCGTGGACGTAGCATTGCCGCCGTATCCTGTTTGCTGTGCCGCCGCGCGCATATCGTCAGCGGAAGCTCTATGGGAGGAAGTAAGAGAGTTAGCAGTTAGTTTTATGTAAATAAAAGATACATTCTGATAAACATGATACTGGGAATAAAATACGAAATCAAGAGAGAACTAATAAGTTTGCGTGCGAATAAAGCAATCGTGCATTGCCAAGGACCAGACGAAAGAACAGAAACCCCAATTGTATAATTGGTAAAGATTATTGAAATAACACTGCATTGGCGATATAACTATAAAAGGAAAAAAAGAGGCAAGAACTCAACAAGTCCATTTGAAGATCCAATTCCAAATACTTGTATGGAGCCTTTGGAAAGCAAACTACATATAAGGAAATCTAAAATGGAATACTTAAATTATCGATCAGTTAGCTACGCAACTATTTTAAAATAGCTGTATTCGAAATAAATATACAAAGGGAAAACTTTACACTACTCAATTAAACAATAAGTTTGGACTACTTGACAACATAATAATTATTCATTGCCTGGATGTATAGCGTACTTCTTGCGGTTGTTTTTGTTGTTGTGGTTGGTTGTTGTTGTAGTTGGCTTTTTTGTTGGATACAGCAATTGGTTTTTAACTGGACTGTTCTGGGGCAGTTTGGCATGTACAATTCATAAGCATTTAAGTATATATTTTAATTGAAGCATTTCGTCCATTTAAGTTTAAAATAGTTGGTGTTGTGTTCGATATGAAATCATGTTAATGATGTAATTTGAACTAGTTTGCAAGCTAGGACTCTTCTCTGGCTACCAGTAACACGTTATCATATTGAGATTATGCAATTAGTATTTATAAAGAAAGCCATACTGGATGCCAATATGGATCCACTAGGATGTTGAGATTTTTGCTCTTAGATAATGTGTTGCGAGTATTGTTTTGCTGCGAGTTACTATATAGGCATAACAAAAACTTAAACTTAATAATAAATACAAATAAATACATATGCTCTAAGTTGATTGGAATATTTCGAAATAAAAATCTGTGTAACGCCAAAGCCGAAGTTAGATTAAGTCTGACAACTGACTTGTTTACAATATTTTTAAATAAATTATGAACAACTCTGATATTTGTAAGAATATATATATTATATATCTATTATGCAGCGACAAAAAAACGAAACATTTAACATTTAAAATTGTTTGACATTCAAGCAATGCATTTCAAGTTAATGTTCTCCAATTTTAGTTGTACAATATTGCTCAACGATTCTTTAATTTATATTTAATTTGCATTTGTGTGGAAGCTGCTCATCGTTATCTACTTTACTTTTGTTTACTATAGTGTTCTTTTTCGTTTATCTTTTTACTATACTTTTCTTTTTGCCATCATAGAACTTTCTCACTAAAAATAAACTTTACATATATTTTGTATAGATATATATATATACATATGTAAATTGTTATACTTTGTATTTATGCATATGTATGTTTAGTATATTTAACTGTACTTTTAACAACACCGTCGCGCTCGACAAGACATTTAAAAATGGAGAAATGCAACTACATGCAAAGGACGACAAATGACCAAACATTTTGCAAACATTTTGTTTAGTAACAATTATGAAAAGTTTCCTTGCTTTTTTTCTTTGTTTTTCAATTGGTGGGGTGTTTTTTTTTTTGTATTATTTATGATGTCCTTTTATTGTGTGTTTAGATTCTTGTTTTCTTATTTTGTTTTCACTTTCAATTGGAACGAACTCTGAAAGCTATGCGTCATAAAATATTTGTTACTCAATATTTCATCATGATATTTCTTTGTCAAATCGTCATTGTATTTGTTTTGTCTTGGGTGTTTTGTGTGAGTATCTGCAGTGAAGGTGTATGTGTCTGTGTGTGTGTTCGAATTGTTTAATTTTTGGCAGTTTATGCATTTAGTTGGCGTGTTTATGTCGGGCGCCAAACATCGGGGTCTTCCATGAGTGTGATATGTTGATCGCCGCCCATTTGCATTTGGCCGCCTGCCTGGTCGCCTCCCATTTGTGTGGGCGATGTGGCCGCAGCAGCCATGTCCTCGCGCGAAGCTCTAATGTTATATGGGCAGTATATAATGTTGGATTTGGCATTTGCATTTGCATTGTCGATTTAATTAGGTGTTAAATAACATTCGTTAGAATTGTAAGCGTAATCACAGCGCAAGCACGTGAAGGAATAGAGAAAACATTGTTTCGATTAGCATTTAGTGCCTTCTCCTCCTCATCTCCTCCGCTCTTCGGACAATAACATACTAAGACTAGCCAACTAATTGCTTTAGCCTACACCTAACGATACTCACTTTTTTCCTAACGCCATCATACCGTAGATAGCGCCGGTGGCGAAGATCAATCCGCTGCCAAAGAGACTCGCCAGACCGAAGCACATGAAAATGGGCGGCACAGCCAACCTAAGCGAAAAAAGATAATAATTAGTTGGTTTACAAACAGTATAAATAGAGCTACTCACGCGCAGTAGAGACCCGCTCGGAAGTACATTGGCTTGGCTTCGACCTTACCCGCCACCTGGTCGACCTGCTCGATGCAGGGAAAGCAACAAGGCGCTTCCAGCGCCATCACTATAAACCCGGCCACCATTTGAATGATACCCGCAACAAGGCAAGATACATTCAGTGTGAGGATCGAGACAACATTCCACAGACCGAAGAGTATGGCAACTGCAAAAGAAAAACACCAATTAACAAATGATAATACAAAGGCCAAACGTTGCAGAGTTTAAAATGTAAATGACCAAATTGTGCCATTGAAAGTTTATTCAAGTAAAGGGCAAGCAATCCACCCACAACATAACCATATTAGGGGCGTTTCTGCTTTCGCAGCATACAACACAGAAACAACTAATGCATAAATTATCTATTTTATGATTCGTTAAATTAAAAATTTCAATCAGTGCCAACTAATAACGCCTCCCACATTTGGTCTCATTACCACATGCAGGTTTTAAACATGTCGAGCGTAATCTAATCGTTGGAGCTGAATCATCCAACTGCTAAATTCGCTACAAGGTTGAATTCCTTTATTTGCCATAAAATAAACAAAAAGAAAGAATTACACTATACAGTATAAAAGTGCGACACAGACCAGAGAAGCGTGACAAAACCAGCAGAAACACTTGTTCCAATTGGAGCACTCGTCCGATCGACAACTGGACAAATAAATACAGAATAAAGACTACATTGCCACTGAGTAATTGTCTGTGTCTATTCGTCTACTAGTTGCTATATGCTAACGATGTACACCGAAAAGATGAATTCAAGTATAGTGAAGCACATGCCTCCCAAATTAGTAGACGCACATTATATTTAAATATTTTATCAGCTGAAATCGCAGCGTGAGCTTAAATTCGACTGATAACAATTGTAGAACTTAGTAAACAAATGCGTTAAGGTGTTAATTAAGTCAGATGATTCTGGAACTCAGGGATTTATTACGTATGCGACACACTTTTCCAATTATAATCTAGGGTATTCTGAAGCTGTAATCCTACAACATAAACATTTTAAAATTGAACTCGTTTTGCCGGTAAACCGATCTCATTGTTGAGGTTATTGCGGTTCATACCTCAACTCGTACGTTGAGCGGTTTTAAAGAAATGTTGTTATTGTAGTAGTCGTATTATTCACTACTATATACTATTATATTTTTATTTTAACTTTCCGATTGCGAAAGTAATAACAATTTAAGTAGCTACGAATAAAGTTCTCTAGTTAATACTATTCATAAACTGTGTCATTGACCTTCCCATTTCCCTATTTTACATAAAAGCGGAACTCGTAAAAGGTGCAAATAGCGTATAGTATATCCTATTGAACTACAATGGCTGGGAAGCAAATGCGGGTTGAATGTCATGGCAACTCAGAGGTGGGAACTGAAGAAAGCACACACAGAAAAGAACAATAAAGTATTACGCAAAATAACAGCAGACGGCGAGAGAATTCAAGAGAGGCAGCCCGAGAAAGAAAGTGAGAGAGCCTTTGTTTTTTTTTGGAAGAGCGCTAATATAGCGTAAATGTTGCTGAAAAAATAAAAATAAATAGCAATAAAAAACCGGCATGCAAATGTAATGGCAATTTTAATGCACAAGGAAAACAAAGAGTTCAACTGCACGAAACGCTAAATAAGCGACAAAAGTTGTGTATGCAAAAGTCATGTTTTGTATGTGTGTGTATAAAGGGCACACATATCAACACATACAGACAAACATTTCTGTATCCTTTGTAGCGTTTCCTTTTGTCTTTATCAATGTCAGGTCGAAGAGCGAATGAGCGCGCGAGTGTGCGTGCTTTGAGTGTTGTGGGGCGTGTAAGGGGGTGGCACACAAACACATAGCACAAGCAACAACATACACTCACACACACATTGAGGCGACGCTTTGAATAGATAACATGCAAGGCCCATTAGAATAATAAAAAATCGATGCAAGTAACAGTTGTATATGTTGTACTGCAAATTGTTGTTGTTGTTGTTTGCTACTGTTACTTTTATTTTTGTCAGCTAAAGTATACTTACAGAAAGCAGCTACGATACCCAGTACTCGACTGCCATATTTGAGATACCAGGGCGCTTCTGGACCGCCAGCGGGGTCCGGTTGTTGATTGGGTCGCGCCAGCAGCCCCGTAATTTTTTCGGCAAGCGACTGCACACATAAGAATTGCAATTGATATGGCGATTAATAATAGTCGTTAAGTTCATTATGCACATTTGGAAAAATCGAACAATTTGGCATGCAGTTTTTGTGACGCGGCCGCTTCTAAAAAATACACGCAACACACATACACACACAAACGGCATCACACACATGCACAATTCACGTCAGCAAAAACTTCTGCCGCGTACAAGTTTCGATTTACATTGCTTGACACAGTTTATACACTCATACTCTTACGTACCATTTTGTTAAGCAACTATTTGAGCTTAAACTATATTTATTGAAACACAGATTTAGCAATTTTATGCTCTTTTGGACCAACGAAAAAACGCAGAAGAGAATGAAATGCAGAATAAAACAGATAACTCAAGACAATCGAATTGTCAGTTTGGCGTTGCCACCTTGTAAACAGTCAATTCAATAAATCGACAAGCTCCTCTCCACTGCTAAACTGCTCCTCGCATGTAATGTTCATAACAGAGTAAGTGAATTCAATTTTAACATTACAGAGCATTACAAGAAATCTTATTGCAAAATGATAAACAAAATTATTATCATTCATATTATCAACAATCATTTCGTAAAAATCAGGACATATGATCTTTATAGTAAATGAATTGATAAAAAAATATAGATCAATTGAGTAGCTACTGATTAAATATTTAACATATTGTTATACCCATCTTCTTAGCATTGAAATGAAAAACACAGATTTTATTGCTGGTTCTCGGGAGTACAAAATCAAATTTGAATACAGATTTTATTGCCAGTATTTTTGGAAAAATATTGCCATTCGTTTAAGGGTTGGACACAAAATGGAGACCGGAGTATGGGACTTAAGGTGGTATTGGGTTGAGATAACTGTAAGATGAGTAATTTTGTATTTTAGCGTTGCGTTGTTCTCGTTTTCGATTGGATGAAGTTGGCGTAAGTTTACTTCAATTCGGATTTATTTGTTAACATATACAAATTGCCATTGTTTTTTATATATTAGATGTTTGTAGTTATTTGGACGTTGTTTTGAGAAAAGTTGACGAAATTGCAAATGCATAGCAAAGATAGGTTTAATTTGGGCGTATGAGCTACGACTTAAGTCTATTGGCAAGTGCAGGATTTATTGAGTTGGAATTAGATGCAGTCATTTAAAGTAAAACAATTTTTTGATTTTTGGGGTAGATTGCCTGACTGTTCAAACTATTATTGTATGATAAGGATGGGTCCAAGTACAGATAGATATCGGATTGGTTTGCTTAAATATTAACTTAAATGTTTGTTTTAGCTGTTTTTGTAGTTTGCGATTAACTGCCCGTTGAGTAGAGTTACCTATTTGCTATGTCTATTGATTTTAAGAGACAAAAACTAAGAATGCTTGAATTATGGGTAAATTTACTTGAAGTATGGTTAAAAGCCTTCGCTTACATCTTGCACATTATCGGCATTAACATAATCATAAATGTAATTTTGGTTGTTTTTTTTTCTCTGTAGTTAATACAATTCATCAATTTTCGTTGCTATTTGTTTTTAATATTGTTGCTATTGTTAATGATTTGATATTCATTGCAATTTGACGATGGTCGGTCTATTTGTTGTGCGCAAACAAATGAACAATGAAATTTCGAAAATTTAATAAGAATTTGAAAATAAAATACGAAATAAAAAAATTTAATATGAATTTCATTGCACATTTGTCTGACGCGTTTTGAACAACAGCGAGCTGTTGCTGCTCAAATTTGTTTAAAATTATAATGCAAATTATAAGATTTTATGAAGAAAATCTGAAGAAATTAAAATAATCAATTTAAAAAAAATACAAAATTAATATGGCTTTTCAAAAAGCTTTAAAAGTCATTTATAAAATGTTGGAAAAAGATAAAAGATTTCTGATTGTGGTTGATATATAGAACCAATGTAAAGACCAGTTTGTAGGCAGCAGTGGGTAGGACAATTTATCACTTTGAAATGTTGTTAAATTCGTTAAATGTATCATAGTTTTTCTTATTTACTGGATATGCTTGCCTAAGGTTACCCCGCTTCTATTCAGTTAATCTTGGGATTGCTCACATTTGCTTAAAGCTGACTTATTACGCGGGGCAATAGACAAGCTCTTTGTCGCCTGAATTATATTAAAATTTCTTATAAAAACACTTGTTCGGTTTGTTGGTTAGGTAATGTATGCATGTTGTGTATGTAATGTATGTATGTTTATGTTAATAGTAGTTGTAGGTTTGAGTTGTCGTAGTAGCTAGCCGTTTTGTTAAGATCACAATTGTGCTAAGAAATACTATATCACAATTAATTATTTACACTCGTTATTATTTGTATCTTTTTGCTCATTTGCATTACCTCTTAAGGTGAAGTGTGTTGGGCCGAGGCCGATGTCGGGGCGGGGTAGAAAGTCATGCAACATATTGCATATTAGTTGGTTTTCCCCCTGTTTTTTCACACACACATTGATATTTTTCTTGTTTTGTTTTTGTTATTGTATAAAAAGTTCATTGCTCATTGCCCAATGAACGAATCTACAATTAATGAAAAGTATAGAAAACAGAAGCTACGCTTTCTTTTCTTTATCGTTTCGTTTTGTTTCTTATTCTCTCACATTTATCTTCATTCATTTTTTTCTTTTTACTCATTTGAAACTCTAATTAGAAGGATACCTTGCTTCGTTCACTTTTTAGCTCACTAGAAATAAAAACAATTTTAAACATAACATAATTATTTTAAAGAATCGCATATCATTTCGTTTCGTATTGTACTTTCGTAACCTTTCTCTTCTCACCTTTACCTTTAAGATACGTAAAAACCATTTAATTTTGACTGAATTTGTACAAAATGACATGAGTTTTACTGGAGCGGAAGACTCTCTCATAATTTCCCTTTTTCTATAAATCTACCTTTCACGTGTTCTTTAGACTTTTGTTTTTGGTATCAAAATGTTTTTACGTTAATTAGAAAAGTTTTATACATTCTTTGCTGTTAGTTTGCTATTTACAATTCAATGTGGAAAATGTTG
Organism: Drosophila siamana; assembly: GCA_035047445.1. Lineage (NCBI taxonomy): Eukaryota > Metazoa > Arthropoda > Insecta > Diptera > Drosophilidae > Drosophila > Drosophila siamana. Next base: position 8,544 of record JAWNPP010000094.1, read on the forward strand.
AAAAATGCATCTCGAAAATGTGCGCTTCGAGAGATCCATGGAAAGTCTATTAAAAATTATATTATTCAACGGTTATTTAACGGTCATTTGTCCTTCAATGCTGCCTACATGCTGGTCTTTTGACTTAGAAAAATGCAAAAAACTTTAGGAGAATTTTGTTTTAGGAAGTTTTTGAAAAATGCTTCAGCAAATTCTTTGATTTAGCAAAAGACATTTGCTATAAAATTTTTGGTGAATGAGAAATTCGTCCACGAATTGAAACTGGGCGTAAAATTAGGTGGCCCTGGTTGCCGTTGTTGTTGCTGTTGCAATGGCGACTGCTGTTGTTGTTGCTGCCGCTGTTGCAGTTGTGGGAGCTGCAATTGTTGCTGCTGTGCCAGTGGCTGATGCGACTGCGCACGTTTTAAGATGCGCAAATTGGAGCCCGATGCCATGCGCTGCAATTTATGTAGTGTTTGAGCATCTGGCGTTGAGCTAATGCTGCTGCTAGATGCGGCAGCAACAGTTGCTACTATTGGCGAGTTAAGTGAAACCGAAGCAGGTCGTGGACGCTGCTGCTGCTGTTGTTGCTGCTCCGGATTCGGTGTCTTTTGTGCTGCAGCTGCTGCTGTCAGCATGGCAATCAAATCGATGCCTGTTGTTGGAGTGCTTTGTTGTTGTTGTGGTTGTTGCTGCGGCTGCTGCTGTTGCAATAGTTGTTGTGTGTTACTCTTAGTTAAAATGCTCTTGACAACCATTGGTTGCTGCTGATTGCTTTGCTTATCACTCTGCGACTTGGCGCGCGAACGTTGATGTTGCTGCTGTTGTTGCTGTTGCTTTTGAGCCTTGGCCGCCTTCAGTTGCTGCTGCTTTTCCTTGCGTATCAAATCAAAGGAGCTGACAATCTGCAATTGCTTCTGTTTAGCATTTTCTGCATTTTTCATCGTCTTTGCATTGCTTACCTTCTCATTGCTTGCCGGCTGTTGGGTATCATTTTGGCTTTGGCTATGAAACAGTTGGCGTTTGCCATTTGCAGCTGATGTTGCTGTAGCAGTTGTTGAGCCTGCAGCAACCGTTGCTGTTCCCCACACTGTAGATGAAGATGTTCCTGGCAGTGCAGTAGTTGTTGTTGTTATTATATTGCTGCCTGCAGCTACATTCAGTTGCTTGTTATTGTTACTGTTGCTATTGCGCTTGATATTGCCATTGCAAATGTTGCTGGCAGCGTTTGCGGGGCCGTTGACGCTACCATTGCAATTGCCACTGCCATTGGTATTGCAACCTGCGCCCGGCTTCCCATTGAGATTATTCAATTTAACACCATCCAAATCACCCATCGACTTGTGTCGCTGGCGTCGCGATGTCTGCTCTTTCTTGTTCCCATTGCTGTTGTTGTTGTTGGTCAGCATTGTGGGCGATGCGGAATTAACAGCACCTAAAATAGCCCTGGGACTGTGCTGACCAGAAGATTTGTGGCGACGAGTCGACGGCTCAATTCCATTACGTCGATCGTTCACCCACTTCTTCAAGCGCTTCACAAATGGCATAATCATGAAAAATGAATTGGAATTCTTGCCCAATTTGGCTTTTGATATGGCATCGTTCTTATTGACCGGCAATGCATCAATGCGAAACCAATCACAGCACTTAATCTCATTGCGCGTGCGCGGCGCAAACTGTGTGTCCAGCGGTATGTTGCGCACTATATACAGACGTGTATATTGATAATTGATAAGAGCCTCAATGTAATCATCAGCATCAATGATTTCCGTAATGTCAAAGCCAGTCTCCTCATAGACCTACAGCGAGAAAAAGCGATTACAAATAGAACGATTCATTAATTTCGACCTGTACAGATACTTGCCTCTCTGGTGGCACAGTGTGCGGGATTCTCGTTCTCGTTGATTTTGCCTTTGGGAAACCCCCAAGAGTTGCGAGCAAAATATGATTGCACCAGCAGGCAATGATTGAGATCCTCCGATACAAGTATGGCGCCATATGTTGGCACCGATAGCTTATAGTTCTTCCAATCCTCCAATATCTGATCGACTGTGCCAAAATGCTTGTTCAGAAAGGGAATGTGCTGCATATACAAATACGAAGTAATTAGCGTTTAATTCATTTATTTTCAAACTTAATCAATTGTTACCTGAAAGACCTGCATGGCAAATTGTTTGATGCCAACAATGGGCAGCTTCCGTTGCAATTGCAGCTGCTGCTGATGTTGCTGTGCCGTTTGATCGGCATCCGGGGCTGGCGCACAAAAGAAGTCCAAGTAGAACCAATGAGCCAATTCGATTTGAAAGCAAATGCGTATTAAATTATTAAGCTCCATGTCCGGCACATTGATAATGAAGCGGCTGGCCAGATCGTCGAGTATATCGGACGGAATTTTCGATTTCTCTGGCAATTTAATGCTGGACGACTTGCTGTTATGGTTGTTAGTGGTTGCTATAATGCCAACACTTGTTGTTGTCGTTGAAGTGGGTATGGCCAGTGCCGTCATCGGATCCTCCGAGGAGGAGCAGGAGCTGCCATAGCTGTTGGCCGTTAGGGAGTTGCTTGATGTGCTTGAGTTAGTCGATGATATGGATGAGTTGAGGCGTTGCTTTTGTGCGCTATTTCCATGATGCTGTTGCAACTGCAGCTGTTGTTGTTGTTGCTTATGATGCTGCGTCTTCTTATCGATGGTAATGGGCGCACTATGGACGCCAATGGGCGTGGCAACAATAGCTGCCGTCGACGTTGTTGTTGTTGTAAATACTGCGCCAGTTTTCAGCAATTGATTTAATACATCATTCTCAGCTTCGTTATCAGAGTGTCGTCGTTGTTGCTGTTGTTGTAGTTTGAGCGCTGTTGTCGTTGCCTTTGCAACTGCTGACAATTGCTGATAAGACGTCGCACTATCGCTCCTTGTGCCATTCTTATTATTGTTATTATTATGTATGTGGTTATTATTGTTGTTGTTATTGATATTGTTGATATTGAGCACCTTTTGCAAAGTCAGCGATGCCAGCAACGCCAAGTTATTGACTTTAGCACAAAAAACAAAAAAAAAAATACAAAATGTTTAGATAATATGAAGACAATTACTAATAGAATGTTAGTTTCATTAAACACATTATCAGTTGCTGTCTCCTTCTTGTCGTAATTTCAAGCATGCTTAAGTATTGATAAGAAACTATAAATGTGATAGATTTCCCATGCATAGTTTTGCAGCTAATTAAATAAACCCAAAGCTAAAGGCGACCTTCAATCTCTATTTTGTTGCCACCTTGTCTGCAGTTTTCAGTATTAGTACTATAAGTAGAGAGCACCTTGAACAAAACTGCTGATTAATCATTGGCAGTACGTATACGTAATAATACTAATATTAGTAGAGGAGATTTCTACAAGTTGTATGATCGGAGACAGGGCCAATGATCTGCAAATTGCGCAACAAAATGTCGAAACAAAAATAAAAACAAAAAAAAATATTCACAATTACAAGCACCATTCATTTTTAGTGACTGCTCCATGCTTTGGCCTCCAAAAAAACTACACTGGAGGCAGACGCGGGGGGCTCAGTTCAGCGACCTGCCTTCGAGAGTATTGCAAGCGACGCGACTGCGCTGCAACTGCGCGCGTGGAAAACTACTGAGGCGGAGAGATAAAAATACTATCAATACTAAACATCGAAGGAGAGTGAGAGAGAGTGCATGACTTGGAGAGACCCAACTTCGTCTGTCCCCCTCTATGTCTCTCCCTCTTGTTGACTTGTATACAACTTGTGCAATTCTTAGCAAATTTGTTATTGCAATACTGCATAGATGTTATGCATGCAATTATCGATATTGTATCGACAATTTATCAATGTCTTCATACTAAACTTTGGTTTTTGTGTGTTATAATTGTATGAGTAAAAATAAGTATGTGTGGGAATTTACCGTTATCATTTGGATTTGTGTTGCTTTCTTTGCACGCATTAAGTGGAGCGTTGGTGTTATGTGTTCTACTTGTGGTTGTTGCGGTTGTTGTTGTTGCGGTTGCCAAAACGGCGGCTGCAGCTGCGCTGCGTCTCTGTCGCTGCTTGTGCTGAGACGTCGACGTCGACGAAGTGGCGGCTGAGGCAGCAGCGGCTGTAGCGACGACGGCGGTATTAAAGATAGGAGCTATTTCCATAATATTTCGTATATGCTTTTGTTGTAATCTTAGTTATTTTGTTTGCTTTTAATCAATACACCTTAGATGTTTTTTGTGTTTAATACAAGTTTCTTTTTAAAGTTGTTTATTTTTTAATTCACACTAATTTCATGCTCAGTCTTCGTCTTTCTCTTCTCGAACTTTTTTGTCACGTATCTTTGCAGTATCGTGGATCGCGCTTTAGTATTAGTTGTTGTTTTATTTGTAAATATGGCTGCCAATCGTCGACAATTGTTGTTGTGGCTAGCTGCTGCTTCCGTCGCACAAATTTCAATTTCCAATGCAATTGTTGTAATTGATGATGTCGATTGTTACTAGTGCATGCATTTCTTGCTCTGGCTGATGTTGTTGCTCCTGCTGCTTTTCTTGTTGTTGTTGTTGCTGTTGTTGTGTGGCAATCAACATTATCTGGTTTTGTTTTTATGTTGTTTTTGTTTGTGTTGTCAGCCATCCACAATTAATTGTGTCGCTAAACAGAAACAAAAAGTCTCCTACTCTCCACTCGACATACGTACGCACACAACCAAACTTGTATTTTCTCACGTACTTTCTAAAAAAAAAATGAGGCTGCCTGTGTGTGTGTATGTGTTTTTTGCGTCACTCGTATTTACTGCTTCAAATTACTTTGTCTGCTGATACTTGTATGCGTTTATTAGTGGGTTCAATTATATATACTTTGCACTTAAATTTATTAATTATTTTGCACTATTTTTAATAGCTTTTTTAATTTCTTGGAAAATGCTTCCTCGTCGCACTTATACATACATATGAAATTATACATAGAGGTGGAGAAACATCGATGCCACAATCGATGTACCGATGGCGATAACTTGAAATCATCGATTAATTTTGGTGAATACGAATGCATTATTTTCAACTTATTGATATTGAAATAATTATGAATTAAAGTCACTTTCTAGAAATTTTAAAACCAAAATTAGGTTTTAGGTCACAATTACAGAGAGACCATTAGAAGCTTAAAAACTCATTGCAGTATCGCAATGGCATACTCTCGTCACCGTCGTGATTGGTATCATGATGTCCGATAGGTTCATAAAGTCCCTTCTACCCAATGTGACCATTTATACTAAATGAGGTAAATTAAGTACGGAATTATTAAAAGGATATTCTAAAGGTTACATAAATGGCGCAGCGGTAGGTAACAAGATATTTAGGAAATTCTGTCTCCTTGCGCACTTTCATAAACATTTTTGGAATTTGCCACAAGCCTTTTAAAATTGTGCCTTTTAAAATGTGGATTTTAGTATATTTTTTAACTTTGAATAGTATGTTTTGAAATAAAATTTGCGGTCACGCTGTATCTTCTGACGAGAAGACTTTGATGAAAATATTGTGAAAAATTTTGTTTAATGTGCGAAAGAAGTGCAAGTGCATTATTAAATAATGTTTGAAATGTTTTCACAATGCACAGCATTGTTTGAAATTTTTAAGGTTTTGCGTTGATTGCGGGGAAATATATGAAATCGTCTGTTTTGCAATTCTTCGATTTTTCCCACAAGTCACACTAGACCTTCATCTGTGTGCCACTAAACTAAAATCTGGTGGTTTTTGCAAGCAATTACAATTTGGAAACGCGTAATACTAGATTATTTAGCACAAATGTCGCTTTAAGCAAGCAGCAAAATTGCATTTTCGAACATTTCCGCCTGCACCTGGTTTCCGTGGACGTGCTTTGGATCCGTGGACAACAGAGACGCAAAGGTATTGAAAGATTACAAAACTAGAGATGGGCGCGTGATAAATGTGTGCTCACGCCCACAATGAAGAAATGAAAACAAATCACCACTTTCAATGTAAAAATCAAAAATAAAGCATGTAATAAAATGTTAAAATGTGAGCTTAGTAAGCACGGGTGTATGTTTTGTTCGCATATAGACATACATATATTAAATTAAGTATGTTTCATCTGTAGAGCTCATTTGCCAAGTGCGGTTATTCACGCACACATCTCCCGTTTTGTGCTGTATGCATTGCATGTGCGGTTGTGTGTGTGGGCGTCGGACAAAGTCAAAGGCAAAGCCGAAGAAGGCGTAACAATATTAAGTTAACGTTTTCCACTCATTTCTTCTTCCATTCCTGTCTTTTGTTTATGTCTTCTAATTTTTTTTCGTATCACACCTTTTAGATAGACGCCGTGTGGGGTTGGGCATCCGCCCCGCTGCGCTTAGCGGCGAATAGAATGGGCGATCCTTTGCTGCCGGGTTCCACCGGCCTGGGCAGTGGCGCTGCCGCCACTGCCACCGCTGGCTCGGGCACAACAGGCAGCGGCCTCGGCGGTAGTGGTGGAAGCGGCGGTGCTGAACGACCACCGTCGCCTGCCCGGCTTACTCACACCTCCGAGAAGCATCCGAAGGTGACGCTCACCGAGCTGAATATGTTACGTCGCCATCGCGAACTCTGCGATGTCGTGCTCAATGTCGGTGGACGCAAGATATTTGCACATCGCGTCATTTTGAGTGCGTGCAGCTCATATTTTTGTGCCATGTTCACCGGTGAACTGGAGGAATCCCGCCAAACGGAGGTCACCATACGCGACATCGATGAGAACGCCATGGAGCTGCTAATTGACTTCTGCTACACAGCTCACATCATTGTAGAGGAGTCCAACGTACAGACCTTACTGCCAGCCGCCTGTCTGTTGCAACTCGTAGAGATTCAGGACATTTGCTGCGAGTTCCTGAAGCGGCAACTCGATCCGACCAATTGTCTAGGCATACGCGCCTTTGCCGACACTCACTCCTGTCGCGAGCTGCTGCGCATTGCCGACAAATTCACACAGCACAACTTCCAGGAGGTGATGGAGAGCGAGGAATTCCTGCTGCTGCCTGTTGGCCAGCTGGTGGATATAATTTGCAGCGACGAGCTCAATGTGCGCAGCGAGGAGCAGGTCTTCAATGCGGTTATGTCATGGCTAAAGTACAATGTCGCCGAAAGACGGCAGCATTTGGCACAAGTAAGTTGCACTTGTCAATCTTCTGGTCTATTTGCCTTTTCGATTAATTAACGATTGTATTTCCAAACGAAATAAAGGTGTTGCAACATGTACGCTTGCCGCTTCTATCGCCCAAGTTCCTGGTCGGCACTGTGGGTTCTGATCTCTTGGTGCGCTCCGATGAAGCCTGCCGCGACTTGGTCGATGAGGCCAAAAACTATCTGCTACTGCCGCAGGAACGTCCATTAATGCAAGGTCCTCGCACCCGTCCACGCAAGCCCACACGACGTGGCGAGGTGCTGTTCGCAGTGGGTGGCTGGTGCTCCGGCGATGCCATTGCCTCCGTTGAACGCTTTGATCCTCAGACCAATGACTGGAAAATGGTCGCACCAATGAGCAAGCGACGTTGCGGCGTTGGCGTTGCCGTTCTGAATGATCTGTTGTATGCTGTCGGTGGTCATGATGGTCAAAGTTATTTGAATAGCATTGAACGCTACGATCCACAGACCAATCAATGGTCATGCGATGTGGCGCCAACCACTTCGTGTCGCACTAGTGTTGGCGTTGCTGTCTTGGATGGTTTTCTCTATGCCGTGGGCGGACAGGATGGTGTACAGTGTCTGAATCATGTGGAACGCTATGATCCAAAGGAGAACAAATGGTCGAAGGTTGCACCAATGACCACACGTCGTCTGGGCGTTGCTGTTGCTGTCCTAAGTGGTCATCTCTACGCCATTGGCGGCTCCGATGGCCAATGTCCGCTCAACACCGTCGAACGTTACGATCCCAGGTAAGTTTTTCGATGACATTGATCTTTGGAAAACGTAAATTAATCGTAAATCTTGGAACAGGCAAAATAAGTGGGTTGCCGTCAATCCCATGAGCACACGTCGTAAGCATCTCGGCTGCGCCGTATTTAATAATTATATTTATGCTGTTGGTGGACGTGATGATTGCATGGAACTGTCCTCCGCCGAACGATACAATCCGCTCACCAACACCTGGAGTCCCATTGTGGCCATGACCTCCCGACGCAGTGGCGTAAGTGAAGGATTTTATAGTCTCCACATTAATCGATCTACTACAATCCTTGTCTGATTTTGCAGGTCGGTCTGGCTGTTGTCAATGGGCAGCTTTATGCTGTGGGCGGCTTTGATGGCTCCGCCTATTTGAAGACCATTGAGGTGTACGACCCAGAAACGAATCAATGGCGCCTGTGCGGCTGCATGAACTATCGCCGTCTGGGTGGCGGCGTTGGTGTTATGCGTGCACCTCAGACTGAGAATTATATGTGGTGCGATAACAGTTTTAGACATCAGAATAATCTATAATTTGTCGAATTGCGTAACTAACATAACGATAATGTCATTTCTTTGCACACTCACACTCACTTACATAAACATACTATCTGCTAACACACACATACACATGCGCAGGATACGCAAGGATTCTGTCGTCTGATGGGAGCCGAAGCCGGCGTCGTCAGCGCTGCCCTCGCAAACGTTGCCGCCGCCGCACTTCTACTAAAAGGAACATGAAACAAGATCAACAAATGCAACTGTAGATGCAACAAAACAGCAACTACTGCAAGAAACAATATAAAATAGAAACAGACAGACCGACAGACAGTTAACTGCAAAAACAAATCGAAGCCAAATTTTTTCCAGCGGTTATAAGTTGATGATAGACTTAAGCATAAAAATAATTGTATAATTGATACTTAATTGTTAATCGTTTCCCCCATATGATGGCGCGTTAAAAGTGAAATGTTTGTTGTATCGCGCGTTTTTAACCAATATGCCTAGCTTTAGTTTAATACACACACAAACACACTCACACGCCAGACTCAATCAGCCCAACACATATACATATACAAATATATATATATATATTATATGCTAAAAACGATGTACTGTAATATTTAATAAGTTAAGTAAAAAATACTAAATGTTCTTTGTAAAGCAAACTAAAACAAAACAAACTGTTGGTTAAAATTTCATGGAAATTTCTAACATGCCTTTTCCCCCTCTCATCACAACATACATTTACATTTATATGCAATTCTCGAAAACAAAAAAAAAGATACAAAGCATTACAAATCAAATATGTACTACCTAAGCTATACTGATGATGTTTATCAGTTATAAGGAAAAATATTAAGGCCGCAAGAATAATATAAAGTAAATTGTAAGGCCGCGTGGTTCGCGCATCGAATTTGTAAATTGAATGAGCATAAAAATCACTAGCAATTTGCTTAACTTAAACTAACACATAATAATTATTCATAACTCAAAATAAGCGCCAATAACTTATCTTGCTTAACAAAACAAACAGTAAACATACAATGAATTGTAGTTTTAATGTAGCAAGTACGTAATGAGTTCAATAGCAAAATTAACAAAAATGCATAAATGTATGAATGTAGTTATTAAGTTGAGAAGTCTATCGAAAATTGATGCAATTTATTTAAAGTGTTGTGACAGCTGCTGCTCAAAATTATTGGGCACCACAACACGAAGTTAAGAAACCAGCTCGAAATAACGAAAAAAATGCAGCTACGATTTTGTTTAGTTTTTAGGCATATTTGCATTTTAATTATTTATACTTCGCATATACATACATATATTTTGTTTCGTTGTTGCCCTTTTAAAAACATGCATGCGTACACACATTTATAAATTATTCATACATTATTTATTCTGGATTTATTTTTATGCCTATATCACGCTCTTTATGATTATTAATTATTTAAAATGTTGTTAACTTGGCAAACACGTTTGATGTTTGCAACCACATAAAACTTAAGAATAGCATTTAACTACAATAAAGTAAAACTCTAATTTATATATCTAGCATTAAGAATAACAAAACACTCTCACACGAAACACGTAAATAAAATGAAACAACAGAAACAAGCAAAAATGAAATAACAGCACAGTAAATAAAGAATCAATATGATATCGTACGTATGTATAAGAATATACATATACACGATAGTTAATATAACAAAAAAACTGGAGTTTTAATTCTATTACATTATGGAGCAAATTTAAATTTAGCAATTATCGATTATTGCCGCCGGTAGATGTCGAACTTAGGTCGATAGATGTCTGTTCTTATCAGTTTCGAACGGAAAGCTATCGATAAGCGATACACAAGCGATAAGCGACTAATCAATACATATTTTTGTTACTTGTTGCTCGGATGTAAATTAAATACGCTTTAGTTTGTGGTTTTGTACCCACTTAAATCATGGAGCAAATATGTCGGGTTTGCCTGAGCAATTCCGAAGCTCTTGTAGACATATTCGGTGAAAAACAACCGGAGGAGGAGTTCAGCTTGGCGGACATGCTCAACGAATGCATCGAATGCAAAATTCGAGCGGACGATAAGTTCCCAAAGATGATATGCTGGGCCTGCTACCTGGACGCACAAATTGCATTCAAGTTTAAGCGCAAATGCGACCAGAGCTACAAATTGTTGACTATGAAGCAGGAGGAGGAAAAGCAGTTCGCCGTCGACCCCGATGAATTCTGCGCTATGCTCGAAGCCGAGGATTGGGAGCTGCCCAAGCGAGGCGAGAACATGGTCAAGGAAGAGCTTGAAGAGAACAGCGAACAGGCGGGTCCCAGCAGCCCGGCTCCAAATACACAGACTAGCGCACCGGAAAAGGAGGAGCCTCAGGCAGCTGGCGAGGAGCTAGCAAAGACGCCACAACACAATAGTCAATGAAATCAGCTTCGATGAGAATATGTCACCGCCGTTCGCTGGCTTCCAAGAACCCGACACAACTCCAAGTCCCTATTCTCTGCGTCAATTGGCAAAGAAGAACTACACAGAGATTAAGACGAATATGGATTTGGAGCTGGAGTCAGAGGCCAGCGATCACAGTGACTACAGCTTAGACGAAGATGAGAAATACAACGAGCATGGTGTCGAAGAGAGACCGGCACAACCAGGACGACCACACGAGTGTCCCCAGTGCCCGAAGGCCTTTAATCGTCTGGACACTCTCAAGTCCCATCTTCGAACGCACACTGGCGAGCGTCCGTACACGTGCCCACATTGCCCGCGTGTGTTTTCCCAAAGCCATCATGCCAGAGATCACATCAATGCCCATAACGGCCAGCGACCGCATCAGTGTCCCCATTGCCCTAAGGTCTTCACCCAAAAATCCAACTTGCAGGCACACATCTTTGTGCACACGGGCGTCGGACCCTATAAATGTTCGGACTGCTCAAAGAGCTTTGGCCGCAACTACGATCTCAAGGAGCATATGCGTGTGCACAGTGGTGATCGTCCACACACATGCAGCTACTGTTCCAAGGGCTTTCAATCGACGTCGCGATCTGGAGCGACATATTCGCATCCACACTGGACAGCAGCCCTTTAAGTGCTCGCAGTGCGCTCAGCAATTCTCCCGCAAGGATCAACTTCTTACCCATAAACGGAACCATGAACGCGATGAATTTATGAACAGTAAATTTTAAGATGTATGTACATACATTATTGAATAATCCCTCCAAGTGTCTACAGTATCAAATATTTAATATTATTAAGCAGATCATTTAGTTTTAAGTGAAATTAGTTATTTTTGATATGCATATTATATAATTATTTTTTTACTTTGAAGACGTTTTGCATTTATGCAGATCGAATATTGCGTGACGAACCAAATAAATTAATGCAAGATTTAGTTTACATAATCCATATTAAACCATATGTAATTGAATTTTTCAAAATTACAGTTTTGAGCTGTAACTTTGTATTTGTTTTTGTTATTTTTTGAAATTATTAAAATTATAATGATGAACAATCTCGAATCATAATCTAAATATATATATTTCTTGATGTGTACGTACATACATAACATATGTTAACATGTGTTATTAAAACTTGTTAGTTATCTTTAACTTCCACTTTAGTTTTTGAATGATCCATAAATCTGCTGATTAAATAGTGCATTAGTTCCCCAGTTAAATTCAACTATGATTTTATTAAAGGGATGCATATATATTTTCTTAAGTCATATTAAACAATTTCGTAAACTAATTACTTTGCTTTCTTGATTCTCTTAAGCTTTTCTTTCGCTAGCGTTTTGGGTTTGCCCAGCTTTCCATTCACTGCACTTTTCCCCGTTTCCTTTTTCTTCGGCTGCTTTGATGCTTTGCCTGCTTGCAAAGGCTTTTTCGCCTTGTCGAATTCTTTTGGCAAGTGGCAGCTTTTCGGCCTTTATTTTCGTGGATATATCCTCGCGTTCCAGCGGTTTCTTGGCACGCATTTTGGCCTCCGATTTCTTCACCTTCTTCATTTTCAACATGTAATCGGGCACGACTCCACCAGAGTTCTTGATGATCTGCGCGATGCTGTGAATATGGGAACGTTACAAGTTTGCGTAAAAAGCATAATATTTAAGCAGTTACCTTCTCAAATTTGCCGTGTCGTCCTGCGTGAAGAATGTAACAGCGCGTCCAGGACGACCAGCGCGACCAGTGCGCCCAATGCGATGAATGTACGAGATGCTCGTGGGTGGAAAATCGTAGTTGATGACCAAATTGACGCCCTTAAAGTCAATACCACGCCCCATCAGCTCCGTGCAAATCAGCACCCAAATATGACCCTCTCTGAAAGCGCGCACGCAATTGTCGCGCTGATGCTGAGAACGCTCTGCGTGTATGACGTCCACGTTGATGCCATCGTAGAGCAGTTCCTCGAACAGCTGCTTGGCACGATCTTTGCTCTGCACAAATACCAGCACAGGCGGTTGCAGTCCTTGACGCACCATTTCACGCACCGCCAGCAATTTACCGCTCTCGGAGCCCACGAAGAGCAGCTCCTGCTGCACAGTGTCTGTGGCGCTGTTCTGCACACCAATCGTCACGCGCACCAGATTCTTGAGGTGACGCAACGCCCACTTGGCTACTGGCACCGTGTATGTGGCACTGAAGAAGGCCACGCGCTTCTGGGAATGCGTGCAGGCGGTATAGATATCGTCCAGCTGCTCCTTGAAGTTGTTTTGCCCCTCCTCCATGAGACGGTCCGCCTCATCGAGTACAAACCATTCAATGCCCTTGAAATCGAGCAGTGGCGGCTGTTGTTGCAGCAGAAAACGAACTCGGTTTGGTGTGGAGACCAGAATATCATATTTCTGCTTACACTCTGGGCCATAATGTTGGCTGGCTTCGCTCGCCTTGCTGATGATATGAGTGCGCAGACCCGTTGATTTGGTTAGCTCAATGCACGCTCGATAGATTTGCTGGGCCAGCTCACGAGTCGGCGCCAGGACAAGAGCACGCAAGCCTGTCGTCTTGTGACAGCGCAGTCCATTGATGATGGGCGTAAGGAAGGCCAACGTTTTACCTGACCCCGTCGGTGCACATGCCATCAATGCTCGATCATTGAGAAGCACGGGAAGCGCTTGCATTTGAATGGGCGTCGGTTGCTCATAGCCAAACGACAAAATGTTCTCTTTGAGACGCGGCAACAGCTTGTATTCCACCGCATCGAGGTCGTCGAAACTGGTTATGGGGGCGGGCACATCCTTGCCCAGCACAGTAATGCTGTGTTCCTTGCGTATGGTCAGCACCTGCTCCTCACGCTGCTGTTGCTCCAACTGCTCCGGCGATAATGGTTTTTTAGCCTTCTTACGTTTGGGTTTATCTGTTGTGTTGTTGTTGTTGCCTCCAATGTTGTCGGCCAGCAATCGAAATTGTTTTGTTGCTGTGTCTTCCTCCGATAACTTGGCTACTTTCGCTGGTTTGGGCAGCTCCTCCTTTACAATGATTTGAGACTTCTTCGGGTCGACTGCCGGTTTCGCCTGCAAGGAATGTGCGATTAAAATGTATGCATTTTATTTTAGTTGGACCCACATACTGGACGCTTTTTGCTAAATCGAACTCCTGCGGTTAATTGTCGAAATATGTCATGAGTATCCATGATACACTTATGATACAATTATTTGAATTATTAATATTAAAACTGTTTAAAACAAAATGCTCAGCGCACGTGCATTTGTTTTGTTTTTGCATCAGAGTTGCCAGATCATTGAGGTGAGTTCACTGAAAAGAGTCCGATGGTTCACTTTGGGTAAAATACCGATAAATATCGATTGTGAAAGCCATGTTTTATTTATCCACTTTAAACTTTATTATTATTTAAGAGATTATGATGGAAAATAACAACAAAATTTAAAACCCTTCTATTAAAACCATGTTTACCATTTGACTGCAGTCTGTAGTCTTGTGTGTTGTGTTTGAAAATAGAAATGGTTTAATATCTTCACACTAAAGCTTTGTCAGCTAAATTGTCCATGTATGTCTGTCTGTATATACCCAAAATATCATTAAATTAGCTAGATCCGTTTTGAGATATTTTTGCACAAGCCTAGTAATCTTCAGTGTCTTTCAAAATCAATGAAGAAAACCATGAAGATCCTTAAATCCTTTAATTACTTTTGCCAGTGAAGACATAAATTGCCTGAGAGTATATGAATATATATGCAATAGAACAGACGGTTTCTTAAATTAAACGGATTTATCATGACGCGAATCCGATCTGTTCAGTCATTCCGTTTTGATTTGTTTGAGCTGAAGTAGCAACGTCTTAAGTATGGCGGCCAAAAATGAAGAATGTTTCTAAATATATCAAATGATCTGAATTGTTTAATCCACATTTTATGACATGATTAATGCAATTTTAATAATAAACTTATTTTTTGTAGTTACGTTAACGACTTTTGCGTCAGCGGCTGTCGATTTCCCCCAATATATATATTTGCATCGTATGAATATGAATTAAAATTATAATTGTCCTGTTTTTAATCGAAAGTACTTCTAAGCCCCCTCATCGGTGTTGACTAATGCATCGATGAGCTCCACACGACGTCTCAGTCCTTTGGTATCCTTCTCGCTGCCTCGACGCTTAGACAGCACCCCACCCCAGCTACATCTCGGTTGTGCTCCTCCAGAATCTATCTCCAAATAGTCATCCTCGTAATCCACGCACAGATTGTGCATGGCACAAATGCTCTCCACAATCAGTCGCACCTCATTCAAGTCACGTGCCTCTAGCGCATACAGCGTCTGGAAACGACGAGCTAAACTGTCCAGCACATTCTCAGCTAATTGAAATGCTGGCTCCAATAACTTATTGAATATGGCATCCTTACGAAAGCATTCCGCCTCAATGGGTCGTATCAAATAGGATTTGAGCGGGAAACTGTTGCTGCCAATGAGATAGCTTCCAGCTGGCATTGTACGTGGATTAAGAGCGAGGGTTTGTCCAATGGGCGACTCCTCGAAGCTATAGTCCTGCTCCAGCTCCACATAGCAATCAATTATCTTGTTCTCCGCATTGCAGATGAGCTGAAGAACCACCGCCACTTCGGCATGCTCACACTCCATGAAGATGTCCACGCGTTTGAGGACAATGATCCCAAACAGCTCCTGAAAGCAGCTTAACTGAGACACAGCCTGGAAGCCCTGTAGAGTGTTTTGCTGTGTCTCTAGAGAGTTGGGCCATTTGATGAAGCTTTCGTAGTTGTCGGAGATAATGTGCCAAAAGCTGCGCACCACTTGCTGGCACAGCGACCATGGATATTGAAATTTACGTGCAATTTCTTCGAAATGCTCGTCTGTCGATAGCTTCCACAAAGCCAATGCGAGAGTTGTCTGCGGCGTGGGAAATCCCGGAAGCCCGTTCCTCTCCAGAATTTCCTGCAGCGCCTGTTGTATTTTCTGTACATCGAATATGTAGGCTATTAATTATGCATTGTTTTGGGAATGAGTCAACTTACCAGATAGGTCAGTTTTCGCATGTGCAAAAAAGATTCAAACTGCGAATCCACATAGCGATGCAATAAATTGAGTTCTGCATATTTCCACTCTACCTTATTCGTTTTCCTCGACTTCGTTTCCTTTGGCAGTTCATCGACTTGTTTACGTTTTATTGTTTTTGTCTGCTTCTCCTGCTTTCCCCCTCCGGCGTTCTTTGTCAAAGCCCGTTTGCGATGCATTAGGGCAAAAATCTCCGCCTCATCGTCGTCGCTGGCCTCCAGTAGCGCAAAGTTATTGGAGAAGCTGTTGTTGTTACTGTGGTTAGCAGGATCGTCGATGAGCAGATCCTTGGTAATAATCGTAGCGATATTAGCTAAAACAGCACGTTCCTCCATTGTGTTCCAAGCAGTCCGTCTTCATCTGTCTGTCAGCTGACGAGGATTTTCAGGATGGACTTCCTTTTTAACCCTCCAAGCGGTATGGCAATGCTGCAGCGTCAATCAGCTGATTTAAGGTTTACTTGTCACAAACATTGTTTTTTACCCAACTTCGATGTCCTGTGCAGCCAAATGCAATATAAATTAATTTATTATTGAAGATTTCATTTTTTAAATTGATTCATTATTTTTATTTCTTTAAAAAATATATTTCTTAAAGAACAGTTTAATACGTTCGATATAGACCAGATCAACATATGTAAAATAATCAATCTGACCTCTTGAATAAAGAAACGCCGAGAATTTTAAAAAAGCGCGTTTTTAAATTGTTTGTTAATCCCGTGTTTTTAAAAATTTTGAAAAGACACCAAGTTGCCATACAAAGTGGTGACTAATTCGATTGCTATTATTTGAGCAACTGTTATCGTAATCGATATTGAACGTATCGGTCAGCGAAACCAACTGGTATCAGTTTCAAATTCTCGGCGCTAAATTTAAAAGAGCTTTTATTTTGATTGACAGCAAGGCCATTAAAGAATATAAAATCTATTATTTCTGATGCAACTACTTTTGTTTACATGCCATAAAACGAGTGTTCGTCAAACAGTATTTTAAAATACGATCTCCAGCTATATTAATCGCCACAGGGCAGTCCACGGTAATCACATTCTAGACGCACTGTAATTATTGAATAATAGTACATCATTTATAATTAACCATAACATTCATAGATCAGAATTACCTGAACCCGCCGGTTTCACCTCGAAATTATCCCAAGTGCACTCGTGTAAACTGGGATCAGCGTAGCTGACACTGGGACGATTACCAGGCGTCACAGCTCCAGGGCGTAGTTGGTGGATGCGCTCGCGCATTACCGAAACCACCTCCGAATGTGGCTTCGAGTAAGCCAAATTGTTGGTCTCACAGGGATCCACACTCAGATCGAAGAGACATTCTTCGACCAAAGCATTGCAGCCCCGCTGAAAGTCACCACAGCGTACTCTAGCAGCTCGCCGCAGAGCATTGATCCTTGACTGGGTCAAGCGCTGTAAATCGTACCCAGCGAGCGCTTTGGAGGTAGGTGAATTGCGTACTTCAACCACATAACGACTGTCCCGTGGATCCAAATCATCCAGTTCACGGTAAGTCAGCAAATTGTCGTATTGACCCGCTGATGTTGTGCCATTCACATACTTCCACTGGCCAAGCATCAAGGAGCTCACCCGCCACACATCATCCAGATTGTGCAAGATCTCTCGCGGCACATGAGCGGCCTCCTTGCCGCCTGCCAACTGTGGCCACAGATCAATGCCGTCCAGCTTAAGAGATTCGGATAACTCAATGCCCGCAGCATGTGCAAGTGTTGGCAGAAAGTCACCCACGTAGATGGGCTGAGTGAAGAGATTGCCACGCCCCTCCAGCAAGGGACTCCAAATGGCGCCGGCCACACGAACGCCGCCCTCCCAGGGTGTGTTCTTCTGACCCTTAAGTGGCCAATTGGAGCCCGTGTTGGCGAAGAGGCCAACTGAGGGTCCGCCATTGTCCGAGTAAAAGATGATGATGCTGTTCTCCAACAGCTCGCTGCGCGCCAAAGCGCTGACGATGCGACCCACGCTCTGATCCAGTCGGGAAACCATGGCTAGCATGAATAATTATAATCAATAGATATATTACTGTGGCAATTTAAGCTCCAACTCACCAGCGTACTTCCTGCGATTGGGATCCTTAATGTGTCTAAATTTGCGCAGTTCTTCCTCGGGCGCCTGCAGTGGATCATTCGTGTTTGCTGTGTGCGGCGCCAGATGACCAAGCATCAGGAACAGCGGTTTCTGCTTGCCAGGTTGCTCGCTAATCAGACGCTCCGCTTCGTTGGTCAGCAAATCGGTAATGTAGACACCACGATCCGCGCACTCCAGCTGCATGTTGCGTCTAAAGTCGTAGCCCATAGTGTAGTTCTCCACCGGCATCTGGGCACGTCGCTGATAGTAGTCAATGAAGGCGCCCCAGTAGCCATAATGATAGTCAAAGCCTCTGTGCGTGGGCGTGTACTCCGGTCTGGCGAATCCCAAATGCCACTTGCCTATCAGATTGGTCGAGTAGCCCGCATCCCGAAAGATCTCGGGCATCAGTGTCGCATTGAGCGAGAGCGCCCAGGGTTCCTCATTGCTGATCACAAAGTGTTGGGTGCCTGCATAGATATATTGTGAGCAAGTAAGTAAAGAGAATCATTATAAAATTGTTAAGTGAATAGATTTGGATTGTAATAAATCGATTTAATAATTATTTAGTTTATGGCTATAAGTGTGAATTTTAAAATTTAAAGCTTTTTTATTTGTATATAATAATAAAACAAATTTTATTTGACTCTTACAAACTTACGAAATTCTAGTAGATAAAATCACATTTATTAAGATTGTCTTTGGGATATTAGCTTCAAATTGCACATGAATAAAAATATTCAATTATCGTACTTAATAAGCTTATAGGTGAGCGACTTTACAACAATATTGCATTGCAAAATTAATTACAATACTTATTACATACTGACGAATTAGTCATGACTAAGGCGGCAAAAGCGATTGTTCAAAAATAACATGTTATTTATGGAATATTTTAACTGCTTGCAGTAAAAGTTTTAGTTTATAATATAATGTGCAAGTACTCTTATTTATTAATTTAAACTTTGCTTACATATAGTCCATGTTTTATTTTCTTAAAGTGGCACAGAAATTAGAATTATATTAAGAAAAATGGATTCTAATTAATTAGCGTTTACTACTGTATAATAGTGAAAGTGTTTACTCAAGTGCGTTGCATTGAAAGCTCACCTGTGTGTATGGGGTATTTGCCACTTAGCAGAGCTCCGCGAGAAGGTGTGCACATAGCGGGCGCATAGAGACGATCCAAGATGCGACCATGATATGCTAATGCATCAATGTTGGGTGTTACGAACTCCCTGCCGCCCCGAAAGCTCACATCGTCGAAACCCTTTTCGACGGGTGATAACAGAAATTATTAATGCATGGCTGGTGTTGACCCGAAACCGACTCGGCTACCTACCATATCATCCGCTAATATAATTATTATATTGGGTAATTTATTACCCGTTCTCTTTGAAGATGTTGACTCTGACTTAACCCCGTCGTCACGATTAAGTAAAAGTAAAAGTGCTGATAAGATGACGACGCGCATTTTAATAAATGATATATATGTATGTATATATAAATGTGTATACGAATATATTCGTGGATGAGTCGAACTATTTAAATGCCGCTCGATAACCGTTCCAATCGGCAGCTGAAAGGCAACTGAGCCGATCAGCGATTCACAGTCGTCGTTGAAACTTGAAACGTCAGTCGGGTATTACGTAGTTGACTTATTTGTGCCAATAACAACAACCGGTGTTAAATAAACAAACAGAGAAATTAGTCTATAATTAATTAGGTGTTCAAATGCAACAAGTTGTGGGATTATCGCAGAATAATGCGTGGCGCACTTTTAGGCAGATCTTTTCGATAGGCACGAGTATCGAACAATCAACTATCGCACAAATAACTATCGCCGTTGAATAAATATTTAAAATTAATAGAATACTTATGCCATGCCATTATGCGCTTCGAAGTTCATACAGTGAAATTAAATATCATCAATTTTTTTTTGGAATTCTTGCCAAACAGTTTTCTAAAATTTCCCGTTGTCAAATTGAAACAAATTTTTTTCTGTGATTGCATTGTGAGAAATTCATGAGAACTATGGATTCTGTAGGACGAACTGATGGCAATTCCGATGAGTTAATCATGCAACAACAGCGGGAAATTGAAAGAGAGGTGAGTGGCTCTTTGCTCTACGTAATATATTTATGCTAAGCATTTATATTTCGTTGATCAGATCTCCGATACGACGCCCATGGTCAGTGAAGAGTTGCCGTTGACATGTCTGATTGCTGAATACAATGCAGATCCCATTTTTACGGCCAAAATTCAGGATCTGGCCCAAAAATACAAATATCTGCGACGCACTCGTCCCGACGGCAATTGTTTCTTTCGATCATTTGCCTATTCATATCTGGAGTATCTGATTTCGGATAGCATAGCTTATCACAAATTTCGCATTCTTGCAGATGGATTCAAGGACAAGCTGATACGCCTTGGATTCCCCAGTTTCACCCTGGAGGACTTTCATGCAACTGTAATTTGCCATATGGCATATCTTCTCTATTGATATTAATTGTGGCTCAATTGCAGTTTATAGATGTGATAAATCGTGTTTGTCCAGATATTTCGGGCGGCATTCAACGAGCTAAACATGAGTTGCATTGCCTGTTCAACGATCAGGGTTATTCGGACTATGTCATTGTTTATTTGCGCCTGATCACATCGGCCAAGCTGCAGGAGGATGCGGAATTCTATCAGCACTTTATCGAAGGGGATCTATCCATTGAGGAGTTTCGCCATCAGGAGGTCGAGCCGATGTTCAAGGAATCGGATCATATACACATCATAGCGCTGTGCGCCGCTTTGGGCGTGGGAGTGAGAGTTGAATACCTCGATCGGGGCGAGGGTGGGACGGTGAAGGCTCACGATTTTCCCGAGGGATCGCAGCCAATGGTTTATCTGATTTACAGGCCCTCACACTACGATATACTCTATCCAAACTGAACATTTCGATGGCGAATAATCAAATATTTAGGCACTTCGGAGTGTATTGAACTGGCGACTGATTGATGATAACCTTAACAACCTGATAAGTGTTTAAATACATCAAGTATTTCAACTTGAAATGCTTTGAATTGAATGGCAATAATA
Source organism: Drosophila siamana (assembly GCA_035047445.1). NCBI lineage: Eukaryota > Metazoa > Arthropoda > Insecta > Diptera > Drosophilidae > Drosophila > Drosophila siamana. The sequence continues at coordinate 29,674 of JAWNPP010000094.1, forward strand.
ATTTTCTCAACAACTGTGTAATGCGAGATGCAAATCAATATTTAATTACATTACATGTGTCATACAACTAAATTGTGTAATTATTAATTTTGATTTTTAATTTACAACCGTAGAAAATTCGATAATGAGCCGTTTGCTGCTCAGATTGTAGAGTATAGAAAGAATAAACAACAAATATCATAATTTCAAAGTAAAGACCTGTATTATTGTGAATCATGTTACTTGATTTTGAACTTAAAATTAATATAATTAATACACGCAAAATTCAGCTATGACCTTAGCTGGGCCTCAACTAGGCGCCGATTACGAACTCACACACAAACACACACACGCATACACAGATAATACTACAGAATGTACAAACAGTCATAACGCCCACACACACACATACATACACAGAGCTATATAGTCTACTCATTAGCTAGTTTAAAGGCATAATCAATTACTCATTATGAGCGCTGTTCTTGCTGCTGCTGTTGCCGCTGCTGCTGTTCCTGTTACCAGACGACGCTGCGCACCGAGGCGGGCAGCCCGCAGATGGCATTGTGCACAGGTATGGCGAGGAAGCCGGCCAGGGCGATGCCATAGGAATCGGATTGCACAACCATGGCCATGGCGAACTGTTGCCGTCCCGGCGGTATCTCCTTGGACATGCGGTAGAAGGTGTTGACGTAGGCGCCTCCGCCCAACAAACCCTCCCACAGCACAATGACGAACACAAGCCAAATGGTCGGGGTGTAGAACCAAATGACCTCGGTGAGGAAGTAGACGACGTTGATGAACTGAAACACCGACATCAGCCAGATCTTGTTCAGCTGGAACAGATTGACCGAGGAGCGCGAGATGAAGACACCAATCTGATAGTCTACGTTCAGCCAGCGATACTGCGAAGCGCGGTCCAGGAAAATGTTCTCAAAGTAGACCAGCTCGAACTGTCGAGAAGTGCGATTGTAATTAGAGTCAATAAAGCGGAACTTGAAGTTAGTGCAACTCACCAAACCCTGGTTGATGAAATACTCAAAGAAGTAGACCAGACACAGTGGCAGCATATAGCCAAACAGGTGCTTGATGTAGGACAGTTTCTCCTTGAAACCCACCAGCGGTTTGTCGTCGCTAATCAGCTCCTCGGTGGACTCCACGGTGGTGACGGGCAACACCTGTGGACGACGCAACAGCAACCAGAAGGCAAATGCTTCGATGGCGGGGAAGATCAGCATGATGAGCATGGTGTCACGTGGACTAACGTCCAAGGAGCGCAGTGTGGCATAACTCAGTGAGCCAATGACACCAGCTCCTCCAGTGCCCGAGGACCAAGTGGAGATGACATTTCTACAAATCAGGAATGCCATTAATTAAATAGAAAATTAACAACAATCCAATGCTGACACTCACTTGTTGAAGCGCGATGAGTAGGCTAGGAAGGTGGTCTCTCCAATACCGCTGCTGGCTGAGGTGATGACCACGCCCATCAGCGCCATCCACTCGGCATTCGCGAAACCAACGAGCAGAAATCCCGCCGCCGAGAAGGCAACCGCAATGCCAATGCGTACACTAAAAGCAGGTTTAGTTAAAATAAGCAGGAAGTTGCTGGGAAGCGAACAGAAAACTCACTTGACCCAGAAGGGAAAGAAGGGCATGAGTATCTTGACAAACAGCGAGGGCAGCACATCCGCCAGTAGAATGGCTCCAGTGGACACCAAGTGGCATTCGCGTCCATTGCCACCTTCAGCGCCAACTTCCGTCTCCGGCTGACAAGATGGAAAATTAGTTAAAGCGTTCTCTTTGACACATTTTTCAAACTGTCACCCACCTCATCGTTGAACTGCGCTATGATGTCGTGCGCGGCACTCAACATAACCACGTAGCCATAGTTGTTGCACAGACCCAGTATCCAGTAGGCGGTCAAGTCCCGCCACAAACTGCGATCGTGCCGCACGCTGTGTGCGGCTCCCGAGGGCGTCACGACCACCTGAGGATTGTGGTCGCTGTCCTCGGCCTCTTGCTGCTTCGTCACCGACATTCTGGGCAGGAGTACTGCAATGAGGGAAGAGTTTAAATCATATTTACAAAGTTCTTTTAATGACTGCCATGTTTTACCTAATTATGGACATATTTATTTTAATTAATTTCTCATCTAAATCTCATGATTTTTGCACACTTTCAGAGGCATTTTGCCATTGATTGATTGTGAATTTTAGATAAGTCACTATGAACACATGAATGGATAGCTTTTAGCTATCATAAATTTCTAAAATCAGACTTTTGTATGATGCCCAAAATAACTACTGATTATCAGCTATAGCTTGATATAAAGAAATAAAGGTTCGATGTCAATTTGAATACACAATTAAACTCATTTATGTATCATTATGTGAATTATGGTAGATGAAACGCGATATTTCAACCTCGAAAACTGCGCTACAACCTTTAGAATATATTTTCTCATCTTCGGATTCATCGTAATCTTTCAGCTGCCTGTAAGCTATTAAGCGTCTACTTCTCTGAAACATTTGAAACACTCTGAGTAGGGAGCGCTCTGGGATAATTGAATAGTTCTCTCAATGCTATTGTGTGCACAGGTGCCATAAATGTAGAGCATCCAAAAATAACGCGCAACTTAAAAGCTCGTTTGCCGGACAGCTTTAATTAGTTCAAGTTTTACGCTCGGTTTATTAACTCATTTATTACTTTACAAGTGTTTACGGGGAGAGACAGAAGTAGAAGCTTTTCGAAATAATAATTTAGTAGGCAAGACATGTGCGAATGTGGTCTTGAGGCGAACGAAATTTCATTGAGCAAGTTCAGGAGAACAAAATGTGAATTACGTGCTTCAAATAGTTAGCTGAGTGATGCAACTGTTTATTATTGTTTTAGTATTTCACGCTTCCTATCTCTGTCACATACTGTGCCCAATATTTAGCCAGACATTTTACTATTGTGTTTGTTTATTTAAATTTATGTGCTCGGCTTAAGAATTTGTGCATACATATTGACGCACAAAGTCTGTTAAATATTAGCCTTTGTTTATGACAACGCAAATTTGACTTTTACTTTTATGTTGTCGACCTGACCGAAAAGCTTGGCTTTATTACAATTGCGTCACTCGACCGAGCTATTTGCTATTTATTTGAAGTCAAACTGGAAATTAAGTTTCGTTTAAATATGCGCAAATATATAATTAAAATATAATCTATTTATCAACTATTTTAATGGCACCAAAAGGGAACTGAACTAGGCCCGGATATAGAAAAAAAGTCAACAGTTTATTGGCAACGTTTTGCAGCTGGCCAAAGTGCAAATTGTTCTGTTTGTTTACAATTCGAAGAGCTTGTGACTTTAAGCAGAAAAAAAGAAACTATTGATAGAAATTAATAGTAAATTGTTTAGAGGAGGAAACATAAATGTTGCAAGGAGCAAATCTTTAGAAAAAGTGGAGAAATAATGTAGTAATAAGTAATAATTAAAGGAGAAAAACTTTCTAATGAAATCTAATGATTCTAAAGATCAATCAAATATCACATACTGCATAACAAATAGATGGTTGAAATGTAGAAAGTTGGCTCGACATAGCGCAAGCGTATAATTAAATTATATCGATAATTACTCGCTGAGTTACGTACAGTCAATGGCCACTTAAATGCCTTTCGTACATAGGCTGCACAAATTATCAAAGAGATCAAATCGGAGAGGCAGAGAGTGAGAGAGGGGGCGGAAGAAATTGGGGGTATAGCAAAGACGTTGTGAGCCAGAACAGTTGTATCTAATCAAATTATCTCGCCGTCGATGCTCAGCTATTTGACCTTGTCAATGCTTGAGATTAGCAAATTAGTAAGAACGAAAAAACAACAACAACAACAACTACGCTATATAGAGACGTCTGTCGAACCCACGTGAGAACTAACCAAGTGCTTGTATTGTAATTAAAGCGATATCAATTCAATTGCCAGCCGCTATATATTCTCAGGCAAAATTCTCGATTCGCAGCGGTGTTTTGTAAGTGATCAATTGAGTTCTCGCCGCGTCTCTGACTCATTCAGGTGCCTCGCACTCTCCCAAAGAGCGGCAGCAGTGTTGTTGACCCACTTTGTAAAACTATCCCCGCTTAGTTGTCACTTTTGAACGAAAGAAAATCCGACACCCGTCCATCCCGAAAATGCCAAATGCACTTCGCATTATAAACTTCCAAAATGTAAATTGAGACGATCGAAAAGTTTGCGACATTTGCCTTGGGTTAACAATTTATGCCGCCGCTGAATTTGTGTTATTCACATCATATTCACCGGTTCTGTTTTATTTTTGTTTTTTTTCAATCGTATGCATTCAAATTGCATATAGGAAGTTTCAGTTTCGTATTGCGAAAGACGATAGAACTAGAGAGCTTTATTGAGAAACTAGAGACGTGCGAGGCTAAGAGTATATCAGCATATTTAATGGAGTCGAAAAGGTAAAGGGGGATTACGAGTTGTGTACCGGTTTTTATTCTTACTAATAATGAGAGCGATTTTCCGATTGAGTGGAGCTAAAAATATCAGCTGTATATTTAACTACACAATATTTGAGTTTAAAGTATTATTTAAATAATATTCAACTTGAACTTGTAACTTTAAATATTGTGGTTTGTATTTGTATTTATATTTTTCAAAGTATTTTAATTTATTAAATTAAAATTGAAATATGTTTTTAAGTAACGAATATTAATTTAATAATAATTATAACTGTGTTTGGGACTTTAGCTACTACTTTGATCAACACGAATTCGTTTATTATGTTATATAGATTACTTGTTGAAAATAATTGCACTGATTTGAAATGTGTCGAATATAATTTAGATAAGATGATTACCCGTTAGACGCACCTTTCAAGCTCAAGCTTTATCTCGCAAGCACTCGATCTCAGATATTGCCGCTGCTCTTGTTGTTAATTATTTGCAGCTAAGATTTATAGAACGGAATATCAGGGAATTTTAGATAACGTCGCTGACAACGTTTCGCGCGTTTTAACGTTTCGCGATCGACTGAATCTGAATGAACCGCCCACCAAACGGGACCCACAACGACGCTAACAATATCGACACTAACGGCAGCAGCGACAGCGACAGCGGCGTCGACGAAAATCACGCGAGCCGCGAGCGACAGCATAAAAAAAAGCTCAAGAAGAAATGCCGATCTGGCAGGTAATTAACTGTAAGTAAATATGTATGTATGACTGAGAAATGGTTCTGCCAGTCGCTATGAATGGACAGCCCTGCAGTTGCGAAAACTCCGACTGCACTGCCAGTCAAAGGGCGACGTTGGCAAGAGGCAAGTGGGTAGCGGGTAGTGGGGACAATGACAGCAACGTCACGTTTTTTATGTCACTTTTTTTGTCATCTGTTGCTGTTGTTGGCGGCTTGCTTGCGACTCGGCAGCTGCTGAAGAAGATTATGGGTATGAACAAATATTATATATTTTTGGCAAAATAATTAAACATGCAGCCAGCAAACGTATTATTGTTATTGTTATTGGACTACATGGCGGATGCGCAATGTCAAGCAGCGTTAAGCACAGCGTCAGAATTGCAGGTGTTTCAAACCGGATTTAAATCGAATTTCGTTGACAATAAAACGAAATTCCAAATTAATTGAAACAAAACATGCAAGCGAATAAAAGTTCGTTGAGCTGCTGTAATTTCTCTCGCTCTCTCTCTCTCTCTCTCTCTCCCTCTCCCATCACACGTTGTAACATTCCAAAGATACTAAAAACCTTAAGACCTTATCGAGTGCCACGCACATTTTATAGATTACCCTTTTTTGAAGGACTTTACGTTGAACGCGTGCGAGCAATGAAAAACAACTGAATGCGATCAAGTCGTTGGCTAAACTGAACGCTTAAGTGCCAATTGACATCATTATCATTATCATTAACATTATCATCAAACATTATCTTTATCTGAGCAATTCACTAGGCATAGATTAAACTTGCCAGTTGCTGGTAATAACACAAAAGCCGATAAGATGAGCACGGGACGTATAAATCTTAAGATATCAGTCGAGCGCCGGCGAATGGCAACAGCTATCGTAAATCTATAACTGAGTAATTTTCAGACTAACTACATCGCATAAAACAGTTGTATAAAGCAAAGAGTTCAATTTGGAAACAATTTGCCAACAACCCAATTTGCCAGACGGAATTTTAAACAAAACCATTTTGCGCGCGCGTTTAGCACGTACAAAAACCACCAAAATCAATTTAACAGCAGCAGCCGCAAAGTATGCAACGAAAAATAAATACAAGCAATGCATTTTTATTGCAGTGATGTTAACTTGTTAATACCCTGTGATAAGCTTATCAATAAATATATCAATCATACTATTGAGCAAAATGATATGAAATTTAAACAGAGAATATATCTAACGAAATAACTTTTTTTAAAATATAACTTCAGGGATATAATTTTACTGTTTTATTCTGAAATTCTAAAATACCTCGAGTTACAAAGCATAACAAGTAAAAGTGCGAATGCAAAAGAAACGTGTAACAAGCACACAGAGAATATGCGAGAGAATTAAAAACCAAAACATGTTGTTGACAATCTGCAGTGCAGTTTGCCCCAAATAGGGTTAAAGTGGCGCTTGGGGGTGGCGCTGTTGCCAACTTGATAAAGAGAAATAAATGTAGTAAATAATTTACAATTGACTGTCGATTTATCGTTGCATTTAATGTGCAAGCAATGACAGTGTTGTATTACAAGTTACTACCGACTTGGGAGAAGCACGGACGGCACACGTTTGAGCTGGCAATTTGTCAGCTTGACGGCAATTTGTCATAGTTGAAGTTGAAGTCAATGGGTAAGTGAAATAAAAGAGAAATATTTTACAAGATTTATAAAGCTGAAATTGTAGACAAACTATATAAATAATGGCAAATAAAATTGAAAATATATAGCGTTGAGTATATGCAATTTACGTAGACTTTACGCTGTATGCAAAAGTTGCGCTGGTTACTCGGGAAACATTGTCATTAATTGGTGCCTTGTTTTATGGTTTCGCAACAAACGTGCCACAGTCTTTTTTCCTCGCATTGTGCAACTGCCAATGATGGAGCGGTGTCAAGTGTCGCCCGCAGCTTGCCACATAAATCAAGCGAAACACAATATAAATAAATATGAAATGATTGATTAGTTGTGACCTGGCGATAATAGAGAGAACAAAGCCGTTGCCAAGGTTGCATTTAAAGGTTATTATAGCCAGCGGCAATTGCCAAATGCTGATAACCGTTTAATCTCTTAACTGTGCACGTTGCAAGTCGTCTTTTTCTTCTCTTTTTGTCGCTTTTATTGCAGGATTCTTTCTTTCTGTTCGCTGCGGGGCATAAAAATGCAAATGCAGCAAAATCAGAGCCCAAAAATACGGCAAACCAGGAAAAGTTTTTAATGCAAATACGAAAATCGCATGAAAACATGAGAACGTGGTCAACGCAACGAGGCGTGCTCGGCAATTGCGCGGGTCCCGCGCCCAATGCCGACAACAGGAAGTGCACCGAGCCAACCGGGTCGTTGGATTCCTGCATAATTTCGACGTAGCGGCGGAAAAAGTTAACGCAAAGTGCTCTTTTATTTTTTGTTGCCAGTTTTGCATAACAGTTTAAAGCGATGGCGTGCAAGGTGCAAAGTGCTTAACGCCTAGACCGCACATAGCGCTGCCAGGCGAGTTCGAGCAGCAACAGCAACAGCACCAGAATGTAGCCACAGATGAGCATAAAGAACAACGGTGCCACATACTCCATGCCGACGGTGATGACAAAGTTCTGCGCATAGCAATGCAGCTTCATGCGGGCCCAAATGTTGCGATGCTTGCGATACACGCCCGTCTCCAGCACGCGCAGCAATCTGAAATCAATATCGACTGCAGTTAGGTAGAGAAGCTAGAGATTGCAAGTCAAACTGCTTTACTTGAGGCGTATGAGCTCCTTGTAAGCTGGAGTTGCGATGCAGATGCGTGTAGATGAGCAGCTCGGGGCGAAAGAGTATCTCGTTGAGATCGCAGATCTCCTGCTGGGTGTAATAGTGCTCGACGTAGGCGTAGCCCGAACTGGCCTCCAGCACATACACGTAGCCGGGCTGATCCCTGACCCGCAGTATGCCCGTCTCAGTGGGCAGCCAGAGTTGTGGATTGTGCGACTGCGTCTCGATTTTGCGCTTGCTGAACAGATGAATCTCCGGTCGCATGGAGTACTAACATGTAAGTCTTTGAAATCAAATATACTTTAATATCGATTATTCTACTTACATTGAGATAGCTTTTGGTGAAGGAGAGCGGCTCCAGGCCCACCTCCAGTGAGCTCTCGGCCAGCTGCTGCATCGTCTTGATGTTTGACTTCACGGGCGAATTGAGCAGCGAGGAAACCACCACAGACGTGTAATAGTTGTACATGATGAAGCTGACGAGGAACAGCGCGAAATACGCCAAACGTCCGCCCGTCGAACGCGGTATCAGCGCCGAGCTCTGGCTGCAAGCAGCGCCCAAGCTGATGAGGCAGGTGCTCAGCAACGAGGGCATATAGCTGAGCTGTCGCCGATGTGGGAGGCGCTTGCACTCCACATAGAACACCAGATAGAGCAGCAGCGCAATGAGCAGCAGCAGAGCTGCAAACAGATACCAGACCAAGGCACTAAAGGGCTGCAGAAAGACGTCGCCACGTATGCCAGCGTTGTGCGGTGTGCGAAAGATGCACACCGAGCGAAAGTAGCCCGTCTCAATGATGGCAGACAAACGCTTCAAGCGACCCTCGGTGGCCAGACAGGGGGCGGAGGCAATGTCCGCCGTCTGATCGACGACAGCGCCCACAGAGCCGCCGCTAATGTCGCTGGAGCTCCAGCGATCAGTGAAAGTGTAGTTCATGCTGCAAAAGAGAAGCATTGCAAGGCAAAGTCCATAAATTAATATAATTCTTACCCGCACTGCAGTATGTCCTTGAGCAGCAGATTGATGTGAAAGCCGAAGCGTGCAATGGCATCGATGTGCGTGTTGTTGTCCTGGCCAAGGAAACGCAGCAGCTGCTCGGGTGGCCAGCTCAAGGGTCGCGTGGTCACCACAGTCGCCACACGCAGCACCACGTCTCGAAGCTGCTCCCGCTGCCCGTACTTGGAGCGCAGATGCAAGCTGCTCAGGTAGCGTTGCAACTTGCACTTTGCCACACTGCAGTTGAGCTCATAGTTGCCTGTAATATTGAGCTTGCCGCCAATATGGTTGCCATTGCTGTAGACATCGTAGACCGTGTAGTTGACGTGGCCATCGTCGAGCAACTGCTGCTGCACATAGTCCACATTCGCATCCACTGAAATGTTGAAGCATGCAAACAGCTCGTAGAAGCCAAAGCCCGTCAGGCTGTCGTGCAGAAGCCAATGATAGTGCTGATTGTAGAGCTGTGAGCGACTGGCCTGCAAACAATAGCTGCAACAATATTTTGGACCAAGTGATTAGAGCACTTGCCTCTTTTAGGAGCGCCACACTTCTCGCACACTGCAGATCCACGTAGATGGCCAGCGTGGGCTGCAGATGCTCCAAGTAGCGCTGCTCCAAGTGCTTCCTATGCCAGTTGTCCAGGTGCACAAACTGCTGATAGATGAGCTGCGGTGCATTGTGCATTTGATGGGCGAATTGAAGGGCTGCAAATAACATATATATTAGAAATTAAGTTATTTAATAAGTGATTGCAGATTTAATTGGCGACTTAAGCGGCTGTAAATATATTACAAATAAAGTTATTTAATTAGTGATGGCAGATTTGAGTGGGGAATTTAAAAGCTGTAAATATGTATTACAAATTAAGTTATTTAAACAATGATGGCAGATTTATTCGGTGAATTGAAAAGCTGTATGTATTAAAAATTAAGTTATTTAAATAGTGATGGGTGACTTCATTAGCAACTTAAAAGGCTGTAAATATACATAAGCAATAAAGTTACTAGAAACAAGGTGATTGGAAATTAGAAAATGTGTTAAAACTAATCTCTTGTTCGCCGCACTTTCGTTACTTGGCCAGCAGTGAAAGATGACAATGAAGCTGATGCGCGACCGCAGCAAATTGTACAGCACAAAGTTGGCCAACTGCAGCCACTGCATGTCCTTGTTTGCTTTTGAGCTGGAGACATCTTTCTGCGCGCTGCTTTTATAGTGCGCAACTCGGCTGGCAATTTGGCTGTCGCCTGTCATCTGCATGTTTGTTTTAAATTGCTCACAAATTAACGAGCACTTGCCTTAATATCCTTGCTGGCGGCGCAACTGTCGCTTGTGCCACAGTATTTCCAGGCCCAAGACAAATAGACAGATTGCATATGCAGCTAGTAGCAGCAGAAACAAGGGTCCGGCGGACTCCAAACCCACCACAACGGTGACGTTGCTTTGATAGCAATGCAGCTTGTTGCGCACCCAGTATCGAAAGTGCTTGAAGTGCACGCCCGTTTCCAAGAGGCGCAATTGACTGGAAACATGCAGCATAAAATAATTAAATAGCACATATATATATTACAGCATTCATCGCACCACAGCTTGAAGAGCTCTGCGTAGGGGGAGGTTTTCATTATGATCGTGTTGGCGCTCGTCTCGTCGCGCAGCAGAATCTCGTTGAGCTCGCAGATCTCGTGGGGCAAGTAGTGTTTCCGCACAAACACATAGGCACTGGCCGATTCCGCAATGAAGACAAAGCCCGGATTGTTGCGCACCATCAACACGCCCTGCTCCGAGGGCAGCCAGATGCGTTTGGGATCCTTGTGCAGGATCTTCTTGCGGTACAAGCTGCGTATATCGGCGAACTCAGAAGTCTAACAGAAGAAGTTATTTATGGTAGAACACATGATTATTTGAAATTTAAATATGGCGGGCATTAGCAAGCATATGAATAATGTCTTTTAATAACTATTTTAGTTGAATTATACTAATCAAATGTGATAGCTTTAATGCTGTTCACAAGTTGAATTATATGTTAAATAATCAGATACAATTGAAGCTTGTTTCATGACTGAAAATTTTAACTATGAAACAATTTACTAAGTGCAAATTTTTCATTCTGTGCAGATTGTTAATTTTGCATTAAACTTTTTAATATACCTATAAAAATTGTATTGTATTTAAACATTACAGTAGATGTGTGTATTCTATAAGCTCTTTAGCTTTATTTTTCTTAGATGATTTCTGCATTATTTTGTGATGATTTTCATGGATGAGAGTTGTAATTGGTAATAAGGGTTTTTGTGTGTTTTTTTTTTTTGAATAGTGAATGAATGAAAGGACAAACAAGTTGATTGTGCATAGATAAATTGCGAGATTAGCCCCACCTCCACATAGACCTTGGTGTAGATGGTGGGCTCGACGGCCACCTCAAGATTGCTGTCTGCGAGCTGTTGTATGGTGCGTATACTTGATTTGGGTGGTGCGCCCAGCAGCGTGGAGACCACAATCGACGTATAATAGTTATACATGAGAAAGCAGGTCAACATGATGGCATAGAAGACCATGCGACCGCCCGTGGAGCGCGGCAGCAGCCAGGCGCCCTGAATGCAGGCTGCGCCAAAGGACAGCAGGCAACTCGTCAGCAAGGACGTCTCCATGGCCACTTGACGCTGCAGACGACGCTCCAGCTGAAATGTGAGCCACAGCAAGAAGCCAGTGAAGAGCAACAAGGCACTGAACATAAGCCAAACCGTCCAGCTGAAGGGCTCGAGAAATTCCGTGATACGCAACTCGGCGCCCGCCGAGCGTGGATTGCGAAACATGCAAACGGAGCGAAAGGAACTGTGCCAAGTCAGGGGCTTCAAATACTTGCTGCGTCCGATGGTGTAGAGGAAAGCAGTGCTAGTTAGATCGACGCTGCCATTGATGAGGTCGCCAATGAGACCACCAGTTAGCTCCGAGTCAGTCCAGCGATCGCGATAGGTGAACGAGAAGCTAAAAATGTATATAACAGGAATTTGTACCTCTTGACTTTTATGTCAGCTGAACTCACTTGCAGTCCAGGAGATCCTTGAGCACCTGGTGCGTGTGGTAGCCCAGCCTGGCATAGGAATCCTTGTAGATGTCGTCGCTACTGCTGAGAAACTCTTTGATCTGCTCCTCTGGCGCATCGGTAGGCAAACTTGTGATCTACCATCCAAAAGTATTAAATTTAAAAAGGCAACTACTTAGAAATGAACTATCAACTTACAGCTGCATTGATTCGCAGCGTTATGCCCGTTAAATATCTGCGATTTTGCAGTCGCATTCGCAGATGCAGATCGCTTAGAAACCGTGTGACTTGACAACTTCGCTCATTACAGTCAATCTGCCGATCTGCAGTTATGTTTAGCTTGCTGCCCAAGTGCTTGGCTTTATTGTACAGATCGTAGAGTATAAAGTTGCTGCAATTCTTCGTAGGCTGCACATAAGTTAATTCGCTATTTACATAAAGTTGTGCATCAGCAAAGCATGAGTGCAGTTGCTTTAAATCGAAGTTGCGATCGAGCATTAGCCAATGATAACGATCAATAAACAAGCGCTGCGCATTAGCCTAATAATCATTTAAAATATTACTTAATCAAAGTGGCATAAATATTTATTTAAATATTCTACTTACCATTCGCAACACTGCTGCGCTCTGTTCGCAATTCACGTCGAAATAAACGCCCAATTTGATGAGTTGATGATTGACGAGCTGATTTTGCAAGTGCGTCGCTTGCGAGAAAGTTGCATTCAGATTCAAGTATTGGCTGAAAATCGTTGCATTGTGAGTTAACTGAGCCAGCTGCAAAAGTGCTAGAAATAAAAACAAACATTCAAGCACTTATAATTTTTATAAATTTTGAGTTTGAACTCACAATTAGCTGGCAAACAGTGTAGAAACAAGACGTTTTGCAACTTGGCGATATGCACAAAATAATAGATGATGAATTGATTTGCAAACATGATTGCCGGCAATTACTTCGAATTAATGACAAAATCATTCAGCTTGCAGTACTTTTATAAGAGCACAATAAAACCTGACGACAATTGCAACTCGTTGACTAGTTGACAACTTAATGGCTGCATTTTGCAATTTGATTGACAGGCTGCAAAGCAGGCAGGACTAACAAAATGGGTGCAATTATTAAAGTGCAGTGCAGACTACATTTTAAGGTGAAATTTTCTAGACTATCGTCTGCTGAAGTAAGCCCAGCTCAGCTCCAGCATTAGAATTATGAATGCCACAATGTAGGCTGCAAGCAGAGCCATGAAAAGCGGAGCCGCGTATTCCATGCCCACATTGATCACGTAGTTGTTGGAGAAGCAGTGCAGCTTCGACTTGGTATAGAAGCGTCGATGCTTCTCCGTCATGCCGCCCTCCAGCATGCGCAGTTGGATCTGCTTCAACAGCTCCTTGTACGTCGAGTTGCGATGCACAATCGTGTAGACGGAGCTCTCGGGCCGGAAAAGTATCTCATTCAGTTCGCAGATCTCGTGCGGTATATAGTATTTCTCCACAAAGTTATAGGAGAACGATGCCTCCGAGATGAACACGAAGCCGGGCTGATCGCGTACGCGTAACACGCCTTCCTGGGCCGAGAACCAGATGCTGCTCGGATTGCGACCATCCACCTTGCGTTTGACCAGATTGATAATGTCGGAGCGGGGTGAACTCTTCAAGAGACAGAATGGCAATTCAATGTAAATTCTTGAAAAGTAATTACGCCAAACTTACGTTTAAATACGCCCAGTTAAACGGTATGGTTTCGAAGCCAACATCCAGCGAGCTGTCGGCCAGCTGCTGTATGGTCTTAATATTGGAGCGCACTGGCGAACCCAATAACGTGGACACCACAATCGATGTGTAATAGTTGTACATGAGAAACGAGGTCAGCATGAGTGCTATGAACGCCAGTCGGCCGCCCGTCGAGTGCGGTATCAAGTGCGAGCCCTGGATGCAGGCAGCCCCAAAGCTAATCAGGCAACTAGTCAACAGCGAGGGTATATAGGCCAGATACCGTTGCATCCAGTGGTGTTCCAGTCGAAAGATCAGCCACAGCAGCAGCCCAGCGAACATGAGCAGCGCCCCAAATACCAGCCAGACACTTGGCTTGAAGGGTTCGAGAAACACGCCAGCCTTGATACCCGCATTGTGCGGGGTACGAAAGATGCACACCGAGCGAAATTGCCCGATGTTGGTGGTGGGAATGATCTTCTTTAGACGCGCAGTGGAAAGCACAAAGGCCGTGGTCGACAGCTCCACGTGCTCGTTGACAACTTCACCCATGGCGCCGCCAATGGTGTCGTTGAGACTCCACTGATCCACCCACACGTAGCTGACGCTGTTCACCAGAAAATTGAGATTTGAGATACACAGAGTTATAAATGTTAGAACGATAATCTTAGATTTCAAGCACTTTTTCCGTCTTAACATTCTTAAAATATATAAATAACAGTTATACAGAGAAAGAAATGATATTCTGAATTCCAAAATAAAACTCTTAAACTTTAAAGTAGTTCAATCTAAAACTAGTCAATAAGAAAACATCAATATCGCATACAGAAAGGAAAATTACGTTTTAGCTTCTGGAATAAAATTATAAAATTTAATAGCATATGGATCTTAAAAATCTTCAAACAAGAATATAATCTCTTTTTAAAGAGTAAATAATCTTTTACTGAATGACAAATAAAAAGACAATTTTTAATCTAGGCAGGACAAATGTCGCAATTATTTTTTTCTTTTACTAAAACTACTTTCTCCAAGTTTAGTGTTGAAAATTTTAATTAATGTAGTTCGAAGGTGTCCTGATTTAAAATTATCTCGCGATTTTATATAAAATGGGGTTTTTATTTAAATATTAAAAAACTAAGTAGAACCAAATATAAATAAATATGAATTAATTAAATTAACAACAAAGGAATAAAATTAGAACCTGGAAATATATATGTAATTTTCCAATAATCATTTTTAACTTTAAGAATGTTGTAGTCTTAATTTAAAAATGTAACTCCTAATTTCAATTTCTACATCGTTTGCCCTTGATTTATGAATTTATTCTTGATTCTATCACTTCTTTCTCTCCCGTCTACTACTACATTGAGCCAGGCTACTTAACTTACTTGAATAGCAGCATCTCCTGTAGATGCAGATTGTTTCGATAGCCCAAGCGGGAAACCCAATCCACATGAGCATCTTGCTCGCTGTTCAGGAAGCCGAGCAGCTCTTGCGAGCTCGAGTTCAACGGCAGCACGGTGACCTTTAAGGCTCAATGCTGTTATGGAATGGGAGTTATTGTGGCATCAACAGCAAACTCACCAAAGCCACCTGTCTGAAGGTGATGCCCTCCAAGTTGCTCCGCTGTTGGAGTCTCGTTCTCGTGTGCAACTCACTTAGATACTGCTTAATTTCACAGCTGCTGCGATTGCAGTAAACACTCTGATCAATGGTAACGTTGAGCTTGCCACCCAAATGGCTGCCTCTACTGTAGACATCGTAGAGTGTGAAGAGGCTGCCCTCACTGGATTGTTCTGTTAACTGCACATAGCTGACATCCGCATTGATGCTGAGATTGGCATTAAAGAAACAGATCTGTCAGCTGACTCATGTTGCCAGCGTCATCGTAGAGCAGCCAGTGAAAGTGTTCGGAGTAGAGACGAGCACGGCTGGACTGTACGCAGTTCCTTATTTAAAGTTTATGAATTGAGAAGATATTCTTACTACCTGATTAGTTATGTAAGCACTGTGACTGCAGCTGAGATCCAAAAACACGCCCAGTTTGGTCAAATCGCTGTCCAAATAGTCCTTGTGGAAGTTAAGCAACTGCGATTGCTCCACATTCAGATTAACGTATTGCGAAAAAATATAATTTCGTGAAAATAGCTGCGCAAGTGGCAGAAGAGCTGCACGAAAAATGCAAGGAAAATCGAAATGAAAATGTACATTTTAAATTAAAATATATATACCTGACTTCTGCCAGCAATGAAATATAATCACATCTCTTAACTTCACTTGTAATAAGTTGTTAACAATTAGCTGTAAAAGCGGTAGCATCGCCATCTTTGACTTTACTGTGCGAATCACAGCCGAAATCAAGTCTTTTAAACCCTGCCAAAAAAAAGTCATGTTACATAAGCGAGTAATTTAGTTTTTAACTGTGGTAATTTGGAGAAATTTGGGCTGTCAACGAAAAAGACGATATTGATTGACAGCCGAGTTGCGTCTTAAGTGGGCCAGTGAGCGAGCAACAAGTGTTGCTTTGGGGGCGTCACAACAAACAGCACGTGGCAAGGCAACTGCGAGTTGCAGCGCGCAGGCGCCAAAGTTTAAATGTAAACAAAGCCAAACAGCAACACAGTCACATTTATGAATGAAGCGAGACACACGTCCCCGCTTGGTCCCCGCGGCTGCCGCGTGCTGCCAGTGTTAATGGATTCCAGCCATGATTTAGCCCCGCTGTGGCACACAGGGCGAAACTGATTTTGCGCCTTTTGCATGTCCGTGAATGTGTCGCACAGAGGCGAGAGTGCGAGTGTCTGTGTGTGTTTGTGTATGTGTGTATGTGTGCTTTATGCTGTCGGCATATTCTCTGCTGCTGCACAATTGAATCTTGGCCAAGCGCCTGGCTTTTAATGTCGTTTCAGTTGGCGTTGCGCGCTTGGCGCGTCTCGACGTATTCCTGTGACCAAATCGCTTTCTAAGCGGCCACTCGCTTAGTGTTTGCCACTTCCAATACCCGCGCGCTATCTTTTCTGTTTATTTGTAAACATATTGTCGTTGTTTGCTTATTATTGTTATTGTGGCTTCTGGCTTCTGGCCGCCGACGGCAGCCAAGCATCGTAATCATTATGTGCTTTGCAAGGCGATTAGAAACGGATTGATTGTATTGACGGCGGTTGCGACGGCGGATTGCGAAATTAATTGAAAAATGCGCTACGCATTTGCTTCCTCAATGTGTTATTGTGCAGCCAAAAGAAATTAATTAATAACCATACTTGGAGAAAACTGCATAATGACTAAATTTGATATTGAAAACGTTAAATGAAACACTCCAAACATCTTGGAAATCACTCAGCTAAAAATCTAAATTTAGTTAAAAACTTGACACGTAAAGTGCAAAAAAAAAAATAATAATAATGAGAATATAGAAGACAAAACAAATTAATATAATTAAACTATAATTTGATATTGAAAACGCTAAATGAAATACTCGAAAAATCTTTGAAATCTGCCAGCTTAAAATCAAAATTTATTTAAACACTTGACACGTAAAGTGCAAAAAATAATAATGAGAGAAAACACATTAACATAATTAAATTATATAAATACAGAATCTAAATGAATTCAACAACAAATTTGAATTTATGCGTGCACGTGACGTATGCGTAATATATCTGCACTGAGCTTATGAAATGATTTTAATAAAATATTGTAAACTTGAGCAAATAATTACATAATGAGAAAATTAAATTTCTAATAATAAAGTAGCACAACAAATGAATGCAAATTTCCAACAATAAACGCAGGCGATATATTTTAAATTCGATTTAAACGGACCTCCAGATTGATTGACTGCCAGCTGCAATAAATTAAAATTTAAATGCACACGAAATGCGTTTATCTTAATTAGGCTTTCAAACAATATCAGTATTTATTGAGAGCCAATTAGAATGTCGAACGAGCAGAGCAAATAAAACTAATGTTAATTTAAAATAGAAGACAAACTTGCAACAGCTCAATCAAATCTCTGTGTGTTAAAAACATACTGAACTGGAAACCCCAAATGTATTAAAAATCAATTGCAGTGCGGTTGACCCGACCATTTGATGAATGCAACAACCACAAATATGACATTTAAAATAAAATGCAATACAACGAGAAAAAAACAAAAAAAAACTGTGCAAACAAAATGTAATTATCGCAGATTGAACATTGAGCGATTAGACCAGCGGCAATGCGAATCCGATAAAAACCCTTGGTCAACCAAGCAAATTATTAACAAAACTATTACCAATCCAAGTGGGAGTTGTGTGGGCGTGGCTTAACCTTATTTATGGGTGCTCCGCTGTGGCTTTCCGATGCGATTTATGGTTATGCAAATTACCAAAGGGGAATGCAACTTGCATTAAAATAGATAAGTTTAGAAATACTAAAAAGACCAATTTAAGGGGTGCATGAAAATGATGGTAAATTGAAAGTTTGATTGATATAACAGTCAAAGTACAAAGTTATATAAACATAAATTGTGGTCGATTGTGGCTAAGTTGACCGAAACAAATGTATCTCAAGCAGCATATATAAATGTATCTATGAAGTTTTTATGCTGACAGCTACAGCACTCTCAAACGACTGCAAGTGCTCAGTTTACTTTATACTTTATATACAGACTGTAACCATAAGCCGCACAAAAAAGGGTCTAAGCCTGAAAGGGCATGCATTGTTAGGGTATGAGGCGATGAAACTCACTCTAGAATTTACATTTGAAAAATTTTGGTCATTTACAAAGTGCATAGTACTTTAAGAGTAGAAGAATATCGTTATCCCTGCTAACTTGTTACAGGGTATCATTAAGTTATGCACTCTTCTCTATTCTGCTTTTTTTTTGGCAGTTCTCGTTTTGTGTTACAAAACATCTGTCGGTTGGGCGAATGCAAAGCAGATACTAGTCTAAAAAAAAACAAATGGAAAAGCTGCTGGGGATCGCACTCTTGAGATTTACATTGTAAAGTGATGCGTTTAGCTTTTAACCCAACCCACGTTCTCCTCCAGAGTGTGTGTGTGTGTGTGTGCAGTGTGTGTATGTGTGTGTGTGGTGTGATACAACAGCCTAACAAAAACTGCATTTAAATTAATTGAATTTTGCAGATTTTTTGTGGTCTGCGGCCCTTCCGCTCGTCGAAGCTTATGCTCTTGCACTCATCTACGAGTATTGCTTTTATTGGATTGGTTTGGGAGTCGGATTTCCCTTCAACTACTTCTCCTTCTTACAACCCACACACACGCACACACACAACGAAACATATTTACTTAAGGGTCTTGGGGTCACTTCTCAATCTTCTATGCATTTCGTTTGTCGCATTGCGATGGCTTCTCTTCTTTTCTTCTTCATGGGGATCTATCTGCATTTGCGTTCATTAATTTTGCAGTCTATTTGAAATGTTTGTGTTTACCTTTGAAATGCGTTTTGAGCTCGAGCGCAGTAAATTGAATGTTTGGCAATACTTAAGAGTAATACCCGAAGCGTTCATAATGCAGCTGCATCCAAAGTTACCGAGTGTAGTGGCAAAAGTTCGCTGAAGTATTGACATTCCGCTTCACGTTTAACTGCGTTAGAGACTCTGATTATAATTTAAGCTCTGTGATTATCTTCTATTAAAGCTGTCATTTTATTGTAAATTAATTTGACTTTGAAAAGAGAAAAATATATTTATTTATTGTTTGTTTATAAAAATAAATAATTCAAATTAATTTTCTGTGCTAAATTTGTATGCATAATAGATTTGAATTTAATATATTGACTTAAAGACAGTTGTTTGTGTTTTTTACACCTACTTATTTCTATAATGCTTTTTCTGTCATCCCAGCGCAGTTCAATAATCTTGCTAGAACATCTATTGATAACTCAAGAGCGCCTCTTCGACACATGAGATATCCTTTTTCTGCTAGTCCTCACCATACAGGGGAATGCACTTAGCTAAGTCAAATGCCAACAAGCAAGGCTGCGTGTTGTAGTATCTGCTGTGACGCTTTCACAGTTGCTCCCACTTCCTTCCGCTGCCTGGCTGGCAAACATTTCCGCAAGTCGTGTGCCTGGTATCCTGGCGAACGTTGCTGCGGCACGTGCAGCAGCTTTAGTCCTAAAATAATTACAACAATTGCATTATTTTATGCCCGAATTCCGTTGGCCACAGAATTTTGGACTTGCATTTAATTAAATTGCACATTTTTAAAGCTACTTAAGTTAACTAGAAAACTTGTGGCGAAATCCTTTTTGCTCGTTCCCCATTCTTACTTGCCTTCTGGTCGTTTTTTCTCTAATTTGAGACAATGACAATTCATACGCAGTTTAAACACTCAGCAATATACATATATATTCATTTAAATTAGAGTCTTGCAAAATTCCCTGCCATATTGAATTGCAAAACTCATTTGCTGAGCGCAGTCACAAAAAAGGCGTCCGAAATAATGGCAGGACCTGAGCGCTTGGATCGAGTCCATAGAAACCACCTGCTGCAACCACACAGCTGTCGAAAGACCGAAAGAAACCATATAACAAACAATGTTATATGCGTCAGATGCACATAAAATTGCTTAGATTGCCGACAACAGGGTATACTTTGGCTTTAATGCTCTGCAATTATGTTTTAGAGTAAAAAGTCTGCCAAATTGAGTTGGCAAATAAATGAGCTTTGATTTTGATCATAAGATCTATTAAAATGAGTTTAAGAAAATAAATAATATATAAAATTTCCTACTACTTACTAAATAAACTATGTGATTTCTTGTCTCTTATTTGAGCATGATATTTTAGTTCAAAGTGTACAAAAATCTCTTGGCTTTTATAATTTTTTTGAAAGCAAACGATCATGATTTCATTCTTCAATAAACTCTAGAGTTCTGAGGCAAGTCAAAAGAATTAATAGTATTTGATCAAGCAAATTGTATGCGACTTTATGATACCAATAAAATAAACCACAATTATTTGATATGCTTGATGGCATTTGCAAAGTGGATTTATACTCTGCTAGGGGCATATACACACAGTGGTTGCTAACAATGCAGTTTCGCAGGCAGACCCGAAAAAAGGCAACACATTCTAGAGAGGCAGTGAGTGAGAGAATGGGAATGGAGAAAGGAAGAATGGAAGAAGGAAAGAACGGAAGCAGTAAGCAATGGCGGGGAAGGAGGGAGAAGGGGGAGAGGAGGGCAGCCTTCAAAAATTGAGTGCAATTTTGACGACGTTGATGAGAAAATGCGTTGAACGTGCTCAAGTTGTGCTCTACGCTTGTGGCTGGGCTCGGTTCGGGGCCGCATTTAACCCTTTCGCCAGTTAACAAAGGCAACAAGGTGTCGAAGGCGCAGAGGAGGGCAGGAAGGAAAGGGGAGAAGTAAAGGCGTCGCAGCGCGACAAGCAAAGCAAGAAATTAGAAGTAAAGCTGTGCTGATGCTGATGCCTTAACGGCAAGCTGGATGGACGTTGTTTGTCGCCTTTATTTTTGACGAAAGTCAACAAAATTATGATTCAAATGGAGGCGAAAAGAAAGCGAAATCTTGTGTGTTTGTATGGCGCTTAGATTACGGCATTAAAATTTATGATCAGACCGGTTAATTTATGGTGAAAGTCGATAGCACAACCCTTCTCAAGGGAATGTGGAGTGGTATCTGTTGGCCAGAAACAGGAACAGAAGGAGACACTCTGCTCTTCACAGTGAATTAATTTAGTTTGTAAGCTTAGCTGCATTTTAGCAGCGTTTTTCGCATGCGTCAAGTGCTGGGTAAACCAAGTGAATCTAATGCACATTTCCTGCGGCTCAGCCACATGCTTAATTAGCAAACATAGCGCTTAATCAAGTGGCAAGTAGCATTGACGAACACACGAGGCCTCGATGAGATGCTGCTTCCACCGACTGGAGATGCTATCACAGCAACAGAATGAGGACGAAGGCAAGGCAAAATGCAAGTGGAATACTTGGAGCAGGGTCCACATCAGGTAGCCTCGCAATTAGGTTAGTGGGTGAGACGCCACATAATCAACTTTATGGGTCGCATTGCTGGCACAAGTATTTGCATAATTAGATAGATGGACTCGCCGCCTTGATGCACCTACCAAATGACCAAATACGAGTAGTTATTAAAGGACAGATCGCCTCGTTGCTGCTGCTGTTTGCCTCTTCGACCGATGGCAGTTGATTTTTCATTAACGCCATGTGGCCCGTCGCGTTGGGCTCTCTCGGCAACTCGTCGCATATTTTATTTATTCCATTTAATAACTGGCCATCAATAAAGTCAAGTTCCTCGGTTTTCAAGATTAATACAACAATTTTAGCTGTGTGTGTGTGTGTTTTTTTTGTTGTAAAATATCTGAGCACAGCATCAGCCTTGTTGGCATTAATCCTCACGCGTTTCCCAGGCGTGCTACTTAACCAAGATTCATATTACGCATACGCCGCGTGATGTGTGAAAAATAAATTAAAGCAGCGCAGGCTCTGTGAAATTAAAATTTAAATTAATTTAAGAAAATTTGAGGTGCAACTCAATGCATATTTAATGTTTTAGTAATAATAATAAAAACAAGTTTGAATTAAAAATATGTGCGGGAAATCAAAAATTCGCATTTCAAATAAATCTAAATTTATGTGTGAATATAAAATATATCACATAATAAAATAGTGTGCAATTATGGAAAATCATAAAAATAACTAGGATGTTCTTTTTAAATAAATGCAAAGTGATTGAGCAGAAACTAGAAAATATTACACATACGCAGAGTTGTGCAATTCTCATTAAGAAAAACTGTAATAAAGTATGCTACATTTTTTCCAATTAAAAATAGTATAAATACAATATTAATCAGCGCAGAGTGAAATAAAAGCTGATTTACTAATTTCTTGGCAGACTTCAAAATCAAAACGCTGCTGGCCAATTGGCCAATTAAACTGGCTGGCAGTTAATCAAAGTGCCAGGAGCAGGCGACAGTCGGGCACAGTTCAAACAATTAAAATCATAAAGCTCAACGCAGCAGAAGAAAAGGCGAAGACGAAGACGAAATATACAAAGACTAAAGTCAAGATTACGCTCAAGATAAACGGAACTAATGCGCAGAGCGAGTTGAGTTGAGTCGAGTCGAGTCGAGCAGTGCTTGTGGAAATTAAGAAAAAGCGACTTCGGAATGCAGCTTGTGTCACAGACGAGTGCAACTTCCGGTGCATAAATGAAAATAAATACGAAAACAAACTGAGAAACTGTCAGCAGCAGGCGCCGACGACGAAGGAAAGATTGGCAAGGAACTGGTGCAGGAATAACTGGACGCTGGCCAGTTTGGAGCGACAAATGTTAGCCAAACGGATGTGTAGATTAGGCCAGAACAGTTGTCCGTCAGACGTCTAAACAATAGACACAGCAACAACAACAGCAACAAACCGTTGGCAATATGTGCAGAAGAGCAAGGAGAGCAACCAAAACAAGTACAACATCCGGCAATGCGTCGGCTGACCTCATCGTCGTCGGCCGTAGCATGTCCTGGCTGTGGATGTGGCTGTGGCAAGGACAACGTTTAAGCTTGCGCATATTTAAAGTTTTGATTAGCTGCTGGCTCCTAATGTGCTGTATTTATACAAATGCCTGGCAGGCGGCCATCGGTCTCCAAGTTGGCGTCATGGCCGGCAGCATTAAGGGACGCGGCGATGCACATCGCCTGGACGAGATTGGTGCCGGCTCCCTGACCCGTTCCTGGCTAACGCAGAGCAATAATCATGCTAATATCTCCGAGTTACTTGACAATTTGTTGCGTGGCTACGATAATAGCATTCGGCCCGATTTCGGTGGTAAGTTTGCTACAGCAGTTTGTTTATGCATAATATACGCACTTGCAATGCAGATAATGCAGAGATTGTCTGCCAATAAATTGGCAGTTGCCAACGATGTAATATGTATTTGTTTAAAGGGAAATACAAGAAAAGCAATTTGTAGTATGTGAATATATATTTCACCAGTGTGTTGCAAGGATAGAATTAATTTTTATTTGTTTAACAATTCACCAAGAATTAAGCTAAAATAGAAAATATTGTTTTAAAAAATATAATTCTCTACAGCGAAATATAAATATATATATTTAGCATAAAATTCTCAGATGTAAAATTAAATTATATTCTCAATTAACTATGCGACTTGTAATTTAAAGCTGTGTATTATCTAATATTTATTTTCCATTTATATGAAACACGATTACTTTGCTTTCATCGAATTGTTGATTTTGCAAAATGGGGCTTGAAATTGTTTGTTACTTTTTAACTTTTATTGTCCAAGCTTAATTCAAGACTTATGATAAACTGTTAGCTATTTTCAAAATAATTTTTTTCAGTTTAATTCAGGAAATATTATAAACTTGAATTGGTCGAATTAGTTAATATTATCTTTAAGCAAATTCTCTCATTAATTTTGGAAGTAATTAAAAATATGTGAAATAAAAGAAAATTACTTATGATATGATAAACTTGCAAATGGTTAAAAGAGTTAATATTATCTCTAAGCATATTCTCTCATTTATTTTGGAAGTAATTAAAAATATGCAAAATAAAATAAAATAACGTTTGACTTTCGAATATTTCTTTATGCTTGCCACTTAGATGTAAAATTCAAATAATTATGAACTCAGCTAGATAACTAAATCAGAATCTCGTCAGATTTGGAAGATTGGGATTAAGCTGGTGCTGCTTCCGCTGCGCTGTGGTTGCATCCCTTGGCGGCACTAGGATGAGTGTTGTTTATGCCTTTTCAGCATGTGAGCAGATTTGCCCCTTTAGCGGAAGCGTTTAATGAAGCGGAAATCGTTGCCAGGAGAGTCAAGATGACGTTGATGTCGTCGCTATTGATGGCTGTACTGATGACGATGATGATGATGGTGATGATGGTGAGATGGCAATTCCCTTGGCAAATAGTTAGTGTCAAAATCGACAAATATTTACATAGAATTTCATTGCGTTTTTCTCACTTCCTTCACTTCTTCCTTCGTTTGTTCTGCTCTGTTTGTCTGGCTGTCAAGGATTTCCCCTCAGCGTGCGCGTCGGCAAATTGATAAGCTTTTTCAATTTGCCAAATTGTCGACACCATAAAAATTTAAATATTTTCGAAATTTAAAAGCCTTGCGGCCGCCCCTTCGAATGAGAAACTGCGAGAAATGAGCGGCTTGGCGGGCACTCAATGGAGCTTAACGCGGCGCCCACAAAAAAAGTTTTGCGTTTACGCAACTTAAGGCCAAATTACATTGTTTTAAACACTTCATTAAGAATGGCTGCTTCACCGTAACGTGCTGCACGGTGCACACTGCTTCGTAGAGGTAGTTGAAAGGATGCCAAGTGCCGTAACATTACGAGCCTTGCCGGGCTCGTACGTGGGGCATGATACAGGATGCAGGATGCAGAACGCATGTTTGCCAAGCTCAACGCCAAAGTCATTAAAAACTGTTCGCATAGGCAGAATGCAACAACAACAACAACAACAACGACAACACAAACAAAAACGAGCAAAAAATTGAGTGAAGAAAAACTGCATATTAGTGCAAAATACAACGTCATGAAGAGCTGATAGATGATACGATGATATCCTGGCCCACCATCAAGTGGGGCCCCAGTGTGTGGACAGTGGGAGTAGGGTGGGGACAGGGTGGGGAGGGGTGGGGGAGGTCCGATGGAATGAGACTGTCTGCCAAGCAGCTTAAGTGTCATTGTTCAGCAGCTGCAACATTTAAATTCCGTTTCATGTGAAGGACTGCTGTGAATAATTCATATGCAGGACTTATACGCAATATATATATCTTTATTCTATATCATAGTGGGAGAATCTGCGCAAAAACTGCACTTAAAGCGATTAAAAAGTCGTACTATATTTAAAAGCTTTCAAAGACTTTCGTCACAACGAAATTAGAATCACTTTTGATTAGCGCAAAGTTAAAAGAGCTGGCCTTTGGACTTACTTCAATATAATTATAAAGTTTGAATTGTTCTATTCTCTTTTCGTAGTTCTATACTTTACGTTCAAAGGTCCTAATGGCCAACGCTCTTAATATTATAATAAAGTTTGCTATTCACTGGTAAATTTATTATGATAAAATTGAAATTTAAATTGAAATAAAATTACATGCCTTCAAAAATTAACTATATCGACTACGCTCCTTGCTGTATTTTGCTCTCTATATTAACATAAATATATATGAAATTCCAAGAAATTTGTTCTTAAATATTTTGAAATTTTACTTTCTTACTTTTCATTACATTTACTCTCTCTATGGCTCTCTTGGCATTTATTCACAGAAAGAATGTAGTAGTAAAAATTATAAAAATTTTTCCATACTGTTTATGAAATTAAACTTAAATCATATAAATAAATTCGACATAAGAATATTTGTTAATTTGCAATTTAATTGAGATTTAGAAAAAGAAATTCTACTTCTGTTGAGTTGCGTTAGTTATTTATTATTATATTTGATTTCAGGACCTCCCGCTACTATAGAAGTAGACATAATGGTGCGCAGCATGGGCCCCATATCGGAGGTGGATATGGTAAGTTATGAACAATAAATGCGTTCAACAAATCCTTCACTCGATAGTTGCACTGCAAGGACATCGCGAGTTCCTCCCACTTGAGTCACGTAATTGCAGTGTCTTATGAACTCTTTATCTCTCTCTTTCTCTTTCACTTTCTCTGTCTGCCTTGGGTTTTATTGCAGACATACTCGATGGACTGTTACTTTCGGCAATCGTGGGTGGATAAACGTCTCGCCTTCGAGGGCGGCCAGGATACGCTGGCGCTGTCAGTGTCAATGTTGGCACGCATTTGGAAGCCGGATACGTATTTTTACAATGGCAAACAGAGCTATTTGCACACGATTACCACGCCGAACAAGTTTGTGCGCATCTATCAGAATGGACGCGTCCTGTACTCCAGTCGTCTGACAATCAAAGCCGGCTGTCCCATGAATCTCGCGGATTTTCCCATGGACATACAGAAATGTCCGCTGAAATTTGGATCGTGTGAGTGCAAATAACAAAAACAAAAAAAAACATGAGACATTATATTAAACACCAATGGCAAAGAAGTTGTAGCTAGGCGAGCACATGGGTTGTGCTTTGGCATAATTATGCATAATTGGCGCTGAGAGGCGCTTTGATGCTGTTGTGAATGCTGATGGCCTCATGGCTGTCCATGTCCGTGGGTCGACCACTTGTTGGAAGGGCACTCGGATTTATGGCATGAATGCCATGACATTGGATTGTGAGATGATGTGCAAAGTGTGAAACGCTTTGACAGTAAGAGGATTGGGGCCAAATGGGGATTTGCCTTGCGCTAATGGCAATTGATAATGCCGAAGGCTTCATAGCAAAATAAAAAAAGAATATAAATCATCTTTCAAACGCAATAATTGTCACTCGTTCAGATTTTTTTTCTTAACTGGAAATTAGCAGTAATTTTATTTTAGAATAACGTAAATTTATATTTTCTTCGATTTGATTTTCTCAGCCGTTTGGGTTTGAGATTTCCAATTGAGTGTAATTCTTTTATAAACTTCACCTACTTATTTTTTACTTACTATTGCTATTTTCTTATCATAATCTTCTTCAAAGTGAGGTATAATTTAAAAACTCTAAATAATACGGAAGCGCTATGAAGATTTGAGATTTATTTTCTTCTATTCCTTATCAAGCTCCACACTTTATGCTTTATGGATATTTGCAACTTTTACCAGTACTTTTCGTAAAGTTTCTACACCTGACTTTACTTGATTATTCTTTGGGAAGGACATGCAGCTGACATTTCAATTATTTCCAGCAACAATCTGCTGACGTTGATGCATTTTCAGCACACAATTTTTGCGAAAAGTGGATGAGACTCGAGCCCAAATAAGCTTTTCCAATACAAAAATGTTCATTTAATACTTGTAGAATATTGTATTTGAAGAGAAGCTCGATTTGGAGGCAACACTTTATTATATGCAGTCTTATCGCAAAACGTAAATTAACAGACGACACCGAAATATTCTAGGTATTATTGCTTCCGATTTGTTGTGAATAATGTTGTATGCAGTCAAGAATTCAATTACCCCCCGCACCATATCTTCACACGTTGTTGTTATTGCCTGCCACTTAATGTTGACAATTTCCCATTCGATGCGACGTGACGACGACGATGAAGAGTCGACGAGTCAGTGAAAATATTGCCAAAAGTCAGATAGAAAAAGAAGCACACAGAAAAAAAGAAGAATTGGGGAATAAGGTAAACCAATCCGCATCACACACATGTCGCAATGTTTGGCAATTTGTGCAGCGGGGCGACAACAACAAAACAAAATAAAATAAAATAACTGTACGTGTGTTGATGGCAAACGTTTGCAGAGCACTCACTGTTAGCTGTGACTAGGGGGAAAAGGGTGCGAGTAGTTAGTGAGTGTGAGTGTGAGTGAGAATGCAAACGCATGAATAGCGATGGGGAAAAATATGATGGACTGCGATTAAGTCACTCACTGGCAAAGAGTAAAATCTGCTTAGGCAATCATTTAATAACTGTTCGCAACTGAGAGTGAGAAAGTAATTATTACAAAGAGAGATTCGCTTTGATAACTAGTTCATAATTGCTGATAGATTGTATTATGCTTTAATTGTTGTGGTAATTTAAAGGAGTTAAATCATTATTCATTAAATTATTTATAACATTTTAAAGGCATTCAAATTATTGGTCACCATGATATTTAAATTGAAAAGTAAGCTTCTTAAAGATATAGTAAGCCAAGACTTATAAAAGTAATATATGTAGGCAAGTTTTACAAAATTAATTAAATGCAAATTAAATTTACTTTGAACAATTTAATTTGATTTAAGTAAATTAAATTTAATCACCACTTGGATATGTGGTGTAGCATATCATTCATTCATTAAAAGGGCTTAAATTCGTGCAATTTTTTCGTAGCAATAAAATTAGGCCAGTCGTCTTGATTATCTATAAATTTTAATGAGATTTATAAATACATTTTTTAAAAAGATTTACAATAGCAATACTCGTATTAAATTGTTGCTTGGCACACCTTTAATAAATAGATACAAAACTTTAAATAGATAAAGTTTCAGCAAGATTTTTGCATTCTTTTAATTGCCTAAGTTATAAAATAAATTTAAAGCATAGTCGTTACTCAATTATCAACCAACCCATCACTGCCCACTGTTGATCTCTCTCTCTTTGTCGCCCTGTTAATTGCCAATATTGAGAATAACAAATCTGACGCAATCCATACTCTTCATCCTTCCACCCCTGCCCCAAATTGCACCTGGGACACACACACACATACACAGTTGGCTACACCACGTCGGATGTCATTTATCGGTGGAACAAAGAGCGTCCTGCAGTTGCCATTGCGGAGGACATGAAATTGTCACAATTCGATTTGGTCGATTGTCCAGCGGGTAATTTAACGGACATTGTTTACAAGGCAGCCGCGCCCATGCCACAGGGCTACAACAACAAGGACACGTTGTCACCCAAAGCAGACGCCCAACAGCAAGAACAACAACAACAAGCCGATGACCACGTTCGCTGGTCCTGGTGCTAAAAATCAACATGTACGCGGCACAGGCCTGAAGCTCGACAAGGGCGCCTTCGGTTCCGGCCGGGGCGTGGCAGGAGGCGGCGGCCTTGTCACCAATCTGGCAGGTAGCATCACCCTAGAGACGCATCATCCATGTAAGTTGTCACTCTACACATAGCATAATCTAGCTGATCGTTTCTCCCCTCGTCCCCCTCGCCTGACAGCCGAGTACTCCATGCTGATGGTGAACTTCCATCTGCAGCGACACATGGGCAACTTTCTCATTCAGGTCTACGGGCCCTGCTGTCTGCTAGTCGTGCTCAGCTGGGTCTCCTTCTGGCTGAATCGCGAGGCCACCGCCGATCGCGTCTCGCTCGGCATTACCACCGTGCTTACCATGACTTTTCTGGGCCTGGAGGCACGCACCGATCTGCCCAAGGTGTCGTATCCCACGGCCCTTGATTTCTTCGTCTTTCTCTCGTTCGGTTTCATCTTTGCCACCATTCTGCAGTTCGCTGTTGTGCATTACTTCACCAAATATGGTTCGGGCGAGTGTTACTTCATTATCGAGGAGCTGGACTCCGATTCGGCGGAGTCGGAGACCGATGTGGATGCCAGTGGACAGTCGGACTTTCGCAGCAGCAGCGAGTCCAAAATCTACGAGGTGATACCTCTGTCCATGTGCGCCATTAATATGCCAGCCTCCAGTACCACGGGTGGCGGCATGTTGCGCTCCAGGCGCAGCACACGCAATCGTCGGCATGGCTGGAGCGACGCCAGCTTCTGGACGGGCTGTTTGGAGTGGTTCAGCTGGCGGCGACGGCAGGCGCGACCCAAGCGCAAGGCCACCTGTTCCGACGACGACGACAACGACGAGGATGACGAGCAGACACAGCTGCGCGCCGACGAAGCTCCTTGCACCTCGGCGGCAGCTGCAGCAGCGGCAGCGGCGGCAGCGTCGACGGCATCAGCGGCTAGAGGTGGGCAGAACTCGCCGCCTGTGGTGGGACGACGTCGTATGTCCTTCTATCGGCGCGAGGAGCTGGAGGCACGGCGCAAGGGCAAGCGGACGCCGCAGTACAATTCGGTGTCGAAGATCGATCGCGCCTCGCGCATCGTGTTTCCGCTGCTCTTCTTTGTGATCAATGTGTTCTACTGGTATGGCTATTTGTCGCGCAGCTCGCGCATTTTGGCCAACACGCCGACGAGCACCTGATGTTACCTTTTAGCAATTTAGACACAGTCCTTAAAGAAATCAACGCAGCGTTCTCGCGGCGACAAGGGGGCAAGTTTAAAAGGCAGCTGGAGGGATCGAGAGGGAGTTACGAATTATGTATTGAGTTGATTTACTTACGGCTTCAGTTATTTGCTCTTAACCTGATTTGCTCAACGAACGCTTCATGGGATTTCTTTACGCGCTAAATTGCTAAGCAGACACTTGCAAAACTAAAACATATCACAGGACTACAAAATAGCACGCAGATGCCCGATACTTGCGTAGGGTATTCAGAGTGCGCCTATACTCGTCTTTTATGTGTACAGTTAGCCAATAAGTTGCCACATTTGAGCTTAAGTTGTCGATCTAGCATTGCACATACTATATATACATATATATACACTCTATACTCCAATGGTATTTCTGCTAAGTTCCACAGTTCAGTTTAGATATATTTCAGTTTTTGCCTGAAGAGCTTTTTGAGGGATCACAGCATATAATAATAATTATACTGCAAATGTTGAGAATTTTGCCGTCAGTTCTTAGGTGTCTGGCAAAAGTGTGTAGTCGAAAGAAGGAATGAATTAACTATTTACTATTGTTAGCTGACGCAACACTCAAAAGTAACACTATTACAATAAGCATAATTAAGAGCGTTATGGGAAAACTTGGCCAGCACATTGGGGAACTAAGTCTATGTATGTACTTTTAATGAAATATAATAAATATGATGATATGATATGTATGCCTCATGTGCGTTTCGCATTTCAATTAGGCAGATAGCAACGGAAAATGATAAAGAGAAAAACACAGATATGATAATTACACAGCAAACTCGCATTAGCTCTATCTATAATACTCTTTGCTGGAGGTGTTAACATATTTGTAAGAGCTCTACAGAATATTGTTGAATGTATATTTGACTACTTATAAAAAACTTGGGATGATTATATTATTTTGTAGCAGGAGATTTGAACTACAATAACATACTTACAGTAATTGGCAGATATGTAATAATTTTAGCAAGAAAAACTTCAAATTTTTATTTTAAACGTATTTTATTCATAACATTTGGTTGAAAAGTGCAATAGATTACTGTAAGTAAATGCAACAAAAGAATCACCTCAAATGCAATATTTCGCATCAAATAATTATTAACAGCCAAGTTTATTTGATATTCAACATGCCCTTTACCCTTACCATATTTTTTCATATCGCTGTTTACAATTTGATCGAAGCTTAGATATATGGCAATAGATTGCCTAACTTCGGCAGATAAACATCTGGCATTGGCAGCTGGGGGTTCTCGCGCAACGTGTCCAACTGATAGCTGCCCGTGCCCACTAGGAGGGATTGCATGTTGCAGTTCCTCGCAAAGGTGACGTCGATTTTGCAGCTACAAAGGCGGAGAGCAAGTGACAACAGTGACTTTGAATGACATTTCGCAGCTGGTGCTTACCAATCGCCAATCATTAGCGTACGCTCCGGCTGCAATGCAGCTGTGCTCAGCAGTGGCTCAAGCACCAAAGGATTCGGTTTACCCATCTCCAGTGCAGGGCGTTCGGCACAGGTCTCGATGGCGGCGACAACGGCGCCGGTGCCGGGAATGTGCAGTGTGGGATATTTGTGCACTGCATCCTTGTTCGTGACGAGAAATAGGCAGTTGGGATTGCTGCTCAAGATGTGACAGGCGCGAGCCAATTTGCAGTAGCTGAAATACTCGTCCCAGCCGACAACAACGGCTCCGACATTAGCTGTCGCTGCGGGCGTGCTAAACTCACGCTGCACAAACTCCTGCCACTTGTCACCTGGCTGCATTTCTTCGGCTTGGCCGGCGCCAAAGCTCTCAATGCCTGCTGCGGTTAATTCCCTGGCAATGGCTGCATTGCCGACCACATAAACCCGCTTTGTGTGGTCAAATGTCTTGTGCTGCTTGAGATAATCGACAATTGTTTGTGTGGGCGAAATGATGTGCATCTCGTTTGGTATCTGAATGCCCAACTTTTCAGCACGCTGTAACAGCTCGTGGCGTGTCTTGAGGCCATTGTTTGTGATTAAGTAAACTTTTTTCCCAGCGCGTGATTGTAGTGCATTCAACACTTCAACAGCGCCTTCTATAGGTGTGTCATCAAACCAAATGGTGCCTAATTAAGATCGATGAAATTGCGAATAAGTTTAAATTCAAATTCGATAGCGCGCGTTAAGTTCATAATGATATCGATAAAAAAAAACAAAGAAGACAGGTGGCAACGCCAACATCAACAATTGATAACGTGTTTACGCTTTTTTTTTAAATTATATTCTCCGATCATTTAGAAGAGCATATTGACGCTCTCCAGTTGGAAAAACTTGGAAACAAAAAGTCGTTTGAAAAGTTGCGCCTTTGCCTTAGAGAGTGTAGCCTAGTTAGTATACTTTGGTATATAATATTTAGCGGTCACGCTGACTCGCACTCTTTTACTCACTAACACACACACCAACACACTCGCACATAGAAATTCTTACTCACCGTCTCCGTCACTGATAATCGAATCGAAGCCCTTCAGCCAGTCGCTCACCTGCTCGGCCTGAAGATCTAACAAATTCGTGCCGCTTGCTTTAAACATGCTGTAAAGGCGCACTGATTGTAACTGTCGGCTAAGTTGGCAAAAATGTTCGTGCCCCAAACAACTGAGCGTCGTCAACTGAGCAGCAGTCAGTCGCGAGCAATTTACGACGCATGCTATCTCGCTTGCACCTTTAGCTTAAATGCGCTACACTTTAAAGCATTTTGATAAACTCGATCGGTTTACAAACAATTGTAGTTTTTTTTTATTGTAAATTGAACTAGCAATATTTCTATGTTGGTTATTTGTAAAATAAATTCCCTTCTATTGATTAAATATTTTAATAGCGTCCCTGAGCGGAATACAAAGTTAGGTTGTTAGTTAATTGAACATAAATGAATAATCAAAAGAAAGTTTAATAACTGCCACCAGTTGCATTTTCAACAATGAAAGGCAGTAGATCTCCCAATCTGGGCAGGTACACATCAGGTATTAGTTTCTTGTCCTCTGGATTTTTGCTGTGCTTCCAATCGTTCACATCGCTTAACTGATGAATGCCGGTGCCAACGAGTAGCGTCTGGAAGCCACAATTGTAGCCCAGAAGGACATCCGTATTGGCACGATCGCCAATCATCAGAGTGCGCGAAGGGTCAATAATCTTATGATTAATCAGAGGGGCACAAATCGCCGGGTTCGGTTTGCCAATAACGATCGGTTCACGTTCCGCACACGTTTGAATGGCTCTCACAAAACTGCCACTGCCTGGAACAACCAGCGTTGGCATTGGGAAACGTTCATCCGTATTTGTGGCGATAAATAAACAGTCCGGATCGCTCAGGTATGAAGCGGCTTTTGTCATTTTCGGGAAGCTAAACTGTTCATCAAATCCAACCACAACGGCTCCAATATCCTTCTCCAGTACTAAATGCTTGGCCATAAACTCTCCCAGCGAGCCATGCATCTGATCTGGACCAATCTGCGTATGTGCAATGCCTACAGCATCCAGTTCCTTCGTAATACCCTCTGAACCAATTACATAGACTTTTTTGTTAAAATTTTGTGACTTCAGATAGGCAGCCGTTGCATGGGCAGTTGATATGATGCCACTTTCAGAGATGTGATAGCCCAGCTCAACACCCTTCTTGAAGTAGTTCAGCGCGAGTCTTCGTAGAGTTATTTGTGCAAAAATAAATGCGCTTGCCTATGGTTTTCAAGTTATTCATAACATCTGCGGAACCAGCAATGGGTTGGCCGTAGACCCAGAGAACGCCTGTATAAATTGAAATAAATGTAGAGAATGTTAGTGACAAGTCATGAAAGTAATTTTGAATACTAATTGGTCATCAAAAAATGTTGATAAATATTTTCCACAACTTTTTTCCAATTTAACTTTAAGTTTCAAGTGGTTTTATCTTTAAGCTAGCAATCATTGTGCATTATTAAGGTTTTCAATAAACGTTAAATTCATTTCTTATCCTTCTTGACTGTCTATAATTGATGTTAAAGATAAATATATAATATAAAAACAAGTTTCATAATATCAATTGTAATTTTCATAAGCGTGAAGTGGAGCAGCTTCAAGAGGTCTAGTTAGCCGCACCCCATTGACATTGTGCTTTGACATTGAAATTTGCGCGGCCACACGACACAAAAACTAAGGCACACAAAAGCCATAACTCAGAAACTATAGTGACTGATGACGTATAGCCTGTCTGTGCATAGGCTGATTGAAAACTTCCTATAGTTACGCAATTTAGCTGTATGTGTGGCAGCATCATTTAATAATTTATCTCACTTACCATCGCAATCAGATATAACAGAGTCGAATGTATTTAGCCATGCGTTGACCTCTTCTTTGGAAAGGTTCAATAAGTTGGTGCACGTTTGTTTATACATTGTTAGTTTCTCGTTGTATTCTAATTGATGAAGTCTTTACACATGGAACTCGAATATTCAAATGCCAGTTTCGTACTGCAGGTTACCTATTAATTACATTTCATTCACTGATAATTTATTTATGTATATCTATGAGCTGACGGCCTTTAAATTATCTGGCAGCACTCCAACCCGTCAGCTGATTACGTTTGTTCACAGCTGGGTAAAATCTACTGCAATTTTTGTTGGCATTTTTAAGTACATTATTGGCATAGCTGTTGCATTTGCTCACACAACACTTTCCCCTTGGTGTGCGCCAAATTTCGAATTCGGTTATCTCATCGCTTTCCTTTAGAAAGAATTAATAATCCATTATTTTTGTGTATTATTACATTTATTTGCCGTTTATTATTGTAATGGGCGCTTACATTTATAATTAATTACTTATAGTACAGGTTTTTGTTTTGTTAAATCTCAGCTTTTTTCTTTCATTCATTATTATTTTGTATACAAACATGCTGGAAGAACAAACCATTGCAAACAAAGAAAAATACTGTAGCTAACACTAAAGTTTTAAGCAAAATAAGAATATTCATTTTGATGACTGATCATTTTGTAAACTGCATGCTAGTAATTGTATAAGTGTTTTGTCTATATGTATAGGTATGCGTGTGAATATAGATGGTGTGGTTCTTGTTGTTTTGGGGTTTTTAAATCTGGAATCTAGAGCGAAAATTTTGCATTTTTGTACCATAATTTGCATTAAATAAATCTCATTAAGCTAGCAATGCATTAAAAACGAACGAAGAGTTGGCTAATTACAATTTAAACTATTTTTACAGTAATCATAATTTTAAATTAAGACCTAAACACGAAACGTTTTTATCGAGAAATTGCATTTAAAGTGTGCAGTTTTTGGACACATATGATTGATGTTGATCTTCTTTAGTTATTACATATGTTTAAGTGTGTGTTGTTTGTATGTGTACTGTTAAAGGGGCTATGGATGTGTGAGAGAGGTAATGAGCCAAGTCTATTAACTAATGGATTTCGCCTAAAACTGTGACACTAGTAAGCTGCCTGGACCGCCACCGCCACTACTGGAGTTGCCGCCCGGTCCGCCGCCGCTTGTGCCAAGCACAGAGCCCAATAGCGCCCCGCTGGGCATTTGTTGTTGCTGCTGCTGCTGTTGATGCTGCATGGACAGCGACTGTTGTTGCATTTGCATAGATGGCGGAAAACTATTAAGACCCATGCCCGAATTCATCCCCATGCCTCCGCCGCCACCAACGACGACGCTGCCCGATCCCATGGCACTGGACATGTCAGCCGTGGCACCCATAACTGGTCCGCCACCCATGCCGCCAGCCATTGCGCCACCGCCGCCAGGCATGCCCATCCCCAGCGCCGAACCAGGCTCAGGACTTTGATTCTTCTTTTTTCGTTTCTTTTCCTTTTTACGCTTTTTGCGCTCCTTGTCGTCCTCGTGGCGTTTCTGCTTTTTGTGCTTCTTCTCGTAGGTCTCCAGGCCAGCGGAATCTAAGCGTGCAACAAGCAATGAGAAGTGTTGCGTGAAGTGCAACAAGCGCAAGCACTTGAACTTACCCAGCAGCGTTGACTCGGTGCCTCCCGTAGTGATGCCGTCTTTGTGTTTGTGCTTTTTGTGCTTATTTTTATGTTTTCGCGCAGGTGTTGCATATGTGGTGCGGTACTGTTCCGGCAGCTGGAAGACAAGAACAACTCGAAATCATTAAGAGAACAATACGATTTTAAGGAATAGCTTTTAAATACCGGTCCTGGATGTAAACGGAAGCCGGCCAACTGCACTGCAGTCAGAGGCAACAGCTCTTTCCCACCGATGGGCGGCTTCTCGATGACGCTGCGCAGTGTGCTGTTCTCGACGGGATGCGTGATGAGGTCATTGATGCCGGGTATGTTGGGCAGAAAGGATGCCAACGATTCTTTGAACTTCTTCTCCTTGAACTTCGTTAGCGTATGATGCAGTCCATATTCGGTCATGAGATCCTTGTCACCTGTCAATTCAGCTTTCGCTGGCGGTTCCTTCATCGAATAGAATGGTCCTGTGTGTATGATTGTTGGCGTTTTACCCAATGATATTGTCGTCTTCAGCGTTCCCGACGAGTCCTGGCGCGCCACCACAGGCGATCGACCGCCATGGGGCGAGGAGCGTGGGGAGTCCATCATAATGTTGCCGTAGTTGCTCATCATTTTGCGTAAATTATTGCAGGAACGCTTGTAGTTAAAAGAAGGCAGACGACGTTCAGTTAGGCGCACGCACGCACACACACACAACAACAATAACGGATCAACAACAACAACAAGGCCAGACAGCGCAGCAACTTTCGCAAGTCGCTAGCAGACGCTGCCGCATATACAAAATGCGAGCAATATATGCTCGGCTTGCTATAGCGGCTGCTTAACACTTTTATATATGGTTTAACAATTATTTTGCACGTTTTATTGCGATTTTCTTTACTGAATTTGCAGACAAACTCTCGCCATCTTGTTGTGTTCGTGTACAAGTGTGCACAGCCCGCGAATAACTAAACATACCAAGTATTCTACGACTTTAAATGGCCAAGTTGTCACAAAATACCAAAACTCTTGACCGATTACTTGGTATATTTAATAACCTATCGAAATTATGTTTCTTATCGATATTGTATGTTGGCTGAATTAGTGTAAAACTTTAAAGAATTTGACATCATCTCATTTGCAAACGCAATATAAAACAGTTAAATAAGAATTTTTTTAAATCTTTGAGAAAATTTAAAATGCATTTTAAAAACTTGAGCGTTTTACATACATTTTTATTGAACAGCCCCATCACGAATTGATGTAACTAATTGGATATGACCAGCCAATGTGGTATTTTTACCAATTAGTATGTTTTGACGTGTAACTTGTGGTCACGCTGGCTCAGTCATCACTTGCGCTTTGTGCCGTGTTCTAGCGAAATATTTCGTATAATTTTCAGTGCCAACATTGAAAATTATTGGAAATCATCATAGTAGTAGTTGGTGTCGATTTTAAACTACGACAGTAAATTTTAATTTTAACCAATAATGCAGTCGACGTTATCGAGATCAGCGTCTATTGCCAAGGTATACAAAACACGGCAAAGAATTACGACTTTGAATCTCAATAGGGGGTTATGCAATTCTAACCTAAATAGGTCATAACTTTGGCATTAAATGCATTAGTGAATGACTGACTGTGACGTCAAGGCGTGAATGTCAAGGCCGTTCATGCTGGCCTGATTAACAGCTGATATTAAGAAGTTTGTTAATCAGAGAATGTCCGTCAAATTCCAGTGATTAGCGTAAACACAACAAAACGGAAAAAATAATAGTTGCAGTGTGACCAGTGTATCTTTAGATATTAATTCCTTAAATATCGCATTTTATTGGATATATTCTACTCTTTGCTTGCAGTCGCAACTACGCACCAACGCAGCTATCCTGGGTGCATTGAATGCTGCTCGCTTTTATTCCACAACACACGAAGCGGATATTGTGGTGATTGGCTCTGGCCCCGGTGGCTATGTGGCTGCCATCAAAGCTGCCCAAATGGGCATGAAGACCGTTAGCGTGGAGAAGGAGGCTACACTGGGCGGCACCTGTTTGAATGTCGGCTGCATTCCGTCGAAGGCGTTGCTTAACAACTCTCACTACTATCACATGGCACACTCCGGAGATCTGGCCAACCGTGGAATCAACTGCGGCAGCGTTTCTCTCGATCTGGAGAAACTGATGGGCCAAAAGACGAATGCCGTCAAGGCGCTAACTGGCGGTATTGCGATGCTGTTCAAGAAGAACAAAGTGACGCAATTGACGGGCTTTGGTAGCATTGTCAATCCCAACGAAGTGCAAGTGAAGAAGAGCGACGGCACCACGGAAACTGTCAAAACCAAGAACATACTGATTGCCACCGGCTCCGAAGTGACGCCCTTCCCCGGTATCACGGTAAATATCGCATTTCACTGCATCGCAATATACTTGACGTGTTTTTGCTTTTGTAGATCGATGAGGAGGTGATTGTGAGCAGCACTGGCGCGTTGAAGCTGGCTCAGGTGCCCAAGCATTTGGTTGTGATCGGCGCCGGCGTCATTGGCCTCGAGTTGGGCTCGGTGTGGTCGCGTCTGGGCGCAGAAGTTACTGCCATTGAGTTCATGGAGACTATTGGCGGCGTGGGCATCGACAACGAAGTGTCCAAGACCTTCCAGAAGGTGCTTACCAAGCAGGGACTGAAGTTCAAGCTGGGCACCAAAGTGATGGGCGCTACGCGCAGCGGCAACAATGTCACCGTCAATGTGGAGGACGCCAAGTCTGGGGCCAAGGAGGACATTCAATGTGATGCTCTGTTGGTGAGCGTGGGACGTCGCCCCTACACCGAGGGTCTTGGCCTCGAGGGTGTCGGCATTGTGAAGGATGATCGCGGTCGCATTCCGGTCAATGCCACGTTCCAGACGGTGGTCCCGAACATTTACGCCATTGGCGATTGCATTCATGGCCCGATGTTGGCGCACAAGGCTGAGGATGAGGGTTTGATCACCATCGAGGGAATCAATGGCGGACATGTGCACATCGATTACAACTGTGTGCCCAGCGTAGTGTACACACATCCCGAGGTCGCGTGGGTTGGCAAGTCCGAGGAGACTTTGAAGCAGGAGGGCGTCGCCTACAAAGTAGGCAAGTTCCCCTTCATGGCCAACTCGCGTGCAAAGACAAACAACGAGACCGACGGCTTCGTTAAGGTGCTCGCCGATCAGGCCACGGATCGCGTGCTGGGCACGCACATCATTGGCCCCTCGGCCGGCGAGCTGATCAATGAGGCTGTCCTGGCCATGGAGTATGGCGCATCGTCTGAGGATATTGCGCGTGTCTGTCATGCTCATCCAGTAAGCTAGTTACCTTCGATTGTGCTGTATATATATTTATTAATTTGATGTTTCTTTGCAGACCTGTGCTGAGGCTTTGCGTGAGGCGAATGTGGCTGCTGCTTTTGGCAAACCAATTAACTTTTAATTCGTCTTTGAATCCTTGCTGCTGCCCGGCAACAAACAAATACGTTAACGGAAAATCAACACATTTCGATAAACACAAACGTGTGTGCGAGTTTAAAATTCTCATTGTGCAAATTTTGCGAAAATTCGCCGATAAATATAAATCTGCAATGTATTGCAATCTATGATATAATATCGTTGTCATAAGTATAGCAATAAAATCGCGTTTAAATTTACGATTAAAAGCGCGCACGCATTTTATTAGGAGCTATCGCTTTGCTGCTGTACCAAATCTATGATTGTGGCGGATAAATGTGTTCTGCTATCGATAAGTCAATACGTTTTAAATGTAAATGTTACCAAACACTGCCATAAAATGCAATGCATTTCTAATAAATAAATAAATGTTACGTATATTTTAAGTTAATTGAAACAAGTAAATGCTGTAGTAATCATGTTTTATTTACAAGGTAACGATGAATTAAAACCGAGCAATCGATATACACGCTCTGCTTTACTCAGTTATCGAAATGACACTTGTATTCGGTCACACTTGACGTATCATATGTTCATATGTTCGTTTTTAAAAGATACAGTGCAAAATTAAAAACACGACCAGATTTGCTTATTTTTTTCGTTTTATCGAGTGTGAACCATAAGTAACAAT
Organism: Drosophila siamana; assembly: GCA_035047445.1. NCBI lineage: Eukaryota > Metazoa > Arthropoda > Insecta > Diptera > Drosophilidae > Drosophila > Drosophila siamana. Next base: position 70,248 of record JAWNPP010000094.1, read on the forward strand.
TTAACATTTAAATATATAAATACTTAAGTAATACGCACACAAAATTCTGAAAGCACTTGCGCAATGTTTCGCCTAGCTAGCAAAATCAATGCCCCCAAAAACCCTTCCAATTGCATGTCAATCTCGCGGCAAATGTCGCTAGCCAAACGACTGCTGAATGCGAATCAATTGCAAATTGCCAGTGGAGTTGGGGCAAGGGAACGAACGGTGCCCACATCGGCGATATTGCAACTGAAGCAAAAGAAAACGCCCAGTCAGGACACTGAGCAGTCGCATCACCAGCAGGTGAGCCAAGAGTTTTATGATGTAACACCCAGTTCCACCCCATACTCCATAAACATTTATTTTTATTAATGTTGCAGACAAGCACAATGCGCTGGCCACGCAAGGTGTTCAGCGGCATACAGCCAACGGGATCGCTACATCTGGGCAACTATTTGGGTGCAGTTCGCAAATGGCTGCAAATGCAGCAGGACAAAAGCATCGAAAACATCACCATTTGCATTGTGGATATGCATTCGATCACAATGCCACACAATCCGCCTCAGCTGCGCGACAACATATTCACCATGGCGGCCACGCTGCTCGCCTGCGGCATTGATCCGGCCAAGTGCACGCTCTTTGTGCAGTCGGCGGTGCTGGAGCACAGCGAATTGAACTGGATACTCAGCTCGTTGACGACGATGCCGCGTCTGGCGCAGCTGCCGCAGTTCAAGGAAAAGTCGCGGCAGGTGCGCGATGTGCCGCTTGGGTTATACGTTTATCCCGTGCTGCAGGCCGCTGACATAATGCTCTACAAGTATGTTGTTTCCTCCAATAAGATACGATTGTTATCACATCTGTTTTGTTTTTAGAGCCACCCATGTGCCAGTTGGCATTGATCAACTGCAGCACCTTCAGCTGGCCCAGCACTTGGCACGCAACTTCAACGGACGCTACGGCGAAATGTTTCCCATCTGCACGCCGGTTATTGAGCAGGACGACGGCTCCAGAATCTTGTCATTGCGTGATGTGGCCAAAAAAATGTCTAAGTCGGATCCCAATCCCAAAGGCACCATCAGTTTGGTCGACTCCCCCGAGCAAATCCGGGAGAAAATCAAAAAGGCCATTACAGACTTCACCTCGGACATCTCCTATGATCCTGGCACGCGACCAGGCGTTAGCAATCTAATCAATATACATGCCCATGTCACTGACTCCAGCATTGCTAGCATTGTGGAGGAGGCCAACGCCTTGGATACGGCTCGTTACAAGGAACGCGTAGCCGATGCGGTCATCGAGCATCTGCGTCCCATACGCGAGCAGATCGACAGGCAGCTGGGGAACCGCAAGGAGCTCAGCTACATGCTGGAGATGGGTGCCGATCGAGCGCGACAAGTGGCTCAGCAAACCATGCTGGAGGTGAAGCAACGTCTGGGTCTGGGCACCTACAGCAATCAGCCGGGCAATGTACATGTTGCCCCATTGCTGCCCGAGCACTCGAAGCTCACGGCCAGCCAGCGTCTGGCCAAGGGCGTGCTGCATCCGGAAGTGAATGCGCACAATCAGCCGCATTTCGAGCAACGCATGGAGGCGGGACGTACGGTTAGCGCGATTGGTGGCGATGCTGGTGACGCAGTCAGCGGCGAATTGGACTCCACCCAACAGCAGTTGCAGTCGCGTGCCATGCGACGCCTGATCCAGAAGCCCGTTGTGCCGATGCAGACGATGCGCGTGGAGAAGTCGCGTAATCGGACGCCCTCGCGGCATGTTTTCAAGCTGGACACCTTTAATGTGCCCAAAGTGGGCTTCAATGTCCCCTCATCGACATTGGGCGCAAACATCAGCAACAGCAGCGGCGCTCAACAGCAGCGCGCTCGTCGCACGGGATCCGCAGCTGGCCCGTTTGGTTTCGCTGCCACGCTGCCATTAAATGCGGTCAACAGCATTTCGGGTTTTAAATACGGACAGAGTGCCAATCCGAGCGCCTTGGTCTCGATCACTAGTCAGGCGAATGCCATCAGTAAGCAGCAAGAGTTGGTCAGCAGTTTGGCCAACAGTGCCTTCTACAAGGCAGCGGCCAGTTCCTTTAATAATGCCAATCCCAGTGTTGTCAATGTTGCCGTCAACACTGTGCGCAGCAAGCAGCAACAACAGCAGGCGCAACAACATCCGCATCAGCAAGAGGTGGAGTGTGAGCAGAGCGAAAGCGAGCAGGTCGATGAGGATGTGGAGCAAACGACTTTGGATCAACAGGATGAAGATGAGGAGAACTTGTCTGTGTCAAGTACAAAGTCAGAGGCAACCAAAATGGAAAATTAAAAGTGACGAGCTTGCGAGTGGGCTGCATGTGAAACGTGTGCAACGTTGTTGTTTAGTTTAGTCTTAGTGAACAAATCGTCTGTTAAATTTAATGGAAAATATTGCGAATGAACAACAAATTTAAATTTCCAAGTGCAAACTTAATTTTGGTATTTTATTTCACAAATTTCACAAAAAAGCTCGCGCCATATATTTGCATGACCACCTTAAGTATTTTCTCCCATTTCAATAGTTTGGGTATTTTCAGCTTGTGTGATGAACGGGCACACAGGCCGAAATGTTTGCCAGTTTCGTTGAATTGTGCGATTCGGTTGGATGTGCGCGCGCTTTTCTTCGACGTTCTGTTTCGTTTCGTCGCTCTAGCTTACCTGTGTGTGTGTGTGTACGTGTGTTCATGTGTATATGTTTGTGCAGCCAGCAAATCAAAATCTAATCAAAGTATGCAAATGTGTTGCCAACGTTACGCACGCGTAGTAAATACATCAATATAAAAACCCCCAAATTGCGCGTATGTGAGCGTGTGTGAAAAGCCGCAAAGCGTAAAAAGTATCAACATCACCCGCATGACCTGAGTGAAAGTGCAACAAATATTCGTCTGAATCAAAGCTTACACCTTTTTCTTTTTGGCCCGCCAGCAGCACACGCGTCTCTTTTTTTGGCCTTGGTAGGAGCAAAACAAACAAAACAAGTACATAACAGCGTTATAAACATAATTAAGAGGAAATCTAGCAGTAATAAAATATATACTTAGACTACCTGTTGTCGAAGAGAAGTTCGTTGGACGCAGCGCTAGACAGAAGCAGCGCGGCAGCAGCAGCGGATTGAAAAAAGAGGTGCGCAACAACACCTATACAAGAAGAAAGAGAAGGAGGAAGCAGACAAATCTAACTGTTGCGTCGTCTTCCTCTTCTGTGTGTGTGTGTTCGCATGTGTTAGTGTGCGTGAGGTGCATGCATTTAAAATTTTTAGTTAATTGCGCTACGCTCAAATATTTTGCACAACAGCTTTTAACAGGTGCGTTTTGGTCTTGTTCTTTAACAGTTTTACATAATTTAGAACAACAGTTGTTGGCCGTTACACACACAAGTGCACACAAATGTCTCTCTATTGGTGTGTGATGAGTGTGTGTGTGTTTGCTCATTAGCATTTTTGGGAGATGGTCAGATTGTCAAACTGTCGCTCCAGGCAAAGAGAGTGATTTTCTTAAAGTAGCAATTAAATTGGAAGTTTGTATTAAATGCAAGTTTAATAAATTGAATTTGATATTAATGTTGTTAGCATGCAGAGTCGTTTATCTTGCCGTTTCGACACGCAATACTTACCATTATTGATTCTCAAACTGTAAGCGCACTTGTCAGCCGTTGGGGCAGCATTGTTATGTTTTTGTTTTTGGTTTTTGTGTTGTGCGCGCAATTAAGCAAATTACTTGTGATAGTTGTAACATTTGCACCAATGCGAAATTCGCATTTCGTTTGTTTTTGTGTTTGCCATTTTTCTGTTTTATTGCTGTTGTTGTTGTTGGTTTCGCTGCCGTGCCAGTTGGCGCCATCGCAAAACGACGCTTTTTGCTTGGTTTATTGTTTTCTTCGGTTTGGTTTTTGTGATTTTGCGTTTTGCCCCGTTCGCTACGCTTTTTTTACCCTCTTATTTTATGGGAAAGGGTATGCAGGTTGTTGGGAAATTATTTTAAAGTGTAATCAGTGTGCAGCCAAGGATTGGCGTGCACTGCTTGCAATGCGTGCTAGTGTTTAGCAAGCAGTTTGCGCATATTTCAACCTAACTACAGGTCAGTGGTGTGCTTATTCACTCACATCTACAGGGTACTTCATATTCACACACTCTAATTCGCTTTAAGCTGAGGAAGCTTTGCTGTTTGCTTTAAATTCATTTGCTGTAATTACAACAGCAAAGCAATGCACGCGAGAGCGAGCGAGAGAGCGGGACAACCAGAATGAGAGCAAAGGAGCATTGGGAGCATGCACAAGTGTTTCCGGCTGTTTGCTCTTGTTGCAGTTGTTGTTGTAGTATCTACTGCCACCTGCCCGGTATAAATGCAACAGGAAGCCAGTCAGTCCATATGAAAAACTGAAGCAACATTAGACACTCGAGGCTGCCACGATTTTTTCCTGATTTCGGTAATGCGAAACCCACTCAAAGATGCAGCAGCAGCTGAGCAGCTGCTCTCAGCGCTCTTTTGCCTTTTCTTCTCTTTCGATTTTGCGTTTGCATTGCATCACACGCGTATGGATTTTCATTTCATTTCTTTTTTTTTTTTTTTTTCGTATTTTCCATACGTAGGGTAATTTGATAGTTTTCTTCATTCCGCCCAAGTCCATTTGGCCCCTATTAACATTGCTTAACGCTCTAAAATTACAACATCAACGTGCTGCGCCTCCCCCTGCTGCCTTTCTTTCTCTAGCCACCCACCTTGTTTAACGACCACGCTTTCGGCATCTCTTTCGCACGTTCGGCCGTCTAATGGCTTTGCTTTGCAATGCACTTTGCATATGTCCAAAAATATGCATTGTTGTTGTTGGTGTAGTTGTGGTTTGCTGTTTGTGTTGTTGTCGGGCCTTGGCACAGTTATGTGGCTTGGCCGCACTTTGTTTGCTGTTGTTGTGTCTCTTTAACTTGTTTGTCTTCTGGTTTATGTCTTTAGCACTGCAATTGCAGTTTTGGGGATCTGACCTCTTCCTACGCAGTTTGACAACCAACAACGAGTTGAAGTGACCAAAAGAGGTTTGAGACTCGAAAGCTGCTGTTAATTTTCAATGTGGTTTTAAGAGCGCTGACAAAAATATATAAAAAATAAAATTTGCTTGTTATAATGTTTGTCTTCAGGCACAATAATTCGCAAATACTTTACATTAGTCTCTCTAAGAGAATTAACCAACAATTTTACAATACAATAATCCACTGCAATTTAATTGGTTTTCTATTTAAAAAATACTTGAATAAAGGCGCTAATTAATGCTAAAATTCAACAATATAACAATAATATCTACATACATTTGTACATATAAGAAAATAAGCTGCAGCTAAATATAAAATTACAGATTTGAACTTCAATTCGATTCAAGGCAAACGAGTTGAAATGATTTTGTTGTTCGTTTTCAGCTTTTTACTTATTTTTTCGGTGGGGTTTTTTAGTTTTGTTTATAAACGAGAACTCGTGCCAGTTGTTGTTGCCGTTGTTATTGTTTTTTTTCGTTGCCAAAAGCAGAAGCAGAATGAGTTGAGAGAAAAAAGCGTGTTAGCCGCAGCAAGACGCTAGGCGCAAGTGAATCGAAATAAACAAAAGACCGAGAGCTAAATAAAAAGCTGCCCGGCGACTTTTGTTAGACAGATGATGACAACGTCAATTGATTTGTAATTGGTTGGAAAATTGAAGTGCAGCCGTCAGCAAAGTGGGTCAAATGCATTTGCCACCTGCCGCCGTTGCAAGCACCACCAAATGCAGATGCAATTGGAAGGGAACTCGTCATCATTGTAATTAGTCAGGGAACCTATCCCTCCCCCTCCCTCGCTCTGCGCTCTTCGGTCTAATGCCGCGCCTGGCGACAGTTTTGTCGCCGGCATCTTTTTGAAGCAAACCACAGGCCTATGTAAATAAAATTACGGTGACTGTAGTGCAAACACACGAGGAAAAATGAAAAAAATACAACGAATTCGGGGCGAGTCTCAAGAGAACTGCAACGACTTTAAACAGGTGGCGACTACTTTGTTGTTGTTTATAAATACTGCAGACGAATGCAAACGTATTTACATTGTATGCATTTTGATGTTTTTGTTCTGTCATGTCGCACGCAGTCGTGTAATGTATCTTTCGGTTGCAAGTACGTGAGCCACAGACTTCCGCATCTCCTTTGATTATACACATATTTACATCTACATCTACATCTAGTTGCCAGATCCAAGTGCGTTTGTTCACGTCCAATCTAGTGGAATTGCCCTAAACATCATCTGGCTGCAATTGTCGTTGGGGAATTGCTTTTTTAAGACATTATAATAGCTTTGGTTCGCTTATAACTTCTCTTGTGGGTCAACTGCAGTTTATGACTTCATTTTGGCATAAATAGAACTCTTTCTATTCGCTTTTCGCTTTTGAAGTTTGATTATTAAGTCACTCCTGCGAATGCAATTGGCCTCCTTGTATACCCTATAAAATATACGTTAGAAGACTGCAGTTTGCTAGCTGAAGGTTTTTACAGCACTGTGAAAATGAATTTACTTTGGGCATTTGGATTTGTTAATGACTATAGTGTAATTTTAGAAAATGGCGAACACTTAACTTTAAATTTATATTCAATGCACTTTTAGAAGGAATCTTATTCTACCTTTTTCCTCTGTTCGACTCATAGTTGGAAGTAAAATGTTCTTCTGACTGCATTTTATCGCAATATCAATTGTATAATTGATTTAACGGCTAGTATTTTTGTAAACATAATTCTTAGCTTCTTTGCGTTAACTTGAATTCATGGCTTTCTCCACGAAAAAAAAAACTATTGACTTTGATATATTACCACTTTGACATGGCTTAAAAGAATGACCTTTCTGCAACTCTGCCTCAGCTGTCGAATCGATTTAGCCAACTACTTGAATTTATCGAGCCGAGTGCTGAGTTATATCCAATTGAACGTCTCCTAGTCGAGCAATCTCACTGTACATCTGAGCACTAAAACGCGGCGTTGTGGCAGCGTTGAAGAAGCATGCTGACTGGCCCAACAACGGCCGCCTCATTATTCATTCAGCAAATGCAGTCGGCCAAGTAGATTTGGCTGTTGTTTTTTTTTCCTTTGTTGGCTTCGCTTTCGGCTTCCGCTTGAGTGTAGGCCTCAAGAATTTTAAACCTGCCACGTGCGAGAGAGGGGAGCGTGAGGCTGGCTACAAATTAGCGGGAACTGCCAGCGTGGCATCCACGAGGTTGCCCAGGCGATCCAAGAAATATAGCGACTCTCCGCCACGTTGCGAGGTGCCGACAGATTCGAGATGCATAAAAATAAAATATGTCAAAGCATCGCGAATGGGATTTGGTTGGGTATTTTAGGAGTTGAAGGCGGGCGAATTTCCCGGCGTTTCGTTGGGGAAATCTTAATTGAATTTTCACACTACATTTTCATGTTCTTGTTGAAGAAACTTGTGTACCCTTCATCTAGCTAAATTATGGCCATTTTCATTCGTATTCTGCCCCAATTTGTCATACAATTTGTCGCCCAAACAACAACAAAAACATCAACAGAAAATAGTTGTCAACTTTAAACTGTAAATGGATTTCAAGTTCCCCAAAAAAGTTTCTAGCTTAGAAACTTTGCGACAATTTTCCCATAGTTTGTTGTATTGTCATTCGCTCGTTTTGTGCATTTTCCACACGTTTTTCCTCCGCCCAATGCCCAGTGACCCAATTTTCCACATTTGATTCTTCACTTTGTAAGTGTCGCAATGCATTTTCTCATTTTCTCTTTTCATTTCGTCTTTTCGTCTTCTTGCTGTTGTATAATTAATCAATATTGTTTTAATCTATTTGGTCTTTGATTGTTTTCGACTTTTCTCTGTCTATTTTTATGGGGGGTGTTTGTTCATGTTCATTGTGCAATTGGGGGCGTTCCAAAGTGCCATTAAATCAGCTTTAATATTGTTTGTTATGGTAATTTTTTTTTGTTTTTCGTCTTATCAGTATTTTAATGTTAACGTTATTGAACTGCAACCTTGTTCAATTGTTAATTGTTTTATTTTGCTTACTTATCCAACGAATTCCCTTTAAATCTGCGATAAAATATTTGATTTTATAAACAGCTAAACCTTTTAATCGTACTGTTTGCAATCTGTAAGTTTTTCTTTGTTGTTTTTTTTTCATTTTTAATGCGAATATTTGCAGTAAAAGCACGTAGTCAGCTCCAAGTGCACTGCAGTTAACTATAATTAATTTATTCGAACGTAAAACACGTTTTTTTAAGCCAGCAACTCTCCAGAACTTGCTTAGTTTTTCTGTTATTGCATAACTGGGATGCTAACGGTCGAAACTTTGCTAGATTTATGCAGAATATTGATATTGAATATTTTTGAAAACCAGATTTATCTTATCGGTCGTCTAATCGCCGTCTTTATGGACCAGCTGTTGAACTCTCAGCAAAATATCTCGCCAACTGTGCGCATCTTGAGCAGGTAGAACCGAAGAAAAATAACAACAACACTTGTGAAAAGGTTTCTCAGCGAGTACATCCCACTTTGGCAGAGAATTTCAATGGAATTTTCTCTATGATACTCTCTGGCATTTGGTTCGCTTGAATTATGCACTCACTAGAGTTATCCCATCCAATCCCATTCCAAACGCATCGTAACCAAAGCGAATCGCGTGTGCCATGCCACATGTTGTTCTTCTGGTTGCTGTTGCTGTTGCCACTTTGTAGGTTGTCTGATGCTGCTTGTGGCACTTGAGTTACATGCCCAAACTTGGCTGCTCGCTGGATTGGTGATTGTTCGCCAGAGACTAGACCCCAGAGACCAGAATTCGTGCGGTTTCATAATGCTGTCGCATTACACGTATTGCGGAATGAATGATATAGCCGGCCATGTGACTGATCATAGGCTTGAAGGCTCATTAAAATGCCGGACCAGCTGACAGTTAATTGCACGAATTCTTTTACCAACTGGGCTTCTTACATGCTAACCAAAAATATACAAATTTTGTGCTGTCATCTTCAAAACTTGAGAAGCTCTGAGTTCAATTAATCTTTTACAATTTAATCTTTACTTTTGGAACCGTTTTAAAGTCGATGCTTTGAAATGTCCCATGGAAAAATATTTAAATATAAATTTTTTTTATTTTTTTTTTTTTTTTTTTCTGAAAATATTTTCGGATCAGTTTTGTAATTTTTTGTCCGTCTGTCTCACGGCTTTTAATTATATGCCTTTCTATTCATTAACTACTTTTCCCGACAAACTCTTTTTTGGCGTGGGATTTAATTATATTTGAATGCATTGTAACATCTAAAAGTATTTTGGAAATTACATTCTTCATTTATCAATCTTATTCGTGCTTTCGCAAACGTTCTAAAGTCAATTTTTTTCTGTGCTAGATTAAGGAGAGATTGGAAATGTTTGCCTGTTATTTAGACAACAACACATGTAATCCATAAACATGGACTGCTCCAAATCCCTGACATCCATCCCATCCTAAATTCCCCTCTCACTTGCCACTCACACTTTACAGCTGTTCGCAGTGTCATTCCGTAATAAAGCGAAGAGATCGCTCAGCAGTTCACTTGATTAGTAAATTGAAGCGTTTGCCTATCGTAAATTTGACATCATCCACTGAATGTACATATATACTTATGTACTTACATGTTCGCATATGTTTCTGCATGTAGTACACTCGTTTTTCTCAATATTTATTATTTTACGCTGTGCTGGACAAGTTCAAGTTTGTGTTTGTTGAGTCATGTCACAAAGTCACCGGGGGCAGCAGCCACACCAGCTGCTGTTGCTCCATTGAGTCTGTGGTCAGCAGTCGCCCATTTGGCTGGCTACAGTCTCGGATAACATCTAATAAATAGCAAACGCCCCCAGAAACGAGCTGTTCGTGCTATAATTAAACATATATTGAGTACTTTGGCATGTGCTCTTGATCTGTGGCATATGGTTAATGCTCTGTACAAGTTTCAATTGTGTTTCAGGATGTAATCGGAAACTTGCCTTTGTAGAGATCGTGCTCAGTTTCGATTAACATTCCTGTAGAGATTGTTATACGTGATACAGCTTTAAGTTGATTTTAAGAAGCTTTTCTCACAGCTCACAGTTTGGTGCTTTTATAATACAACAACAAATATTTAATCAGCACTTGGTAAAAGTTAAAAATTTCACTCGCTTATTTTTCTAAGCACCTTATTAAAAATCAGCTTTAAGCTTAGCACTATAAAATGGTTTTTAATTAACGTAAATCCCGCTTTAGCTCTAAAGCAAACATGCACTTTTTCAAGAGTTGAGAATAGTTCTCAGTATTGGTGCAGTTTAGTGTGTTTAAGCAACTCTATTAATAGAGTTAAGTGGCAGGTAAAGCTTTTTCAATTAAACCAACAGCTTTAAGCTCTTAGCAACAGTAATTTAATGATGCTTACGCTAATCACATTGTTCTCACAATAGCCCGAGTCTCTCTCTTTGTTTTCGCAAATTTTTCACACCGTTCTTTAGTTTTATTGCACACACTCGTATCAGATGCTGCTGATGATGATGATGCTGATGATGATGATGATGTTGCTTAGTGTTGATGTGCAGTGTGTTGGAGTTGTAAACAATGGAAAACCGTTCATGGGAAATACATTTATAATTATGGACACGCAGACGTCGACGACGACGACGACGAAAAAAGCTGCAAGCTTGCATGAAAAATGCATTACAAATCAGCGAATCAGTAAAGTGCAAGCAGCGAAGGTGGCGAGGCGAAGGAGATGGAGACGGAGAAGTAGGAAGATGCTGAGAATCGCCGCGAGGCATGACAGATAATTTTAATTCAGGCCCGCCCCATTCTCTAACATTTCCCACCTCCTTCTCTTTCGTGCTGCAGCATCCTATAAGCCTTTGTGTAACTGTACACGAAACGGTATTGCAGTTTGTTATTGTTGTTGTTGTCGTTTTTGTTGTTATTGTTATTGCTCACAGTCGTTATGCAGGTTGCAATAACTGAAAATTTGGTTTTGTGGCTCGACCAGATGGCATCAAATTAAATTGGCATTATTATTAGCTGACACAGATGTTTTGCAACGCAGTGGAGTCAATGACAAAATACTCTATAATAATTAGATATATATAAATAATTTTATAAATTTGTTGCACTCAATGAAAGCCAGAAATAAGCAATGCAATAAATAGTTATATATCCATTTTAATATTCATTAATTTTTGTAATGAACTTATTGTAAGACCTAGGAAATGAATAATTCAATAATATCAGGCAGGTTAAATAGAAATGCAGGGTTTAAAATAGAAATGGACATTTAGACAATGACTGTTTCCTAAGCAGAGAAAAATATATCTTTTATTAATATTTTTGCATCTTAACAGAAGCCAGAAATAAACAATGCAATAAATGTGAATATTTTTATAATAATATTTACTTGTTTTTGCAATTTATTTATTGCAAGACATAAAAAAGTAATAATTAAAAAAATTCTGACGATAGTTGAAAATATAAGTATTACCCAAAGGCGCATTTAGTCAATAAATAAATGATCTCAACAAGTTATTTTATTACCAATACACAGGGTGATTAGAATGCCCACTTAGGGCTGCAGTAGTCCACAGGGTGTGTAGAGTATTCGAAACGTGATAGGCAACTGCTGCTGTTGTTGTTGTTGTTGCTGAGGTGCCATAGCAGTCAGCTTTGACAGGCAGTGGCAGAAGGGGCTGACGGGTTGACGGGTTGACACGCCTTCTTTGCTCTTACGTTTGATTATGCATAGGAAAAGTCAATTGCATAAGTTTTTCGCCAACTTTCCAGCATCGATTTTTCGCCGCTGCTGTTGGTGCAGTTGTCGTCACGCCGACAACTAAACGACAGCCAGTCGCGTTGAGTCGATACTCGGGTCCGCGGAGTTCATTGCCCCTGTCAAAGTAGCCTCCTTCTGTCGCTTCCCCCCGTCCCCCGTCCCCCGTCCACCGTCCCCATCTCCCTCTTTTGCTTACGACTTTTCGCTGTTTTGGTCAAATGTCAAAAGCATACAATACACAAATGTTACTACTCTATTTTGTTGTTTGCTTACGTTGTTCGTATTTGTTTATTGTTGTTTGTTTTGCTACCAATTTGTTGCTGCTTGCCATTTATTTTCTATTTGCTTTCGTTTTGAACTTCTGCCATGTAATAATCACATTTCATTATTGCGCATTTTTCCAGTTGAAAACGTTTTGTGTAATTGCCGATATATGGCCAGATAATCAATATTTAATCACAGCTCTTTATGTTGCCTCGTTATGACAAATTCCTATAATTGTATTGCAATTGCTGCGTCTTTTAGTTTATTGTTTATTGTTTACTTGGCGTATTTCAAGTGAAAAGCGTCATGCGATCAAGTTCAGCTGAGGTTGAAGCGCTGCCAGTCAAATAAGAAAGTTACTCAACGGACCACAACAATATATAAAAAAACAAATAACGTGTGTGTTCTCAAAGAAAGTGCACAACAGGGAAATGTTTATCTAAAAGCAAAAAAAATATATATTAAATAATTACTCATACTTATTCAAATTTAAAATTGTAATTGAAATGAATAGTAGGTTGACGTTTTAATAACCTGCGAACTATATTAGCGAAGTCTTTGAGGAGTTGTCAAATATAAAAAGACACTTCAATCTCACATCTACTTGACTGCTTTTTAAAGAAATTACACATATTTTTGAAGAACAATTCAATATGCGCTCATTCTCAACTTCCCCATTAGCGAGTTCTCGGCTAATTGTCGTCAATGCGTATATGCCGGAATGGGTATTATCGCACATGTCCAAAGCAATAATAGCACTGACCTACTTCACACAGCCGATTCGAACCGAACGTAAAGCCATCGGCCATGACATATCAATCAATCATCACAGCCAAACTTTGAATCAACTGGTACAATCGACCAGCTATCCGACAATCGTGCCCAATACTATTTATAGAGTTTCTTCCCATTTCTCATTCACTCCGCCCATGCGTCTGTCTATTTGCTTTCTTCGTGGCGTGGAAGCGTTTGTAAGCCGAAAGTAGGTAATGTTCTGGTGGGGAATGAAGAAGGAACCAACAACAATTATAAAGTAATTACGCACGCTTAACGGGACGTACTCGTACAAATGGGTCTCTGGAAATGTCGCCTGACCAACGACTCAGTCAGCTCCTTTCCCTTCGGCAAGCTAATTGCGTGCGGGGGATGTTGGCGAGTTGTCGTTGCAATGGTAATGTTTTGAGTGCATGAATACCAGGAAGTGACCACAACAAACCTCGACCTATTTGGAGAACTTGTTACGCTTTTGGTTGACCACTTCCGTTTGATTATTTCTGTCTTTTTTTACGGTCTACTATACTATGCAATGCTTAGCGTATTGCACCTGTTGCACTTGCAGTCAATTTCGGGCTCGATGATTACACATTGTTGTCATTATTTTGTACAGACGATATTGGAGAACTTTAATTATTAGAAATGTGTTGGGAAATACCCAAAATTACCCTGTAAAATTCTTAGTCAGCAAGGCACGAACTTAGATTTGTTTTTCCAATGAAAAATTCAACTTTATAGCGGTTTTTATAATTCAAATTTAAACTAACTTAAATGTATATAAATCCGCAATTCTAGTTGTTGTTTATTGGATAGTAAATTATAAAGTGTGTTTGACAAAATGAATGCAGTTGCACAGAAATTAATTATTAAATATTGTATTTAATTAAATCAAAATGTCTGTACACTATTCACACTTTTTTACTTTCCCGCATATTCAAAATACATTTCACAATAAATAATGGATTGAGAATTATTGATGGCAAATATTTAATAATGTCAGCCCAGAATAGAAAGTGCGCCCAGCACAACAGTTGAAGTGGGAGAAGGCGGAAAAGAGATTGTTGCACTTTTGTGGCCTCTTGCGATTGCGTGTGGCAAGCCGATTGACTGTTCCAGTGACCTCTTTGCAACTTTGCAACTTTGCAACTCACTGCGCTGTTAGATAACTCGAGTAATAATGCTGCCCTTTCTTGTCTTCAATTGCAGTTTAAGCGGCTCTCGACAGAATGGCGCCTATGCCACGCATACAGTTGGCCAACAGCAATGCGGCCATCAAGACCGGCACCAATAATTTTCTCTACGCCGAAACAATTTCCGGCGACAGCAGCCCAACGCCCAGCAGTCCGCCCTCGAGCACAGGTAAAGCACGTAACACATAAACACAATATCATAGATATATCTGCTAATGTATTCTCTCTCTCTCTCTCTATCTCTGTTTCGCTATATTATCGGGTGTAGCTGGTGTAGCCAAATCTCAGTGCTCGTCGCTGTCCGACGGCGAGTCCTTTGAGGGTTATGGCGAGAATGAATACAGCGGCAAATTGCGTGTACCAGGCGGCTCGCAGAGCAACATCGGCGGCGTCAGCAGCAGCAACAGCCACAGCAATAACAACAATAACAACCTCAATGGTGGCAACAGCAGCTTATGCGTTAGCAATGGCAACGGTGTTGGCCACAGTGGGCACTCGAATGACGGCAATAACAATTTGAACGACAGCGCCGGCATTGAACTCGATCTGGCGCCACACGTCTCATCATCGCCCAAGGAGTAAGTCGAACGCTTTATACCCAGATCCAAAGCCATTGAATTTTATGGACTTATTCGCCTTTTCTGTTTTCCTCTGTTGCAGCGACGAGGAGTTGAACATTATGCCCCGTGACAATTGGGCCAGACGCAGTCTGAGACGCACGCCTACAAGGTAAAGACAACCAAAACCAAACAAAACAATCATCAGCGAGTGGGCATGGGAATGGAGTCGGTTCGCCATACCTTATAAGGCCAACACGATCGGCAATTAGATATGGAAAGCACTGCATGTATTCGCATATAGTGGAAACACGTATTTATTATGTTGACACTGTGCACACATAATCATCAAGTCTCTCATTTTTGACGTAATGCTCATAAAGTGACCAGTTCGCCGGAGATCATCAACTATTCTCCGTCTGTCCGTCGCTCCGTCCCTCCGTCTGTCGGTTTCTGTAAAACTATTTGAATATTTAACCTTTTCTTTGTATGGCTCACATATGTATCTCCATCCGTATGTACACAAAATGTGCATACACGGCTCGAAAAACCAGTTTTTCTATGGGCCACTCTCTGCCTCGATCTGCTGTCCCTCTCTCTCTTTCTCTCGCTCGTTTAGGCCGTGATTCATGCGTGCCTCAGAGAGTGCTCATTGTTTCAATTCACCACATGTTGAGAGCAAGTGGGAGACCTGAGAGCGACGTGCGACGGCCTGAGGTGTGGTGTATGCAGTGCTGTGGTGAATTGAAGATTCACCTGATCGCAGAGCGTGGCTGCGCTCTTAAATTATACAGTAGGCAGGCTGTGCTGTGATCAGCATTTTATGTGCTTAGAATTTGAAATTTATATTGGCAGTAATATACAAAAAACACTTTAATACCACAGGAAGTATGGGATACAATTTAAGCAAAATATATAGAAATTTTAATTTTATTTTATAAATATTTTCCTAATATATATACATATGTATATATTTTCGGATATATTTCTTATATATGAACAACTTTAGCTAGAGCAGAATAACAGTGAATACTTTTGAACAGTGAATGCTATAAAAATTATTGACGATTTGAAATCTATTTTACAAATAAGTATTGACGATTCGAAATCTAATATAAAATATTTTCTTAATATAAAAATGTATTAATTTATACATATTTTCGGATTCACCGTTTTAGCAATTCTATCTGTAGATTTGAATGATTTCCTATTCTTCAGCTGTTGACAGAATCATTATTAAATATAATATATATTCTTTGCAGCAATCCCGATAGTTTATCCCAGCGTCGTTGGGGCTCCATGAGACAGTAAGCAAACATTTCCATATCTACTTTGTTTGGCTTTTCATTTTCACATTTGGATTGCCTTTTGGTTTTCATGTAGAGCTTCATCTGAACTTAACTCTGCCATTTAATTTGCTACCCATTTGGTTGTGGTTTTTCAATTATGTAAATATAATTAACACAAACTGTAAATATGAACAAAAAGTTAATGCATTCTAATACTTGAATAATCTAAACTGTAATCCCAATATTCATATTGATAACTTAAATCCATTTGCCACACATATTCCTTGCTCAAAACTTTTGCTCTTGAAATCCAATTCAATTGACTTGTTTTCCGTTTTTCAAGCACATTCATAAATTTGTTGTGAATGTTTTTCCGCTTTTCGACCCACAAAAATGGATGCTGTATTGCTATTGTTGTTGTTGTCGTCATCAAATTTTACTATCTAAGCAAAAAGAATTGTTTTGTCGTTGGCAGTTAATTGTGTGTTTCATGGTTGGTTATAAATTCCAGCGATTAATTGTGCCAGATTAAAGATTCAAGTAACAACTTCGCAATGGTTTTTCCTTCGTTTCCTGTATCGCCTTCCTTTTCGCTCCGACTATCAACTCTTGTTGTTGTTGCAGTTATTCTGAGCTCGTTTCAAGTGAAAAGGTTGAAGGTACTCTCCAGCTACTCTAGGGGTCTTGCTGGGTTCGAGTCGAGTTGGCTGACAAGTTTTGCAGACTTCGCTCGTAGTATTTTTGCATTATTTTGTTGGGGTTGTCATGCCGTTGGAATGCGCACAGCGAAAGAGCGTGAACGGAGAGCAACAGAAACGGGTTTTGACTTTTTCAAGCTGCTGCTGCTGCTGGCGAATTCTTGGTTTTCATCTTCATCTCGGGTACAGAATTTAGGCCGCTATTTTGTCAAGCCACACAATTGGCAATTGACCCAAAAGCCTCATGCGCCAGCTGGTCAATGTTTTGCGCTCATGCAGCGTCAATTAGCGGTGGGAAATCTTGGCTAATTAGATGCAAACACTGCGCTGCAATCAGTTAAGGTTAAGTTAACCTTGATGTGCAAGTGCCTCGTAAATTGTCGGCGCTGCTGCTGTTGCCGCTGGGCTCTTCGAGTTTCCGGCCAATGCATCGAGCTAACGAGCTAACTTTTAGCCAGGTACTATTTGAATTCTCAGGCAGACGGCGCTCTTAGCCGGCTTCAATTTGTCATGCAAATGGCTGTTGTTTTTTTTTTCTGAGTTTCATTCGTCATCATCATTTATTTTTACCTGGTTTAATTTAAAATGTAACAAATACAATACCAAAACGTAAAAAATGCTTGCACAACGAACTCAATAGAGCCGCCGCAGAAACTCCTCCCTTGAGATGGGGGAACAAATTCTAGGTCGATGGTAAGTTTTCGGTGACGATGGCGGCGTGTTCGAAGGAAATTCACTACTGGTCGAAGTATTTGGCGCCGAGTTCGAAGCAATTGCTGGCCTGCTCACAGAGGGTCCAGTCACGATCAATGGAGTTTCAGGCACTTTCGTCGGGGCGGGAGTCGGAGGTGTGGGAGTCAAGGGAGTGGGAGTGGGAGCCACTTTCGCAGAGGTGCCAGTATTTTTCTTTGTCTTTTTGACAGGAGTTGGAGCCACTTTCGTAGGAGTTCCAGTTGTTTTCACAAGAGTTGCAGTTGTTTTCGAGAGGGGTGGAATTATTTTCGTAGGAGGTGGAATCTTTCTCGACGAAGGTTGAGTTAGTTTCGAAGGATTCGGCTGCAATTTTGGAGGAGTCTTCAGTTTTGAAGAAGTTGGCGGCATATTCGTTGGAGTTGGAGCCTTGCTTGAAGAAGTTGGCATATTCGGTATTTCTTCCAGCACAGGACCGTCGCCAACTGAATCTGAAACTGGAGCTGGACCCGTAGCAGCTGGTACAAAATGTTCTTGGACTTGTTGATCGACCCGTTCCTCTATGAATTGAAGTCTTTCATCCACTATCTTAATATATCCAAAGAGATTTTGTTTTATGTCGAGCACGAATTCAGTGAGAAAATTCTTTTGACGTCTTAGAAGCACATATACCGACACACCCGATATAATCATGATGGTATTGATAAACCAAAATTCCCAACTCAAACTCTTGAATTGTTCCCATATCTTGTCGATGTAATAATCCTTAGGCTCAACTGGCTCGATTTTTGGTGGAAATATTTTTTGTAGGAGTTTTATCATATTTTTTTTGTAAATGAATTCTAATATGATTTACATAAACAAAAGTATGAAGGTTTTTAGTTATTGAAAGTAGACTGTATAAACATTTTTTGATTATTGTCGTCAACTAGGAAAAATTTTACTCTAAATGACGTCTGCTACGATTGCTTTGTTTTTATTTTATCTTGTCGTTGTATTTTATTTATATATCTACGGGGTTACATACACCCCATCAATTAGACTTAAGGTAGTCATTTATCTGGTGGCCTGGCTTAAGAAATTGGCTCACGTTTTTACAGTTTTTGGCAATTCTTCAGCATTTGGCAAAGTGTCAGCGGTTATTTGGCCAGTTAGCAATTGGTGCTATCTATTCGATACACACACACAAGAATGCTTTGTGGCGGCCACATGAAAATATTCCATGTAGACTGCATTGTTTGAGTTGGCCGCATCGAACATGTTGCGGATCGAACTTGTTGCAAATGCAGGAAGTGCAGGGCAACAGTTTTGTTGGCATCTAAGTTGACAACGTGCTGCCAGACTGAAAAACTAATACTTGACATTTATTTATATTAAATTAAGACAGCAATTAGCAGATAATTGGGATGTTATTTCTCTGTATTTACGATTTCCCAAAAATTAACATTTATGGCAACAACAGTTACAAACATTTTTAAAAAAGCTATAGCGAAGCGAAATATAATAACGTCAGCATTAAATGCTTAAGCAAATGGTAAGAACTTTTTCGTAGTACTTGAGGTGTTTAAATATTTACCATACATTTTCAATTAACCAATGTAGAACAGTTTTCGTTACAATGCTAGTTGCGGATGCTGGTTCGCTGCAGCTGTGCAGCTGCCCTTTTCAGCTGTCTGGCAACGCTGTCAACGATGTCTCTTACTGGTAGGTTTTATGAGAGCGACCCGCGCTCCAACTCTAGTGCGCTCTCTCGCTTTCTCTCTCCCACTGTGCACTTGCACAGCGCTGCTGGTTTGTTTATTATGTTTTGGCTGCCTGTTCGGCCACATTGGTCTCCCCACACATGCTTTAGCTTGGTCGCTCTCTCGCTCACGCTCTCGCTCGGTGTACTGTGGCACTGTTTGTTTGTGGTTGCGTCGAACCTGTTTGTTAACCGCCTTTTCAGATTGGCAGCGGCATTTTGCGTTGATTTTTAGTTTGAAACTCGCTGCAAACGCGTGCAGTTGGCATTTTGGCTGCGTCGAATTTCTATTTACATCGGAATTTTGCTTGCGTCTCGTGCGTGTTGTTGTCGTTACTGTATTTGTGTATTCACATCCGAGTCGAGAGTGAATCGCATCCATCGTCACACTCGGTTCCGGTGTGGCATTGTAAAAATCTACACAAAATTCCGCAGCAGCATAAAAAAAAGTATGTGAAAGCGGACAGCGCGGCGTATGCGAAATATTGTCTTAAGTTTAATTTGTTGCGTTGTTCTTGTTGTTGTTGCTGTTGTAGCTGGTGGCTCCTCTCTTTATGGTTGTGTTGTTGAGTGTACGAAGAGTGCGAAAAGGAGCAGCAAAAAATTAAAAATATAACACAAAACAAAAAATGGAAACATTTTAAGATTTTTTGGCCATAAATTTCGCTTTCCATGGAATTAGAAAACGCTGCGCGCGTTTTAGCTGCTGTTACTATTACAATTTACTGCGAGTTATTGTTTTAAGTATGTGCTGTTGTTGGTCGTTACTGTTGCTATTGTTGTAGCTGTTGCTTACACTTTGGTAATTTACGGCGTCACGCCTTAATGACTGCAACAAGCGTCAACAACTGACGAACGGGCCGAACTGACGAAGCTGAGAGTCATTGTTGCACATGCCTACAGAGAGACTGTTCGCACAGCACAGCACAGTACACTCAATCAGATAGACAACACACCTCTTACAGTCTTCACTCACACACACACACACACACAAACACATGTGGCCAAAAGTATTGCCCACGCCCTTTTGTTGCACGCGTTGCAATGTCTTGCATCAACACATCAAAATCAAGAAATACGAAAAACCAAATCAAAACACTCACGAAATTCTAAGACTCACCAAAATTGTGGTAGCCAATACACTTTTAAATACTTCGATAAAGGGTATAATGTGCTCACGAAAGACATTTCGAGTTAAATGGGAACAGAATTCAAATACTAAGTAGTAGTATGATGCTGGAGTTGCTGATCTTAAACAGAGTGTAAACAATAAGAAATTTCTATAACATCTTACAATATATTTGTCAATCTACAATAATACAAAATTAAAATTATCGTCGACAGCTGAGTATTTTGTGGCAAATCACAATCGACAAATTATACAAAAATCAAATATACACTCGATTAATCACGAGCTAAACAGTTGAATAATCGCAGAACTGCAACCATCAAAAAAGATGTATTTAAAAGAGACCGCAGCGAACGGATTTCAACGTCTGACAATGTGCATCAAAGTGTCTGTGTCTGTGTCTAGTTGTGTGTGTTTGTATTTGTAGTTGTGTTTATTGCACACCCTTTGTGAGAGCGCGCAATGCATCAATCAAAATCAAATCGTTTTATAGCCTTAATTACACTTAAGCAGCCATAAAAGTCGGTTAACAGTTGGTGCACAATTTCATTGGCAGTTGATCCGAAGGCGTAGAAGGAAGAGCAACAGTAGACGACGAGACTGATCGCATTTGATTTTTTTTTTCTTATATACAATCTATTTTTCTCAGCTTTTCCTTTTACTGGCTTTGTTCAGTTTTCGTTTTCGTTTTCGCTTTCGGGCAGCATTTAACGACGTTATCAGAGCTCAGAAAAAGCTGAAATGAAAAGCGCGTGTCTGTGAAATATTAGCCATAAATCGCAGACATGAAGGCGCTACAAATGCAATGTGTCCATTGTTGCCGCTGCTGCTCTTGTTTGTAGTTGATTTGTAAATGAAAAGTGAAGCGTGGCCTCTTGCGAAAGTGTGCAGAAAATCAAAGCTTCGAAATGTTGCAAGCCAGTGTAAATGGGATGTGCAGCAACTAAATGAGCAGTGCTAAACGGTTGCACAAACCAACCATAATAAGGAAGTGTAAAGTGCCTAAAAAGTGTCCTGTGGTGCGGTGTAAATGTGAACGTTAGAAAACACTTAAAGCAGTCGAGTGTAAACGGCTTAAATCGTTTGCGAACCGAGATAATTCCATGAAGTTACTTTGTAAACAATTTCTTGGCAGTCTAATCTTATCGCTCGTAACTGAAAAAGGCCATCTGAATGACGCGCAATGCGGCCAAATGGCCAAAAACGATAAGCAAATGAGCGTTAACTGGAAATGAGATTAAACCGAACTTAAACCCACAATACAACAAAAATAAGTAGGAAGAGCGACAACAGTCACATATGGATGATGAATATTTTGAGTATTTTCCTTATGACCGCAGTCATTTGAGAAAAATGTGCGTATACTTAACGATCATTTCGTTAATGTTGTTCTTACTGTTGTGGTTACTGTTGTTGTTGCACCCAAACTCATGTCATGTAAAGCATTGTTGAAATGTCGCCTTAATTCTTAAGAAAGCCACCGCTAAGCGACACGCCCATCAACGCCCCCACACACACACCAACACCAATACACACACACACACACACACACCTAAATTCGCACCCGCATAACAATAAACACACTTTCGCTTCTGTAAACAATTGAGTGTGCTCTGTGAGTCAGTTTCACAACTCCTACCTAGATCAGAGTGTTTTCTTTGGAAATCGCAACAATCGCAAATTTGTCTTGACCCAGAGCAGAGCATTAACATTAAATATTTCAATGGATTTTCCTTTCGCCGTAAATGTGGCATGACTGCAACTTTCTGAAAGGCACGAGAAATATATATTATTAATAAATGTCAATAGATATAAAAGTGTCGAAACTTTACAAAATCATTTGTATAGAAGTTTCAAGTGCTCACAATTTCTATTAGTCGCTTATTCAATGCAGCAATTAAATAGATAATTTGCAGTTTAAGTTTTGCGATTGTTACGAAACTTGTAGAATGCGACTTTAAAATATAAACAAGTCTGTTTATGTCGAAAAATAAGTGTTTTGGTGACATAATAATCTTGGCAAAT
>JAWNPP010000095.1:0-336975 GCA_035047445.1 Drosophila siamana
CTTTAAAATTGAGCTTGTAAATGGCTTTTTCGATTTTATTGGGCGGAGAGGGGCGTGCCAAAAATCTAAAATTAATTTGTTCTGCGCAAGACATGCACCAATACTACCAAGTTTGCAATCTCTTGCTCTTACGGTCTCTGAGATCTAGGTGTTCAGACAGACAGACAGAGAGACGGATATGGTTATGACGACTCGGTTGGTGACCCTGACCAAGAATATATATACTTTATGGGGTTGAGGAAGTTTTATTCTGCTTGTAACATACAATTCCTTGAGTCACAAAGATACAATAACCTTCTACCCTATAAGTGGCGGGTATAAAGAGTTGATGTAACTTTTAGATATTATGAAATTATGATTCCGATAAGATGGCTTTAAAAAGCGTTTTGAAATGCTACTCTGAATGGTTTCTAGATGGTATACTGCAGAGCCTTTTAACAATAGGGCATTTGAATTTTCACTCAATATGACAAGTGTTCGTTTCTTAAAACAATAATGGAATAATAGTTACAGAGAACAAAAGAGCACATCGCAATGCAAAAGAAAATTAAGAACTAGTTTTTCTATCCAAATAGACGGACCATTAGAGAATAAGAGCAGTCAAGTAGTAATAAATCTACAATTAAATACTAGAATAAACGAGTCAAGCGGTGTCACGAATGCAATAATAAAGACAACAAGAGGAGAAAAATATCCAAGATAACTTTGTATACATAATAAAATATAGACTTCAACTGTTTAAAAACGATCTTAACAATTTAACAAAACTGTTTCTTGAATAACTTCCAAGTTTTCCATCCGATCACGACCAAATTTCCAGGGATCATCGACACTGTAATTACCTTCATATATACCAAAATTCAAGACTCTATCTTTAAAATTGAGCTTGTAAATGGCTTTTTCGATTTTATTGGGCGGAGAGGGGCGTGCCAAAAATCTAAAATTAATTTGTTCTGCGCAAGACATGCACCAATACTACCAAGTTTGCAATCTCTTGCTCTTACGGTCTCTGAGATCTAGGTGTTCAGACAGACAGACAGAGAGACGGATATGGTTATGACGACTCGGTTGGTGACCCTGACCAAGAATATATATACTTTATGGGGTTGAGGAAGTTTTATTCTGCTTGTAACATACAATTCCTTGAGTCACAAAGATACAATAACCTTCTACCCTATAAGTGGCGGGTATAAAGAGTTGATGTAACTTTTAGATATTATGAAATTATGATTCCGATAAGATGGCTTTAAAAAGCGTTTTGAAATGCTACTCTGAATGGTTTCTAGATGGTATACTGCAGAGCCTTTTAACAATAGGGCATTTGAATTTTCACTCAATATGACAAGTGTTCGTTTCTTAAAACAATAATGGAATAATAGTTACAGAGAACAAAAGAGCACATCGCAATGCAAAAGAAAATTAAGAACTAGTTTTTCTATCCAAATAGACGGACCATTAGAGAATAAGAGCAGTCAAGTAGTAATAAATCTACAATTAAATACTAGAATAAACGAGTCAAGCGGTGTCACGAATGCAATAATAAAGACAACAAGAGGAGAAAAATATCCAAGATAACTTTGTATACATAATAAAATATAGACTTCAACTGTTTAAAAACGATCTTAACAATTTAACAAAACTGTTTCTTGAATAACTTCCAAGTTTTCCATCCGATCACGACCAAATTTCCAGGGATCATCGACACTGTAATTACCTTCATATATACCAAAATTCAAGACTCTATCTTTAAAATTGAGCTTGTAAATGGCTTTTTCGATTTTATTGGGCGGAGAGGGGCGTGCCAAAAATCTAAAATTAATTTGTTCTGCGCAAGACATGCACCAATACTGGTACCAAGTTTGCAATCTCTTGCTCTTACGGTCTCTGAGATCTAGGTGTTCAGACAGACAGACAGAGAGACGGATATGGTTATGACGACTCGGTTGGTGACCCTGACCAAGAATATATATACTTTATGGGGTTGAGGAAGTTTTATTCTGCTTGTAACATACAATTCCTTGAGTCACAAAGATACAATAACCTTCTACCCTATAAGTGGCGGGTATAAAGAGTTGATGTAACTTTTAGATATTATGAAATTATGATTCCGATAAGATGGCTTTAAAAAGCGTTTTGAAATGCTACTCTGAATGGTTTCTAGATGGTATACTGCAGAGCCTTTTAACAATAGGGCATTTGAATTTTCACTCAATATGACAAGTGTTCGTTTCTTAAAACAATAATGGAATAATAGTTACAGAGAACAAAAGAGCACATCGCAATGCAAAAGAAAATTAAGAACTAGTTTTTCTATCCAAATAGACGGACCATTAGAGAATAAGAGCAGTCAAGTAGTAATAAATCTACAATTAAATACTAGAATAAACGAGTCAAGCGGTGTCACGAATGCAATAATAAAGACAACAAGAGGAGAAAAATATCCAAGATAACTTTGTATACATAATAAAATATAGACTTCAACTGTTTAAAAACGATCTTAACAATTTAACAAAACTGTTTCTTGAATAACTTCCAAGTTTTCCATCCGATCACGACCAAATTTCCAGGGATCATCGACACTGTAATTACCTTCATATATACCAAAATTCAAGACTCTATCTTTAAAATTGAGCTTGTAAATGGCTTTTTCGATTTTATTGGGCGGAGAGGGGCGTGCCAAAAATCTAAAATTAATTTGTTCTGCGCAAGACATGCACCAATACTACCAAGTTTGCAATCTCTTGCTCTTACGGTCTCTGAGATCTAGGTGTTCAGACAGACAGACAGAGAGACGGATATGGTTATGACGACTCGGTTGGTGACCCTGACCAAGAATATATATACTTTATGGGGTTGAGGAAGTTTTATTCTGCTTGTAACATACAATTCCTTGAGTCACAAAGATACAATAACCTTCTACCCTATAAGTGGCGGGTATAAAGAGTTGATGTAACTTTTAGATATTATGAAATTATGATTCCGATAAGATGGCTTTAAAAAGCGTTTTGAAATGCTACTCTGAATGGTTTCTAGATGGTATACTGCAGAGCCTTTTAACAATAGGGCATTTGAATTTTCACTCAATATGACAAGTGTTCGTTTCTTAAAACAATAATGGAATAATAGTTACAGAGAACAAAAGAGCACATCGCAATGCAAAAGAAAATTAAGAACTAGTTTTTCTATCCAAATAGACGGACCATTAGAGAATAAGAGCAGTCAAGTAGTAATAAATCTACAATTAAATACTAGAATAAACGAGTCAAGCGGTGTCACGAATGCAATAATAAAGACAACAAGAGGAGAAAAATATCCAAGATAACTTTGTATACATAATAAAATATAGACTTCAACTGTTTAAAAACGATCTTAACAATTTAACAAAACTGTTTCTTGAATAACTTCCAAGTTTTCCATCCGATCACGACCAAATTTCCAGGGATCATCGACACTGTAATTACCTTCATATATACCAAAATTCAAGACTCTATCTTTAAAATTGAGCTTGTAAATGGCTTTTTCGATTTTATTGGGCGGAGAGGGGCGTGCCAAAAATCTAAAATTAATTTGTTCTGCGCAAGACATGCACCAATACTACCAAGTTTGCAATCTCTTGCTCTTACGGTCTCTGAGATCTAGGTGTTCAGACAGACAGACAGAGAGACGGATATGGTTATGACGACTCGGTTGGTGACCCTGACCAAGAATATATATACTTTATGGGGTTGAGGAAGTTTTATTCTGCTTGTAACATACAATTCCTTGAGTCACAAAGATACAATAACCTTCTACCCTATAAGTGGCGGGTATAAAGAGTTGATGTAACTTTTAGATATTATGAAATTATGATTCCGATAAGATGGCTTTAAAAAGCGTTTTGAAATGCTACTCTGAATGGTTTCTAGATGGTATACTGCAGAGCCTTTTAACAATAGGGCATTTGAATTTTCACTCAATATGACAAGTGTTCGTTTCTTAAAACAATAATGGAATAATAGTTACAGAGAACAAAAGAGCACATCGCAATGCAAAAGAAAATTAAGAACTAGTTTTTCTATCCAAATAGACGGACCATTAGAGAATAAGAGCAGTCAAGTAGTAATAAATCTACAATTAAATACTAGAATAAACGAGTCAAGCGGTGTCACGAATGCAATAATAAAGACAACAAGAGGAGAAAAATATCCAAGATAACTTTGTATACATAATAAAATATAGACTTCAACTGTTTAAAAACGATCTTAACAATTTAACAAAACTGTTTCTTGAATAACTTCCAAGTTTTCCATCCGATCACGACCAAATTTCCAGGGATCATCGACACTGTAATTACCTTCATATATACCAAAATTCAAGACTCTATCTTTAAAATTGAGCTTGTAAATGGCTTTTTCGATTTTATTGGGCGGAGAGGGGCGTGCCAAAAATCTAAAATTAATTTGTTCTGCGCAAGACATGCACCAATACTTACCAAGTTTGCAATCTCTTGCTCTTACGGTCTCTGAGATCTAGGTGTTCAGACAGACAGACAGAGAGACGGATATGGTTATGACGACTCGGTTGGTGACCCTGACCAAGAATATATATACTTTATGGGGTTGAGGAAGTTTTATTCTGCTTGTAACATACAATTCCTTGAGTCACAAAGATACAATAACCTTCTACCCTATAAGTGGCGGGTATAAAGAGTTGATGTAACTTTTAGATATTATGAAATTATGATTCCGATAAGATGGCTTTAAAAAGCGTTTTGAAATGCTACTCTGAATGGTTTCTAGATGGTATACTGCAGAGCCTTTTAACAATAGGGCATTTGAATTTTCACTCAATATGACAAGTGTTCGTTTCTTAAAACAATAATGGAATAATAGTTACAGAGAACAAAAGAGCACATCGCAATGCAAAAGAAAATTAAGAACTAGTTTTTCTATCCAAATAGACGGACCATTAGAGAATAAGAGCAGTCAAGTAGTAATAAATCTACAATTAAATACTAGAATAAACGAGTCAAGCGGTGTCACGAATGCAATAATAAAGACAACAAGAGGAGAAAAATATCCAAGATAACTTTGTATACATAATAAAATATAGACTTCAACTGTTTAAAAACGATCTTAACAATTTAACAAAACTGTTTCTTGAATAACTTCCAAGTTTTCCATCCGATCACGACCAAATTTCCAGGGATCATCGACACTGTAATTACCTTCATATATACCAAAATTCAAGACTCTATCTTTAAAATTGAGCTTGTAAATGGCTTTTTCGATTTTATTGGGCGGAGAGGGGCGTGCCAAAA
Organism: Drosophila siamana; assembly: GCA_035047445.1. Classification (NCBI taxonomy): domain Eukaryota; kingdom Metazoa; phylum Arthropoda; class Insecta; order Diptera; family Drosophilidae; genus Drosophila; species Drosophila siamana. The sequence goes on from JAWNPP010000095.1 coordinate 5,300, forward strand.
ATCTAAAATTAATTTGTTCTGCGCAAGACATGCACCAATACTACCAAGTTTGCAATCTCTTGCTCTTACGGTCTCTGAGATCTAGGTGTTCAGACAGACAGACAGAGAGACGGATATGGTTATGACGACTCGGTTGGTGACCCTGACCAAGAATATATATACTTTATGGGGTTGAGGAAGTTTTATTCTGCTTGTAACATACAATTCCTTGAGTCACAAAGATACAATAACCTTCTACCCTATAAGTGGCGGGTATAAAGAGTTGATGTAACTTTTAGATATTATGAAATTATGATTCCGATAAGATGGCTTTAAAAAGCGTTTTGAAATGCTACTCTGAATGGTTTCTAGATGGTATACTGCAGAGCCTTTTAACAATAGGGCATTTGAATTTTCACTCAATATGACAAGTGTTCGTTTCTTAAAACAATAATGGAATAATAGTTACAGAGAACAAAAGAGCACATCGCAATGCAAAAGAAAATTAAGAACTAGTTTTTCTATCCAAATAGACGGACCATTAGAGAATAAGAGCAGTCAAGTAGTAATAAATCTACAATTAAATACTAGAATAAACGAGTCAAGCGGTGTCACGAATGCAATAATAAAGACAACAAGAGGAGAAAAATATCCAAGATAACTTTGTATACATAATAAAATATAGACTTCAACTGTTTAAAAACGATCTTAACAATTTAACAAAACTGTTTCTTGAATAACTTCCAAGTTTTCCATCCGATCACGACCAAATTTCCAGGGATCATCGACACTGTAATTACCTTCATATATACCAAAATTCAAGACTCTATCTTTAAAATTGAGCTTGTAAATGGCTTTTTCGATTTTATTGGGCGGAGAGGGGCGTGCCAAAAATCTAAAATTAATTTGTTCTGCGCAAGACATGCACCAATACTACCAAGTTTGCAATCTCTTGCTCTTACGGTCTCTGAGATCTAGGTGTTCAGACAGACAGACAGAGAGACGGATATGGTTATGACGACTCGGTTGGTGACCCTGACCAAGAATATATATACTTTATGGGGTTGAGGAAGTTTTATTCTGCTTGTAACATACAATTCCTTGAGTCACAAAGATACAATAACCTTCTACCCTATAAGTGGCGGGTATAAAGAGTTGATGTAACTTTTAGAAATTATGAAATTATGATTCCGATAAGATGGCTTTAAAAAGCGTTTTGAAATGCTACTCTGAATGGTTTCTAGATGGTATACTGCAGAGCCTTTTAACAATAGGGCATTTGAATTTTCACTCAATATGACAAGTGTTCGTTTCTTAAAACAATAATGGAATAATAGTTACAGAGAACAAAAGAGCACATCGCAATGCAAAAGAAAATTAAGAACTAGTTTTTCTATCCAAATAGACGGACCATTAGAGAATAAGAGCAGTCAAGTAGTAATAAATCTACAATTAAATACTAGAATAAACGAGTCAAGCGGTGTCACGAATGCAATAATAAAGACAACAAGAGGAGAAAAATATCCAAGATAACTTTGTATACATAATAAAATATAGACTTCAACTGTTTAAAAACGATCTTAACAATTTAACAAAACTGTTTCTTGAATAACTTCCAAGTTTTCCATCCGATCACGACCAAATTTCCAGGGATCATCGACACTGTAATTACCTTCATATATACCAAAATTCAAGACTCTATCTTTAAAATTGAGCTTGTAAATGGCTTTTTCGATTTTATTGGGCGGAGAGGGGCGTGCCAAAAATCTAAAATTAATTTGTTCTGCGCAAGACATGCACCAATACTACCAAGTTTGCAATCTCTTGCTCTTACGGTCTCTGAGATCTAGGTGTTCAGACAGACAGACAGAGAGACGGATATGGTTATGACGACTCGGTTGGTGACCCTGACCAAGAATATATATACTTTATGGGGTTGAGGAAGTTTTATTCTGCTTGTAACATACAATTCCTTGAGTCACAAAGATACAATAACCTTCTACCCTATAAGTGGCGGGTATAAAGAGTTGATGTAACTTTTAGATATTATGAAATTATGATTCCGATAAGATGGCTTTAAAAAGCGTTTTGAAATGCTACTCTGAATGGTTTCTAGATGGTATACTGCAGAGCCTTTTAACAATAGGGCATTTGAATTTTCACTCAATATGACAAGTGTTCGTTTCTTAAAACAATAATGGAATAATAGTTACAGAGAACAAAAGAGCACATCGCAATGCAAAAGAAAATTAAGAACTAGTTTTTCTATCCAAATAGACGGACCATTAGAGAATAAGAGCAGTCAAGTAGTAATAAATCTACAATTAAATACTAGAATAAACGAGTCAAGCGGTGTCACGAATGCAATAATAAAGACAACAAGAGGAGAAAAATATCCAAGATAACTTTGTATACATAATAAAATATAGACTTCAACTGTTTAAAAACGATCTTAACAATTTAACAAAACTGTTTCTTGAATAACTTCCAAGTTTTCCATCCGATCACGACCAAATTTCCAGGGATCATCGACACTGTAATTACCTTCATATATACCAAAATTCAAGACTCTATCTTTAAAATTGAGCTTGTAAATGGCTTTTTCGATTTTATTGGGCGGAGAGGGGCGTGCCAAAAATCTAAAATTAATTTGTTCTGCGCAAGACATGCACCAATACTTACCAAGTTTGCAATCTCTTGCTCTTACGGTCTCTGAGATCTAGGTGTTCAGACAGACAGACAGAGAGACGGATATGGTTATGACGACTCGGTTGGTGACCCTGACCAAGAATATATATACTTTATGGGGTTGAGGAAGTTTTATTCTGCTTGTAACATACAATTCCTTGAGTCACAAAGATACAATAACCTTCTACCCTATAAGTGGCGGGTATAAAGAGTTGATGTAACTTTTAGATATTATGAAATTATGATTCCGATAAGATGGCTTTAAAAAGCGTTTTGAAATGCTACTCTGAATGGTTTCTAGATGGTATACTGCAGAGCCTTTTAACAATAGGGCATTTGAATTTTCACTCAATATGACAAGTGTTCGTTTCTTAAAACAATAATGGAATAATAGTTACAGAGAACAAAAGAGCACATCGCAATGCAAAAGAAAATTAAGAACTAGTTTTTCTATCCAAATAGACGGACCATTAGAGAATAAGAGCAGTCAAGTAGTAATAAATCTACAATTAAATACTAGAATAAACGAGTCAAGCGGTGTCACGAATGCAATAATAAAGACAACAAGAGGAGAAAAATATCCAAGATAACTTTGTATACATAATAAAATATAGACTTCAACTGTTTAAAAACGATCTTAACAATTTAACAAAACTGTTTCTTGAATAACTTCCAAGTTTTCCATCCGATCACGACCAAATTTCCAGGGATCATCGACACTGTAATTACCTTCATATATACCAAAATTCAAGACTCTATCTTTAAAATTGAGCTTGTAAATGGCTTTTTCGATTTTATTGGGCGGAGAGGGGCGTGCCAAAAATCTAAAATTAATTTGTTCTGCGCAAGACATGCACCAATACTTACCAAGTTTGCAATCTCTTGCTCTTACGGTCTCTGAGATCTAGGTGTTCAGACAGACAGACAGAGAGACGGATATGGTTATGACGACTCGGTTGGTGACCCTGACCAAGAATATATATACTTTATGGGGTTGAGGAAGTTTTATTCTGCTTGTAACATACAATTCCTTGAGTCACAAAGATACAATAACCTTCTACCCTATAAGTGGCGGGTATAAAGAGTTGATGTAACTTTTAGATATTATGAAATTATGATTCCGATAAGATGGCTTTAAAAAGCGTTTTGAAATGCTACTCTGAATGGTTTCTAGATGGTATACTGCAGAGCCTTTTAACAATAGGGCATTTGAATTTTCACTCAATATGACAAGTGTTCGTTTCTTAAAACAATAATGGAATAATAGTTACAGAGAACAAAAGAGCACATCGCAATGCAAAAGAAAATTAAGAACTAGTTTTTCTATCCAAATAGACGGACCATTAGAGAATAAGAGCAGTCAAGTAGTAATAAATCTACAATTAAATACTAGAATAAACGAGTCAAGCGGTGTCACGAATGCAATAATAAAGACAACAAGAGGAGAAAAATATCCAAGATAACTTTGTATACATAATAAAATATAGACTTCAACTGTTTAAAAACGATCTTAACAATTTAACAAAACTGTTTCTTGAATAACTTCCAAGTTTTCCATCCGATCACGACCAAATTTCCAGGGATCATCGACACTGTAATTACCTTCATATATACCAAAATTCAAGACTCTATCTTTAAAATTGAGCTTGTAAATGGCTTTTTCGATTTTATTGGGCGGAGAGGGGCGTGCCAAAAATCTAAAATTAATTTGTTCTGCGCAAGACATGCACCAATACTACCAAGTTTGCAATCTCTTGCTCTTACGGTCTCTGAGATCTAGGTGTTCAGACAGACAGACAGAGAGACGGATATGGTTATGACGACTCGGTTGGTGACCCTGACCAAGAATATATATACTTTATGGGGTTGAGGAAGTTTTATTCTGCTTGTAACATACAATTCCTTGAGTCACAAAGATACAATAACCTTCTACCCTATAAGTGGCGGGTATAAAGAGTTGATGTAACTTTTAGAAATTATGAAATTATGATTCCGATAAGATGGCTTTAAAAAGCGTTTTGAAATGCTACTCTGAATGGTTTCTAGATGGTATACTGCAGAGCCTTTTAACAATAGGGCATTTGAATTTTCACTCAATATGACAAGTGTTCGTTTCTTAAAACAATAATGGAATAATAGTTACAGAGAACAAAAGAGCACATCGCAATGCAAAAGAAAATTAAGAACTAGTTTTTCTATCCAAATAGACGGACCATTAGAGAATAAGAGCAGTCAAGTAGTAATAAATCTACAATTAAATACTAGAATAAACGAGTCAAGCGGTGTCACGAATGCAATAATAAAGACAACAAGAGGAGAAAAATATCCAAGATAACTTTGTATACATAATAAAATATAGACTTCAACTGTTTAAAAACGATCTTAACAATTTAACAAAACTGTTTCTTGAATAACTTCCAAGTTTTCCATCCGATCACGACCAAATTTCCAGGGATCATCGACACTGTAATTACCTTCATATATACCAAAATTCAAGACTCTATCTTTAAAATTGAGCTTGTAAATGGCTTTTTCGATTTTATTGGGCGGAGAGGGGCGTGCCAAAAATCTAAAATTAATTTGTTCTGCGCAAGACATGCACCAATACTACCAAGTTTGCAATCTCTTGCTCTTACGGTCTCTGAGATCTAGGTGTTCAGACAGACAGACAGAGAGACGGATATGGTTATGACGACTCGGTTGGTGACCCTGACCAAGAATATATATACTTTATGGGGTTGAGGAAGTTTTATTCTGCTTGTAACATACAATTCCTTGAGTCACAAAGATACAATAACCTTCTACCCTATAAGTGGCGGGTATAAAGAGTTGATGTAACTTTTAGATATTATGAAATTATGATTCCGATAAGATGGCTTTAAAAAGCGTTTTGAAATGCTACTCTGAATGGTTTCTAGATGGTATACTGCAGAGCCTTTTAACAATAGGGCATTTGAATTTTCACTCAATATGACAAGTGTTCGTTTCTTAAAACAATAATGGAATAATAGTTACAGAGAACAAAAGAGCACATCGCAATGCAAAAGAAAATTAAGAACTAGTTTTTCTATCCAAATAGACGGACCATTAGAGAATAAGAGCAGTCAAGTAGTAATAAATCTACAATTAAATACTAGAATAAACGAGTCAAGCGGTGTCACGAATGCAATAATAAAGACAACAAGAGGAGAAAAATATCCAAGATAACTTTGTATACATAATAAAATATAGACTTCAACTGTTTAAAAACGATCTTAACAATTTAACAAAACTGTTTCTTGAATAACTTCCAAGTTTTCCATCCGATCACGACCAAATTTCCAGGGATCATCGACACTGTAATTACCTTCATATATACCAAAATTCAAGACTCTATCTTTAAAATTGAGCTTGTAAATGGCTTTTTCGATTTTATTGGGCGGAGAGGGGCGTGCCAAAAATCTAAAATTAATTTGTTCTGCGCAAGACATGCACCAATACTACCAAGTTTGCAATCTCTTGCTCTTACGGTCTCTGAGATCTAGGTGTTCAGACAGACAGACAGAGAGACGGATATGGTTATGACGACTCGGTTGGTGACCCTGACCAAGAATATATATACTTTATGGGGTTGAGGAAGTTTTATTCTGCTTGTAACATACAATTCCTTGAGTCACAAAGATACAATAACCTTCTACCCTATAAGTGGCGGGTATAAAGAGTTGATGTAACTTTTAGATATTATGAAATTATGATTCCGATAAGATGGCTTTAAAAAGCGTTTTGAAATGCTACTCTGAATGGTTTCTAGATGGTATACTGCAGAGCCTTTTAACAATAGGGCATTTGAATTTTCACTCAATATGACAAGTGTTCGTTTCTTAAAACAATAATGGAATAATAGTTACAGAGAACAAAAGAGCACATCGCAATGCAAAAGAAAATTAAGAACTAGTTTTTCTATCCAAATAGACGGACCATTAGAGAATAAGAGCAGTCAAGTAGTAATAAATCTACAATTAAATACTAGAATAAACGAGTCAAGCGGTGTCACGAATGCAATAATAAAGACAACAAGAGGAGAAAAATATCCAAGATAACTTTGTATACATAATAAAATATAGACTTCAACTGTTTAAAAACGATCTTAACAATTTAACAAAACTGTTTCTTGAATAACTTCCAAGTTTTCCATCCGATCACGACCAAATTTCCAGGGATCATCGACACTGTAATTACCTTCATATATACCAAAATTCAAGACTCTATCTTTAAAATTGAGCTTGTAAATGGCTTTTTCGATTTTATTGGGCGGAGAGGGGCGTGCCAAAAATCTAAAATTAATTTGTTCTGCGCAAGACATGCACCAATACTACCAAGTTTGCAATCTCTTGCTCTTACGGTCTCTGAGATCTAGGTGTTCAGACAGACAGACAGAGAGACGGATATGGTTATGACGACTCGGTTGGTGACCCTGACCAAGAATATATATACTTTATGGGGTTGAGGAAGTTTTATTCTGCTTGTAACATACAATTCCTTGAGTCACAAAGATACAATAACCTTCTACCCTATAAGTGGCGGGTATAAAGAGTTGATGTAACTTTTAGATATTATGAAATTATGATTCCGATAAGATGGCTTTAAAAAGCGTTTTGAAATGCTACTCTGAATGGTTTCTAGATGGTATACTGCAGAGCCTTTTAACAATAGGGCATTTGAATTTTCACTCAATATGACAAGTGTTCGTTTCTTAAAACAATAATGGAATAATAGTTACAGAGAACAAAAGAGCACATCGCAATGCAAAAGAAAATTAAGAACTAGTTTTTCTATCCAAATAGACGGACCATTAGAGAATAAGAGCAGTCAAGTAGTAATAAATCTACAATTAAATACTAGAATAAACGAGTCAAGCGGTGTCACGAATGCAATAATAAAGACAACAAGAGGAGAAAAATATCCAAGATAACTTTGTATACATAATAAAATATAGACTTCAACTGTTTAAAAACGATCTTAACAATTTAACAAAACTGTTTCTTGAATAACTTCCAAGTTTTCCATCCGATCACGACCAAATTTCCAGGGATCATCGACACTGTAATTACCTTCATATATACCAAAATTCAAGACTCTATCTTTAAAATTGAGCTTGTAAATGGCTTTTTCGATTTTATTGGGCGGAGAGGGGCGTGCCAAAAATCTAAAATTAATTTGTTCTGCGCAAGACATGCACCAATACTACCAAGTTTGCAATCTCTTGCTCTTACGGTCTCTGAGATCTAGGTGTTCAGACAGACAGACAGAGAGACGGATATGGTTATGACGACTCGGTTGGTGACCCTGACCAAGAATATATATACTTTATGGGGTTGAGGAAGTTTTATTCTGCTTGTAACATACAATTCCTTGAGTCACAAAGATACAATAACCTTCTACCCTATAAGTGGCGGGTATAAAGAGTTGATGTAACTTTTAGATATTATGAAATTATGATTCCGATAAGATGGCTTTAAAAAGCGTTTTGAAATGCTACTCTGAATGGTTTCTAGATGGTATACTGCAGAGCCTTTTAACAATAGGGCATTTGAATTTTCACTCAATATGACAAGTGTTCGTTTCTTAAAACAATAATGGAATAATAGTTACAGAGAACAAAAGAGCACATCGCAATGCAAAAGAAAATTAAGAACTAGTTTTTCTATCCAAATAGACGGACCATTAGAGAATAAGAGCAGTCAAGTAGTAATAAATCTACAATTAAATACTAGAATAAACGAGTCAAGCGGTGTCACGAATGCAATAATAAAGACAACAAGAGGAGAAAAATATCCAAGATAACTTTGTATACATAATAAAATATAGACTTCAACTGTTTAAAAACGATCTTAACAATTTAACAAAACTGTTTCTTGAATAACTTCCAAGTTTTCCATCCGATCACGACCAAATTTCCAGGGATCATCGACACTGTAATTACCTTCATATATACCAAAATTCAAGACTCTATCTTTAAAATTGAGCTTGTAAATGGCTTTTTCGATTTTATTGGGCGGAGAGGGGCGTGCCAAAAATCTAAAATTAATTTGTTCTGCGCAAGACATGCACCAATACTTACCAAGTTTGCAATCTCTTGCTCTTACGGTCTCTGAGATCTAGGTGTTCAGACAGACAGACAGAGAGACGGATATGGTTATGACGACTCGGTTGGTGACCCTGACCAAGAATATATATACTCTATGGGGTTGAGGAAGTTTTATTCTGCTTGTAACATACAATTCCTTGAGTCACAAAGATACACAAATTGTGTTGTACAATGTAATTTATGAATAGGAATAGTGATATTCCTACAAATAATAATAAAATAAAATCGAATTACAAAGAAAATAAATATACATGTATTTTATTTAGGTTTTTGGGAAATTGTGAAATTGGTAGACTCCCTCCATTTCATCCCTCGTTTGAAACGATTAAATGTGAAAGTCACGTTGTAATCATTGAGTTGAAAGACGTGATCCTTTTCGTCTTCAGTGAGTTGATGGGCCTTCGAAAATATTCGAAAATGGTGGAAGATGTGAGTGTTCGTATCGTGTCTCTTCGTCAGATTGACTGCTAATTAATTGCATTTTTATTACCCTCTTGACATGTTACCGTAATTCGTAATTTATAGCACCCATTAACTGGTGGCTGAGTTAGGTTTTCATACTACTGTTCCAAATTTTTTGAACCTATGATAATTATACTTACTGCTTTTTTCTAAATATCTGACTACTTCTAGGTGGGTTGTAAGTTTCCAAATCTATCGAAATAATATGCTTCCAATACTCTTTTATAATAAACCACCCAATGTGTTCCTTTTGATGATAAATCTCCTACATTTATTATTCCCCACACATTATGTAGTGGGTATTTGGGTAATTCGTCTTTCATATAAACCAATCAAAAATGTGGAATATTTCCATTCGGAAACCTCGTTATATCAAAGTTCGATTAAGTGCTTCTGACAGCACTGAGGGCTGTTAAAATTGGTACAAGTGGTAAGAAACCACCTACTTTCGGTACATTTATAACACGCGGAATTACCACATTTTTCTCACATCCCATTGAACTAGATATTGCTTTGTGTGCTAGTTTTATGGCATTCAATATGTCGAGGGGTTCTTTTCTTTTTCAACTCCTTAGTAGCCTTTTGGATTATTGTAGCAGGACACGTTTCTACTCCTTTCCTTCTGTTTTACCCCCATTCCAATCCTTTTCTTCGCTTTTATCATATTCGGTACAAAATAAGCTGTTGCTCTCTTACCAAAACACGATTTCAAGCCCTATCAATTAAAACTGAGTTAGCTTTATGTCGTTCACTTAAGTCCTTACTCTTTGAATATGCAATATCGTGTTTCCTACAAGCTTCATCTAATGGATTAATTCCACGATCACCGCGTGCTAAACGTTCTGCTAACTTAGTGCCAAGACCACAGAAATTGTAACTAGGAATATGAGCCTCAAAGGGTAGAGCGTTTATTATATTGTTCACAAGACCTCTGCCTTCGTTGATATTCGATTTATGATTAAACCGATTATAAAAAAGTTTGCCAATTTTATAATGAACTCAATCATCAAACGTTTTTCATTGAATGAAATACTCAATCCATTAACATAAGATTATTAACACAAAATAAAAGTATCATAGATCGAAACATTGAGGGTGGTGGACATGGACAAGGAAAATCAACATCCTCGTCATAGTACTTTGCTACCCAACACAATTCCGGCTTTGATTGCTGGACCATCAAATTGTGGGAAAACCAATGTGATGATCAGCCTTATAGAGAATCAGAATATTTTCAAATTTGAAAACATTTATGTATTTTCAAAGAGCCTATACCAATCGAAATACGAATATTTGGAAAACTTATAAAACCAATACGAGAAATGGGTTATTACACATACTCTGCACATGACACAGTTTTACCACCCCAGGAAGCTAAAAATAATTCTATTATGATACTTGATGATGTAGCATGGGAAAAACAAGATAATATCCGAAGCTATTTTTGTATGGGTGGATATAAGAATATTGATTTTTTTTTATTTGTCTCATACCTATACACATATACCGAAACATTTGATCAATTTATTGATTTATTCAACACTTGAATAAATTATCATATAAGTATAATGAGATGAGTGTAATAAAAACAGTTCAGATCTAGCCTCCAAAATGTCAAAATCAGTAACAATTGCATTAAATGGAAAGATGTCAGTTATAAGTGAAAATTTTTTTCCTCAAATTGAATTGAAACACAATTATGAGTGTGCGCTTATAGACTTTTATGTTTATGTTGGAGAAGGCTCGCTTTTTTCCATATTTAATACGCAGCAAGTTCTGTTCGTTTCTCTGGCGCAACATTAACTGACGTCGCCAACCATACTGCCATCTCTTTTCTACGCCCTTATGAACAGACCTTACTCAGCAGCAAAGTACGTCTCTTTCTCTCTGCCACTGTACGTACTGAGAACCGTTAGCAACATCGTGTCACAAGATTTTCTCAGTTATTGTCAAGTTTCATTAACCATTTACCTAATTAACTCTTATTGATTTTTGATTAAATTGGTTTCACAATACCATCACATAAACTTTTCCATTACATTTCTTTTAAATCAAACTTAACAATTCTTCTTTTCTGTAATTCGAATATGATGTGTAGTTATTCTTGCCATCCCCGCCATAAAAAATCCTTCTGTCATGGTGCGATCATCACTTCTCTTTATATAATTCTCTATTGTTCGATTATTTCGAACGGACCTTTAAATTTCGGATCAAGCTTAGTTTGATGACGCTCTTCGTTTTTTAGTAGCACATGGTCTCCTACATTATACTTTATTATTTTTGCTGTATTCTTATCGTACTTAAGTTTATCGTAACGGGCATTAGCGTCCATATGTTCCTTGGCTTGTTTTCTTCTAGACTCTCTACCAATTAAATTATCCTATTCTTCACCAATTGGTAACAAACCGGTCTAGATTCTCTACCAATTGTGACTCGATTAGCAGTGCAATTCATTGCCAATTGTACTTCGCATCTTGCCACGACTTCTGACTGGTGCTCATTATGCGCTCTACCTGGCCGTTTGCCCTACTCTTGCTTGTAGCATGTAAGTGTAGCTCAATCTTTTGGTGGGAACAAAATTCACAAAATCCTGATCTTGCAAAATTACGACCCTGATCCGCTTTAACAGTTTACGTATTCCGTTAGGTCATTCTTTCCACTCATCTTTCCCGATATATCTATATGCACAGTGTACCACGGGATGTCTACCTTAGGAATCGAATGTAGTTCAGATTGAATATTTCCAACTGGTGGCTTAGCTAATTTGCAAGTAATGCAATTTCAACAAATCTATGAACGTACTTTGACATATTTTCAAACAAATAAAATCCATAGACTTTATCCAATGTTTTCTCCCAACCTATATGCATATTAGATTCGTGAACGTGATTAATCACTGCCCATCTAAATGTCCTAGGGATTACAGGCAAACATTTAGTCTTACCATTTCGTTGTATCTTTCTATATAAAACTCCTTTACTTAATTCATAGGTTTTTAATAAATATTCAGGCAAATCGCTATTTTTAAACTTAGCTAATATATCTGCTACCTCAGGATCACATAGTTGTTTCGAAAACAACCAGTTGTCAGTCACCTCGGTCAAATTAATAAGTTTTTCTGGAATTATATTGTGATGAATATTTTCATCAGACACTGGATTCCGAGATAAATAATCTACATGTGCTATACGATCACTCTTCCTGTATTCTAGGGTAAAAATCAAACGATTATAAAAATGCCCACCAAAATGATACCATTGATTGCTGCTAGGGTTTCTGAATCGTACGAATGATATTTTGACTCACCAAGGTATGTGCATTTACTATAATATACAACCACATGGGGTTTGTTATTCATTTTATGCAATATAACACAATATTGCACCATAGCCAATCGAACTTGCATCGGTGTGGAATTCCATTGCATGTTTCGGGTAAAATATAGTCAACACAGGTGCCTACGTCTATACTGTTAAATTTAGTTCTTATCTGCTCATGTTGCTGTTGCCAAACAAAATCAACATTTTTCTTGGACGTCAGTTGATGAAATGTCTTAAGCGTTTCCGAGAATTTTGGAACGAATTGTCTAAAATACGAAGCCAATCCTATGAATTGTCGTAATTGCGACACAGATTGTGGAGGCGAGTAGCGTGTGTGTGGCCCTTGTGGTGAGAGTGAAATACTCTACCTGGCACTCGGGTGCATAGACAATATTAGAGGTCGTGACCTTCTTGACTATGTCTCTTTAGACTAAGAGTTTTCGGATGCTGGTGTAGGACAATTAGGTGTAATTTCGTCCTACAGTCTTTACCCTCCCAACCTGGTGACTTGAAGATATTATCTTGAGGTCACCCATTATAAAGAGTTCTTTTACCTTTTCGTTATGCGCACATTGAGCCGATTGGTACCGGCAACGAACCAAGAAAAGTTAAATTAACGCTTCATGCTTTTTTACCAGATATTTAAATTTATTTGAAACAATATTCTTCTAAACTTCATTTTAATAACTAACTCTAAAATGTATCATTATTACAATATTATTACTACTTGCTAAGAAATTAACCTATGAGGCATAGGGACACTCCATGTATAATAATTAAGTTAATTGTGAATTCAATAGATATATATATATATTTCAAGCCTAGTAGTATGAATTATAATGAATTTAATTACGATCACATGTCAAGAGGGTAATAAAAATGCAATTAATTAGGGTTAGCTGTCAATCTGTCAAAAACGTCAAGGTCATAATAAGTGGATTATGACCTAATTGTTTTTGTGGTGTGAGGTGTGATAATAGATAACGCGTGTGAGGGATTGGGCCGCCAACACAGATTTGTCAATAAATTAACGCATAGTGGACGCTTCGTGATGAAATGTGGACGCTTCGTGATGAAACGAAAGGGACGGGGCGCAATCGATCGTTTTCAGCCAACGCATCGAGGGACGGACCGCAAGCCACCACTTAGCGCCGGCGATCGCCCACTTGACGGCGACGATGCAAAGCAGATTTGTCAACAAATTAATGCATAGCGGACGCTTCGTGATGAAACGAAAGGGACGGGGCGCAAGCGATCGTTTTTAGCCAACGCATCGAGGGACGGACCGCAAGCCTCCACTTAGCGCCGGCGAAACGAAAAGGAAGCGATCGTTTTCAGCCATCGCATCGTGGACGCATCGCCGATGAACCACCGACGCACATGGGACGAAGCGCGCTGACAAACCGCCGACGAACCGCCGACGCACATGGGACGAAGCGCTGACGAACCGAAAAGGGACGGGGGAGTGTACCAATTTCACCATTTCCCAACAACATAAATAAATAAATAAATAAATAATGTTTTCTTTGTAATACGATTTTATTTATTAATATTTTCAAATTCTGTTTAGAAACGATGTTCTAAATTTAAATACATTTTTATAATTTTTAGAGATTTTTGACAGCGTAGCGTAAAGAAATAACAGCCACAGGTATCCAATCCAAGCTCTGCGTTATTGTTGGCCTAACAACAAGATGTAAAATGCTCTCCATGAACATTGGAGACAACCGTCCCATCACCTAATCTGGCATGAAAATAGTTTAATGAGTCCGTCAAGTATTCCCTGTGCTCGGTGAAAATTTTCTCTTTAAACATTGTCAGGAAATTTTTGATTCTGGTTACAATTTCTTTAATTGTAATGTTGCTTGTGATAGGGGTGATAGTTTTGTTGTTGAATACCAAAATTGTATGATCAAAACTACGATTGAACTAATCCAGTCAACGGAGTGTATTCACGATCATGAATGAGAAGGCAATAAGCTTTTGTATTCATCTCGCTTGCTGCAGTTAGTTCGGTGGAAATTTTAACATCAATCGGTCCTGACTTGACTGTCCCATTCTGATACGACAGATCAACAACAATCATAGGTGCCTTTGACTTAAATTCCAATGGAGATAGAAGTGCATGAGCCTCCCTATTATAGTAGCTCTCTTGAAATCTTACATACATATCATAAAAGACGGCGAATCGATTTTCATCGAATTTAACATTTAAATCCTCATAGGGATAGACTTCAGAATTTAGATATCCTTTTGCATTTCTCAAATTGTTTGTGATTAGATTTCCATTCAATGTAAATGCAATGATTGCAAACCGCGGACGTTCTCTATTTGCAGCCAGTTTAACATTCCATATGTATGCATGATGTGTTCCCTGTACCAGTGTAGGATTTATGTAACAATCCCAACTGCGGAATGCTAGTGGTAGCTTAGACCCACTTTTAACATTTTAATTTTAGTACCATCACTGGGAACAATATGAGGGACTTTCCAGCTAACATTATGAATGTCAATTTTATGTGGAATATTTCCAACTGTTTTTAAATACATATCATCAGTGTTTTTGGATAGCAAGAGAACGAGCTCATGTTTACAATTTAGTATAACTTTTTTATAGTCCTCAGCGAATCCTATTAACATTTTTAATGGTACAGAAAAGCTGAAATGTACTCTAGTGGGTATACTCTCTCCTCCGCTCCACCCAGCATTACGATAAATAGCACATTCCTGTTGTCCGATTGAGAGAAAGTTCTTGGGAGTTGATGTAATACCAGTAAACCGTGTTCTATCCACTTCACATCCATTTAGCTCATATCTTATTTCATCCAGAAAATAGGCCATGCAATTATTTTTGAGCAGACCTGCAACATCACCTGTGCTGCTTGCTCCTGTAGTTGCGTTAATAATTTTGCGAAGTGTACCTTCAAAGTGGAGAAAACTCTCACACGGCAGTACATACAAATCTTGGTTCTGTATCGTGATGCGAACTTCATCATTTGTCTTGAAGTTTTGTTGATATGGGTAATAAGTGTGATATTCCTTTTTCGAGATACTCTCATCGTTGAGAGGCGTATCTTGCACGAAAAAAATCTCATTCATTTGGATTTTAGTAATGTCAATAACTTTATTGAATATTAAATCCTAGCGATTTTAAAATTAATTTATTTTTTAATGTGAGAACAGGTCGTTGATGTAAGACCCGTTGAGACGATGTCGATGCTTTCACTTCAGCTTTAGATTCACTAATGTGGGGTATGGTATAATGACCTGACTTTTTATTATAAATAATCATCCTGCTGGCCGTAAGTGTAGTCGAATGGATATAGTTTCTCCACGCAAGTTAACTAGGTTTCCGAACTGATCAGTTATGCGCACTTCAAGTGTGCTTATTTCTCTAGTGTTGACAGGTAAATAAATTAGGTTTCTTGGTGTTATATTCATTTTATATCCCGGAGGAACATTTATTCCAAATTCGTGAAGCACGTGATTTGGTTTATTTCCCACATATGAACCACTGAATATGTTACATTCCACTGTAATTGTGTTTATTTTAAAAATATTGACTGGATTATCCGAGGTGTAAATTTCTTTATCATGCGGTAATAATACACGTTTATTAAATCCAAATAGCTCTCCGATACTTCGCTCACGATCAAAAAATATGGTTTCAGATTTAGTTGAAACTTGAACTTGAAGTGTGTTGTTGTTACTTTGAAGTTTTATAGTCTCATGAAGATAATATTCTTTAAGCTGTTTAATAATATATTTTTTGATGTCTTCAAGTTCATATGATCTTACGGGAATTTCTATGACCTTATCTCCAATATGGAATAGATTGTTCCTTTCATCAACGTTTGGTATAGAATTGTATAAATAAAAGTCTATAAGCGCACACTCATAATTATGTTTCAATTCAATTTGATGGAAAAAATTTTTTGATGTGTTTCCATTTAATGCAATTGTTAATGATGTCGACATTTTGATGGATAGATCTGAACTGTCCTTTTTACCTTGTCTCATTAAACTTATATGATAATTTATTCAACTATAATAAATTGATCAAATCCTTTTCTATATCGTCCAGTTTTCATATCATCATCCTTAGAGATTAATAGGAATCCAAATTTTTCCTTCCAACATTTTCGTGAGATTTCCATAAATGTACCATAATCCATGTCACTATTTACATGATCTCGATAGATGTGTCGCATATTTAAATCATCTTGTTTAAACATTATAATGAAATTGGCATTATCACGTATTAAATGATTAGGTATATGTGTATACGTTTGACACAAATAAAATGGATCAATATTCTTATGTCGACCCATACAAAAATAGCTTCGGATATTATCTTGTTTTTCACATGCTACATCATCAAATATCATAATAGAATTATTTTTAGCTTCCTGCGGTGGTAAAACTGTGTCATTTGCAGAGTATGTGTAATAACCCATTCCTCGTATTGGTTTGATAAGTTTTTCCAAGTACTCGTATTTCGGTTAGTATAAGCTCTTTGAAAATACATAAATGTTTTCAAATTTGAGAACATTCGGACTCTCTATAAGACTGAGCATCACATTGGTTTTCCCACAATTTGATGGCCCAACAATCAAAGTCCGAATTGTGTTGGGTAGCAAAGTACTATGATGAGGATGTTGATTTTCCTTACCATATCCATCACCCTCAATATTTCGAACTATGATACTTTTATTTTGTCTTAATAATCGCATGTTAATGTATGAAGTACTTCATTCAAACGTTTGATGATTGAGGTCGTTATAAAATGGGCAAACATTTTTATAATCGGTTTAATCATAAATCGAATATCAAAGAGGGCAGTGGTCTTGTAAACAATATAATAAACGCTCTACTCTTTGAGGCTCATATACCTGGTTACAATTTCTGTGGTCGTGGCACAAGATAATATCCGAAGCTATTTTTGTATGGGTGGATATAAGAATATTGATTCTTTTTATTTGTCTCATACCTATACACATATACCGAAACATTTGATCAATTTATTGATTTATTCAATACTTGAATAAATTATCATATAAGTATAATGAGATGAGTGTAATAAAAACAGTTCAGATCTAGCCTCCAAAATGTCAAAATCAGTAACAATTGCATTAAATGGAAAGATGTCAGTTATAAGTGAAATTTTTTTCCTCAAATTGAATTGAAACACAATTATGAGTGTGCGCTTATAGACTTTTATGTTTATGCTGGAGAAGGCTCGCTTTTTTCCATATTTAATACGCAGCAAGTTCTGTTCGTTTCTCTGGCGCAACATTAACTGACTTCGCCAACCATACTGCCATCTCTTTTCTACGCCCTTATGAACAGACCTTACTCAGCAGCAAAGTACGTCTCTTTCTCTCTGCCACTGTACGTACTGAGAACCGTTAGCAACATCGTGTCACAAGATTTTCTCAGTTATTGTCAAGTTTCATTAACCATTTACCTAATTAACTCTTATTGATTTTTGATTAAATTGGTTTCACAATACCATCACATAAACTTTTCCATTACATTTCTTTTAAATCAAACTTAACAATTCTTCTTTTCTGTAATTCGAATATGATGTGTAGTTATTCTTGCCATCCCCGCCATAAAAAATCCTTCTGTCATGGTGCGATCATCACTTCTCTTTATATATTTCTCTATTGTTCGATTATTTCGAACGGACCTTTAAATTTCGGATCAAGCTTAGTTTGATGACGCTCTTCGTTTTTTAGTAGCACATGGTCTCCTACATTATACTTTATTATTTTTGCTGTATTCTTATCGTACTTAAGTTTATCGTAACGGGCATTAGCGTCCATATGTTCCTTGGCTTGTTTTCTTCTAGACTCTCTACCAATTAAATTATCCTATTCTTCACCAATTGGTAACAAACCGGTCTAGATTCTCTACCAATTAGTAGTTCTAATGGACAAACCTTTGTGACTCGATTGGCAGTGCAATTCATTGCCAATTGTATTTCGCATCTTGCCACGACTTCTGACTGGTGCTCATTATACGCTCTACCTGGCCGTTTGCCCTACTCTCGCTTGTAGCATGTAAGTGTAGTTCAATCTTTTGGTGGGAACAAAATTCACAAAATCCTGATCTTGCAAAATTACGACCCTGATCCGCTTTAACAGTTTACGTATTCCGTTAGGTCATTCTTTCCACTCATCTTTCCCGATATATCTATATGCACAGTGTACCACGGGATGTCTACCTTAGGAATCGAATGTAGTTCAGATTGAATATTTCCAACTGGTGGCTTAGCTAATTTGCAAGTAATGCAATTTCAACAAATCTATGAATGTACTTTGACATATTTTCAAACAAATAAAATCCATAGACTTTATCCAATGTTTTCTCCCAACCTATATGCATATTAGATTCGTGAACGTGATTAATCACTGCCCATCTAAATGTCCTAGGGATTACAGGCAAACATTTAGTCTTACCATTTCGTTGTATCTTTCTATATAAAACTCCTTTACTTAATTCATAGGTTTTTAATAAATATTCAGGCAAATCGCTATTTTTAAACTTAGCTAATATATCTGCTACCTCAGGATCACATAGTTGTTTCGAAAACAACCAGTTGTCAGTCACCTCGGTCAAATTAATAAGTTTTTCTGGAATTATATTGTGATGAATATTTTCATCAGACACTGGATTCCGAGATAAATAATCTACATGTGCTATACGATCACTCTTCCTGTATTCTAGGTAAAAATCAAACGATTATAAAAATGCCCACCAAAATGATACCATTGATTGCTGCTAGGGTTTCTGAATCGTACGAATGATATTTTGACTCACCAAGGTATGTGCATTTACTATAATATACAACCACATGGGGTTTGTTATTCATTTTATGCAATATAACACAATATTGCACCATAGCCAATCGAACTTGCATCGGTGTGGAATTCCATTGCATGTTTCGGGTAAAATATAGTCAACACAGGTGCCTACGTCTATACTGTTAAATTTAGTTCTTATCTGCTCATGTTGCTGTTGCCAAACAAAATCAACATTTTTCTTGGACGTCAGTTGATGAAATGGCTTAAGATTAAGATTCTGGTTACAATTTCTTTAATTGTAATGTTGCTTGTGATAGGGGTGATAGTTTTGTTGTTGAATACCAAAATTGTATGATCAAAACTACGATTGAACTAATCCAGTCAACGGAGTGTATTCACGATCATGAATGAGAAGGCAATAAGCTTTTGTATTCATCTCGCTTGCTGCAGTTAGTTCGGTGGAAATTTTAACATCAATCGATCCTGACTTGACTGTCCCATTCTGATACGACAGATCAACAACAATCATAGGTGCCTTTGACTTAAATTCCAATGGAGATAGAAGTGCATGAGCCTCCCTATTATAGTAGCTCTCTTGAAATCTTACATACATATCATAAAAGACGGCGAATCGATTTTCATCGAATTTAACATTTAAATCCTCATAGGGATAGACTTCAGAATTTAGATATCCTTTTGCATTTCTCAAATTGTTTGTGATTAGATTTCCATTCAATGTAAATGCAATGATTGCAAACCGCGGACGTTCTCTAGTTGCAGCCAGTTTAACATTCCATACATGATGTGTTCCCTGTACCAGTGTAGGATTTATGTAACAATCCCAACTGCGGAATGCTAGTGGTAGCTTAGACCCACTCTTAACCACATTAAACATTTTAATTTTAGTACCATCACTGGGAACAATATGAGGGACTTTCCAGCTAACATTATGAATGCCAATTTTATGTGGAATATTTCCAACTGTTTTTAAATACATATCATCAGTATTTTTGGATAGCAAGAGAACGAGCTCATGTTTACAATTTAGTATAACTTTTTTATAGTCCTCAGCGAATCCCATTAACATTTGTAATGGTACAGAAAAACTGAAATGACCTCTAGTGGGTATACTATCTCCTCCGCTCCACCCAGCATTACGATAAATAGCACATTCCTGTTGTCCGATTGAGAGAAAGTTCTTGAGAGTTGATGTAATACCAGTAAACCGTGTTCTATCCACTTCACATCCATTTAGCTCATATCTTATTTCATCCAGAAAATAGGCCATGCAATTATTTTTGAGCAGACCTGCAACATCACCTGTGCTGCTTGCTCCTGTAGTTGCGTTAATAATTTTGCGAAGTGTACCTTCAAAGTGGAGAAAACTCTCACACGGCAGTACATACAAATCTTGGTTCTGTATCGTGATGCGAACTTCATCATTTGTCTTGAAGTTTTGTTGATATGGGTAATAAGTGTGATATTCCTTTTTCGTGATACTCTCATCGTTGAGAGGCGTACCTTGCACGAAAAAAATCTCATTCATTTGGATTTTAGTAATGTCAATAACTTTATTGAATATTAAATCCTAGCGATTTTAAAATTAATTTATTTTTTAATGTTAGAACAGGTCGTTGATGTAAGACCCGTTGAGACGATGTCGATGCTTTCACTTCAGCTTTAGATTCACTAATGTTGGGTATGGTATAATGACTTTTGACTGACTTTTTATTATAAATAATCATCCTGCTGGCCGTAAGTGTAGTCGAATGGATATAGTTTCTCCACGCAAGTTAATTAGGTTTCCGAACTGATCAGTTATGCGCACTTCAAGTGTGCTTATTTCTCTAGTGTTGACAGGTAAATAAATTAGGTTTCTTGGTGTTATATTCATTTTATATCCCGGAGGAACATTTATTCCAAATTCGTGAACCACGTGATTTGGTTTATTTCCCACATATGAACCACTGATAATGTTACATTCCACTGTAATTGTGTTTATTTTAAAAATATTAACTGGATTATCCGAGGTGTAAATTTCTTTATCATGCGGTAATAATACACGTTTATTAAATCCAAATAGCTCTCCGATACTTCGCTCACGATCAAAAAATATGGTTTCAGATTAAGTTGAAACTTGAACTTGAAGTGTGTTTTTGTTACTTTGAATTTTTATAGTCTTATGAAGATTATATTCTTTAAGCTGTTTAATAATATTTTTTTAATGTCTTCAAGTTCATATGATCCTACGGGAATTTCTATGACCTTGTCTCCAATATGGAATAGATTGTTCCCTTCATCAACGTTTGGTATAGAATTGTATACATAAAAGTCTATAAGCGCACACTCATAATTATGTTTCAATTCAATTTGAGGGAAAAAATTTTCACTTATAACTGACGTGTTTCCATTTAATGCAATTGTTAATGATGTCGACATTTTGATGGATAGATCTTAACTGTCCTTTTTACCTTGTCTCATTAAACTTATATGATAATTTATTCAACTATAATAAATTGATCAAATCCTTTTCTATATCGTCCAGTTTTCATATCATCATCCTTAGAGATTAATAGGAATCCAAATTTTTCCTTCCAACATTTTCGTGAGATTTCCATAAATGTACCATAATCCATATCACTATTTACATGATCTCGATAGATGTGTCGCATATTTAAATCATCTTATAATGAAATTGGCATTATCACGTATTAAATGTTTAGGTATATGTGTATACGTTTCACACAAATAAAATGGATCAATATTCTTATGTCGACCCATACAAAAATAGCTTCGGATATTATCTTGTTTTTCACATGCTACATCATCAAATATCATAATAGAATTATTTTTAGCTTCCTGCGGTGGTAAAACTGTGTCATTTGCAGAGTATGTGTAATAACCCATTCCTCGTATTGGTTTGATAAGTTTTTCCAAGTACTCGTATTTCGGTTGGTATAAGCTCTTTGAGAATACATAAATGTTCTCAAATTTGAGACCACTCGAAATCTCTATAAGACTGAGCATCACATTGGTTTTCCCACAATTTGATGGTCCAACAATCAAAGCCCGAATTGTGTTGGGTAGCAAAGTACTATGACGAGGATGTTGATTTTCCTTACCATATCCATCACCCTCAATGTTTCGAACTATGATACTTTTATTTTGTCTTAATAATCGCATGTTAATGTATGAAGTACTTCATTCAATGAAAAACGTTTGATGATTGAGGTCGTTATGGGCAAACATTTTTATAATCGGTTTAATCATAAATCGAATATCAAAGTGGGCAGTGGTCTTTTAAACAATATAATAAACGCTCTACTCTTTGAGGCTCATATACCTGGTTACAATTTCTGTGGTCGTGGCACAAAGTTAGCAGAACGTTTAGCACGCGGTGATCGTGGAATTAATCCATTAGATGAAGCTTGTAGAGAACACGATATTGCGTATTCAAAGAGTAAGGACTTGAGTGAACGTGCAAAAGCGTGGGATAGTAGTCTGGGTGAGAGAGCAACAGCTTATTTTGTAACGAATATGATTAAAGCGAAGAAAAAGTTTGGAATGGGGGTAAAACAGGAGGGGAGGAAAGGAGCAAAAACGACTCTTGCTACAATAATCAAAAAGGCTACCAAGGAGTTGAAAAAGAAAAAACCCCTCGACATATTGAATGCCATAAAAGTTGCACGCAAAGCAATATCAACTTCAATGGGATGTCAGAAAAAGTGGTAATTCCGCGTGTTATAGATTGTACCGAAAGTAGGTGGTTTCTTACCACTTTTACCAATTTTAACAGCCCTCAGTGCTGTGGGTAGTTTAGCGTCAGGCAGTGCTGCAATCGTTAAATCTATTAACAATGCAAAGATGGCAAAACAACATCTTGAAGAAAACAAGAGACACAATAAAAAAATGGAAACAGTTGCGTTGGGGGCGGGATTGTATTTACAACCACATAAAAAAGGATATGGAATATCATTGAGCAAACATAATCAAAAAAAATAAATAAACAACGCAGTCAAAAAAACTGATAAGCGAGCTACCCAAAAGGGCTTTAACGAACTTTGATATAATGAGGTTTGCGAAAGGAAATATTCCACATTTTCGGGGGGGTTTATATGCAAGATGAATTACCCAATTACCCACTACATAATTAGTGTGGAATAATAAATTTAGCAGACTCATCATCAAAAGGAATACATTGGGTGGCTTATTACAAAAGAGGATTGAATGCATATTATTTCGATAGTTTTGGAAATTTACAACCCCCCAGAAGTAGTCAGATATTTAGGAAAAAACATCAACTATAATTATCAGTGTTTCCAAAAATTTGGGACTGTTAACTGTGGACATTTGTGTCTTCAATTTTTGATGCAGCTAAAGCTGGTGTTGGATTCATAAACACACTTGAGATTTTTGAAATGAACTGAACCCTTATATGTCATCACTTGAAAATTTTCGTCAAACTAAATAGAGATGGAAGGGGAAATTCTTTGTCGTTGTTGGGTATAAAATCCGGTAGCTCTTTGAAGAAAATATCGGGTGAAGGGTAAATTTGCTACTAATATAATGGTTGAGTTGGAGGAATTTAACGTTTTCCTCCCCTCAAGGTTTGATGATATCGATGAGGATATCCTCAAAGACTTTGAAATAAAAAAATGTTATTTTTTAACAAAAACGGAGGATGAGAATATTGATATTACTTTAAAAATAAATTTATAATTTCTTTATTGTATTAAAAATTATATAATAATAATAATATATATATACATAAATTTAAATCTGTTATTAATTTCAACACGTAATTAGGAACTTAATCAAATTTCAGCCCAAAAAAAAAATAAATAAATAAAATAAACTAAATAAATAAATATATTGTTTTATTTGTAGGGGTATATGGGTATTTTATTTTCAGAATTTACCATGCCTGGTCTATAAAACAAGATCCGTTTACCAGACCTGGTCTATAAAACCAGGTCCGTTTACCAGACCTGCTCTATGAAACCAGCTCCATTTACCAGACCTGGTCTATTAAACCACGTTCGTTTATCAGACCTGGTCTATTAAACCAGGGCCGTTTCCCAGACCTGATCTATAAAATCAGGTATATTTACCAGACCTGTTCTATTAAACCAGATATATGGGAATATATATATATAATTATATATATATATATATATATATATATATATATATAATTATATATATATATTCCCAGTATAGAATCAACCATAGAACTATAATAACCGATTTAGTTCTATCAAGTTTCATAATTTCAAATTTGAGTGCAATGAATAAAAATATTTTATCTCAATTGACTAAGAGTCGAAAGGCTTTAAAAAAAATTTTTTTCGGAGATTAAACAACTCAAAGGTCTTAACACTATTGGATTGGGAGAAACATTCAAGCCTATTACTGAACCCTTAAATGAACTTGTTAATGATAATAAAAAAATACAATATATGATACCTAAAAATGTGAAAGCTGAAATACAAACTAAACAAACCTATAGCCCAAAAAACACCACTGCTAGTAGACCACATATGAAAAAGAAGAAACTTTTAGCATAAAACGGTGACGATGATGATGAAGATGATGATGATGATGATGATGATGATGACGATGATGAACAATTCTATTCTCAACCAGCTATAGAGGATACGTCATTTGTGTTACAAGATGCATGCACACCTAGCACATCAAGCAAGCTTTCGGGTCCTGGATACTCACATGTATCTTCACCTTTAAACACACATCAAGTACTCCACCAAGAAGATAACTCGAAAAATGTAAACCTAAGTATTCCATCAAGAGAATTCACTTTAGAGGATGCAACATATGAAGCATCTCATACACCAGCTTCAATATCAACTTTATCATCACACCATGAACAGACCCCAAAAAATTTAAATATCAGTGAACTGACACGAAAATTTACATTGGATAAGACATATGGACCATACAAAAATGCAAGTGGGCAATTAATGTTGGGGAATAGCCTCATAAATGTTTCTAATAATAAGATTGATTTGATGATGGTCAAAACTGGCTGCTCACTAGAGGGTTATATTCATTAATATTCCATCATCATCCAGAAAATTATAATGCAAGTGAATTAGCAATATATAGAGAAATTTTATTTAAAACAAGTGTATTCCGAAGAAATTTTCACGCAAATGGTCAAGTGAAAGACACAAGGGCTCTCAAATATACAAAAATCATAAAACCGCTTTTAGCTAAATCACCCACAGCTGAGTCTACACCCAAACGCTCCAAAGCAAGTGTATCCGGATCTGGGTTCATGACACTTAACATGAATACGCCTAATTATGTGTACTGGGATGATCCAAATGAGTTGGTTGAACGTCTACAACTCTTAATGGCCTCTCAATCAGCAGGAAATAGTAATCACACTAATGAAATTACATCAATAATTGAAGAATTGAAAGAGGCTCAAATTATACACTAAGTTAATCTATATATATTAGAGTGTCAAAATTTAATTGTGTTTATAATCATCATGTCTGTTGACAAGTTTGGACACTATATAAATGATAAACAGAGCTCTAGTCATTTAAAACGATATGAGAAAACTTTATCTGGACTCTATATTGATACGGATGGTAACTTTAATGTACAACGAAAACGAATAAAAAATGGAAGTGTACCAAAAGAGAACACTGATATTGTTATCAAAGAGTATGTGGATCGGGCCATAAACGAGTTGCAAAAATCTCTAACAGTCTCAATCACCGTCCTTGAGGAGGGATTGAATAGTCTTGAGAACATTGTTGCGAACATCCAGGAAAAAATTACATATGATTTGAAACCCAAATAAAATTGTTAACATTATGAAAATTGGATTTGATTTACACAAACACCGCTAACACCTAAATATGAGTAGACGAAGCATTATTAATGAATTACATGGTCCTTCCCGGAATCATTTTATACGACGTATAGTCATTACAAGGGGAATAAACGATTTGTGGTAAGCTGCTTTGGTGGAAATGGGCAAATACGCACACTCGAATAATGGATATCGCTACCTGCTAACAGTAATAGACACATTTTCGAAATTTGCTTGGTGTAAAGAAGAAGAGTTCTTTAACACTCAATTTAAGATATTGAGTAATCGCTATGGAATCAACCACTACTCAACATTTAGTACTCTAAAAGCCTCTATTGTTGAACGGTTCAACAGATCATTAAAAGAGCTCATGTGGCGGGAATTTAGCTTCAATGGAACATATAAATGGATTGATGTGTACAAAGAACTAATTAATGTTTACAATAACAGACCACATAGAACAATAAAAATTGCACCCATCAATGTATGTAGTGAGAATGAGAACTATATATTGGAAACTGCCTATAATAATATTAAAATTTTTACGGGTAGCAAACTAAAAATGGGTGATAATGTGCGTATTAGTAAATACAAACATGTATTTGAAAAGGGATATACACCCAACTGGACAAACGAAATATTTCGATTAAGTAAAGTACAAAATACTTATCCGACAACATACTTACTGGAAGACTTGAATGGGATTCCAATTAAAGGAGGTTTCTACAAAGAAGAATTGAAAAAAAATAGTTTTTCCGATACTTATCTGGTAGAAAAAGTGCTGAAAAATAAAGGAAATAGAGCTCTTGTACGGTGGTTGGGTTTTCCAAAGACCGATGACAGTTGGGTTCGTAAAGCTGAAATTATGTAAAATTTGAAAGACAAAAACTTTTTTTCTTTTAAATTTATATTGTACAATTTACAATTTTAAATAAACTTTATTAATATACAGTTAATGACATTCTTTAAATTTATTATTATTATTATTATTATTATTATTATTATTATTACTATTATTACATTTTATTTATATCTATTCTTTTTATTAATATTATTTAATAAAACAGAATGTAATAGTAGCTCTCCCTCATAAATTGATATAGCACTTTCGTTGCTTGCTAATTTTCTTTTTAGTCTATTTATTTGAGTAGCATTACTTTGAGCATTCTGTAGCACACTAATTTGGCTGTGCCAAATATTTGATTGTGTTTCTAGTATTGTATTTCTTTATGAATGGTACTATAATGTCCAATAGCTAGAGTTGAAACTCCATCTTCACAAATAATACGTTTATCATCCTTACTATCTAGTGTAGTTTTTGTTATTTTTATTGTCCTAATCTCATGCCCTCTAGACCTAAACATGAGCATGCTATCACGCCCCTGCTGTCCTGTCAGTAAACAATTTTTATAACCTTCAAAGGTTATTTTTTGAAGGCAACTCCTTTTGACCCCTTTATTTTTTTTGATACATGTATTCTTATTTCTATCACAATTTTCACTCTTATAGGCATACATTTTTGATCGTAGACCAACAAACTCGGTCATTGGTCTGCTATGTAGCTCATCTTTAAAGAAGCCCAAACGCTTCTTATTACATTGTTTGAAATTATAGAGGGAGGCCAACTCATTCGAATATTCAGATGTGTCGAATTTGAATTCGAATCATCCCGGATTTCTTCATAGAAATCATTGGATTTAATCGAATAAATAAATGAATCGGTATCCATATAATTCAATTTGAGGGCTTCCTTAAATTTTGGCTTCATATAATCATAATGGAAGTCATACATTTTGAATTTTGACAACTCCAAAACGACAAAGCCCAAATAAATTGGTTTATCACAAATATTGTGTAACCTTTTCAATTGGATTGCATACATGTTTTCGTTAAATTTTGTAGCACTATGAAAATTTGATCTAGAAATAAGGTCTCGGGAGCTCTCCCACTCTGTCACAATACGGACATCTACCCTCTTTTCGCTATTTTCCATGGTTTTCCCATAGACAGCATTATTCAATAGCTTAAAAAAATCTTTTTCAAAGGAATTTTTTGCCCTAGTCCTATGCTCTGTATTAATATCTATGTATTTTTTAAGCCAGGCTTTCTGCTTAAATTCTAGAATGGAATGTATATTTTTCAAGTCGTGCTTCAGACATTGTTGAAGCGTTTTATAGTGATTATATTAACTATTAGTTTTTGAGTTTTCGACTTTGACGATGGGAGCTTATTGGCTGGACAGAATGGGAGGTCATTATGGCTCGTGTAGCGAGTATGGATACTCCAAGTCAACCTCAAGAATATATCCATACTCGCTATTCCCACAAATTTTATTGATATCAAATGTTTTTATATCCTCCTGCTCTAACCATTTGAACCCACCATAAGGCAGTGGTTCAGACATGGCCCATCCATACAAATTGTTAGCATCCAAATACATTAAAAATTCTGATTCTCTAGTAGAATCATAATTTTTAAGGTATTTGTGGTTTGCTTTTGTATGTCTACGACTACATTGTACTAATCCACCTCGAATTCCACACTGAATATATGTAATCATATGAATATCAGTGAGTAATTCGAGGCGAATCTCTGTAGTCTTCAACATAGCGTCCCACGACAAGCCGGGAGTTGTAAAATAATATGCTGGATCTAGTTGATAGATACTCCAGTAAATTACTCTAAAGTTTTCGAAAACGTCCGTTAATAATAAAATATCCGTTTTCAAATACATCTAAAGATACTCTTTAAGTGTTTGACACTTGAAATGATTCCATACATTACAGGCATGGGCATAATCAGTCTCAGAACATTCTGATTCTGATAAAGAGCTATAGAACATTTCCCTTGGTGGAAGAGAAGTTTCCTCTAGCCTTTCCATTGAATCTAAATATTCGTAAGGGAATACACCTTTCCTACGAAGAAGGGTAAAATCTACCTTATTAGGATATTGAGATCGTAGCACATTCAAATTATCCTCGTTTAGATTCCCTACAAGGGTGTCTAGATTAGAGGGCATGAAACGAATTGTGTCTAAAAATCGGATTTCTAAAGTATTTTCCCCGACTGGAACATACTTTGAAATTGAAATGTATAATTCTTTATTAAGTGGGATGACTTTTATTTCCCCTTCAATTTCCCCGAGCTCTTTGACGAAGAGATGGGAATCATATTTTGAAAAATTGTGAAAAAACACTGGAATGAAATTGGATGTCTTTAACTTTAAGTTGCACGAACTATGTGCAGAGCCTCTGTATTGACCAGTGAAATGACAGTGATCTCTCACCCTGTCATTTCCTAAAACGCCTTTACAAATGTGGCAGTTAAGTGCCTCATCGAAATCAAATGAGTCTTGAGCACTCATTTGTAATGGTACCACACGCTTCATGTGGTTTTTATATATATCAGACAAATCGGACGTAAGGCTAGCAACGAAAGTGCTAGCTACATTTTTCCCTGTTCTTATGACAAACTTATCTAAACCTGAGTCAAATGCACACTTTATGTAGTATGCAAATGCTACAGGTACATGTTTATTAATAATTTGAGTCGATGAACTAACATTGCTATCGTCAGGTTGCAGAATGCACTCGAAATCTGCATATACGGTGAACGAAACTTGTAGTTGACGGTGGTAGTTGTCGGAAAATAGCTCCGACGCTTCCGTCTTTGGTGGTTCAGTCACGACATGGCTACATCTCTCCGCATGTCGAATGGCTCTCTCCTCACTCGTGGAGTACCGCAGACATTGGTTACAAAACCAACGTCGAATGCGTTGACTTCCCATTTGTGAAGATAACACACTGTAATTAGAGAAATTTGGGATTAAATATTTGTTGATTATTGAGTTTTCAATGTTTAAACTTACGCTTACATATTTTTTATCCACACAAAGTGTCCGTGAACACCAGCGGATGGTCCATCAATAAACAACAAGTTGATATGATGTTTTAGCTCCACTCCACTGGTAAAAAGGGGTCCAATCACCTTATTACGTTCCTCATCATACCCAAACACATTTAAACTTATGTGAGGGTTATGTTTCTCGAAATCCTTTAGCTGACGGATTTCTAGCGGGAACCTCATTCCACTGAAATCTACCTCGATGTTGTTATCAAGGTGGATTATAGGTAGCGAAACGTTGACTCCATAACTGCTACATCTCTCAGGTCTGTCTGATGGTTTTAGTGCGGAAATAATTGCCCACTTGAAGCAGAAACTGTCATTACTCTGAACACTTATAATCCCCTTTTTCTTCTTTAATTTTAATGGGAGCGCAAAGTGTTCGGCGGATTCTTTCAATGGATCACATTGTAGCATGTTCAACTCCAGCCTTATGATGTGAGTCATTGTCCATCCACTGTCTTTCTCCTGAAACTCACTCATTTTTGTTGATATGGCATCACAGTGTTGAAATCCGTGCTAATTGTCGCCATGGTCATCTTGCTTTGGAACGATTTCAAATCTATTTGTGTATCATGCTCTTTCACTAGCATATACTCTGCGAATAATTCAAAATTTATCTTTGATGCCGTATGAAAGGTCATCACTTTTTCCATATGCGGGAGCAGTGCTAAGCCGGCTTCACTTAGGAATTCAGCTGGAATCCTAACAGCAGCTCCCGCATTTACAAACATATATTGAAGGATACGTCCCTTGCATCCATCAGTGATTTGTTTAACTTATCCATTCACTGGTCGCATAGCATTATATTTATGCAACTCAGTGCAGACATGGCACGTAGACAATAAATTGCATTGTTGGCGGTTGTGATGGTGGAGTTGATGATGGAGTTGGAGTTGAAGCTGGCGTTGAAGTTCATGATGATGATGATATTGTTGTTGTTGTTGTTGTTGTTGGTAGTGGTGGAGGTGGTGTTTTGGGTTGTTGGGTTGGGTTGTGGTGTTGTTGTTGTTGTTGTTGTTGATGATGATGGTTGTGGTGTTGTTTGGTGGATGTGCTGATTTTATTTTACACAATTCACAAATGTTTAAACAAATTCACTTTAAATATATAAAATTTTATTCTTATAAAACTCACGGTGTATGCGTTAAACGACGATATAGAAGTGATTTCTAAGGCTCTGTGTTAGTAGAGCTAGACTCGCCAAAATTCTGATCCCAATATTCACGTTAATTGACTTTTAACTTGGGTTCAAGAAATTTTTCCACCCCCGCCTCCGTTGACGTCCCGTTATATAAACAATCGATTATCACACCTCACCGGCGGTTCGTCGGCGGTTCGTCGGCGATGCGTCCACGATGCGATGGCTGAAAACGATCGCTTCCTTTTCGTTTCGCCGGCGCTAAGTGGAGGCTTGCGGTCCGTCCCTCGATGCGTTGGCTGAAAACGATCGCTTGCGCAACGTCCCTTTCGTTTCATCACGAAGCGTCCACTTACGTTAATTTGTTGACAAATCTGCGTTGGCGGCCCAATTCAACACGATCGCTCCCTCACACCCGTATCCCGTTGACGTCCCGTTATATATACATAATCGATTATCACACCTCACACCACAAAAACAATTAGGTCATAATCCATTTATTATGACCTTGACATTCCTTTTCGATTTGTTGACAAATCTGTACTGCTCGCTTGCGCTCCGTCCCTTTTCGATTTGTTGACAAATCTGTTATGCCAAGTGGGCGCTAGCACCCCGACCCTTTTCGCTATGTTGGCGGCCCAATTCAACACGATCGCTCCCTCACACCCGTATCCCGTTGACGTC
Source organism: Drosophila siamana (assembly GCA_035047445.1). NCBI lineage: Eukaryota > Metazoa > Arthropoda > Insecta > Diptera > Drosophilidae > Drosophila > Drosophila siamana. The sequence goes on from JAWNPP010000095.1 coordinate 37,260, forward strand.
CCGTTATATATAAACAATCGATTATCACACCTCACACCACAAAACCAATTAGGTCATAATAAGTGGATTATGACGTTTTTGACAAATTGACAGGTAACCCTAATTAATTGCATTTTTATTACCCTCTTGACATGTGATCGTAATTAAATTCATAATTTATGACACCCATTAACTGGCGGCTGAGTTAGTACTACTGAGCCTCTCTTATTGAGGTTTGAAGTGTTTATAAACAAAAATATTGTAATAATAGAACCAACCAAAAGAGTCAATAAGAATGATCAAAAAAAATGTTGTTTGAAATTTTGTTTTTAGCGGTTTTGCTATAGTTGAGTTTAATAGGGGCACACAATAAACGAGGCTAAGAAATTACACTTAAACTTTTTTAACCTTTTCTATTGGATTTTTTTTTTAACACAAGTGTGAATTGTTCGCAACGGTTCTTTCGAGTTGTTACAGGTTTTTCTTGTCGGCGATAAAGTGATGGGCCAGGAAAAAATATGCAATCAAGTCAAAAGATCTCTCTCAAAAAAACTTCTGCCTGCCCCTTTTATACTGCTTCTGCGCGCTGCGCTGTCGCGAGCTATATGACAAAGCTCAGCTGGGACAGTGGCGTAGTATAGAAGTCTCAACAGGCGGTTTCTTCTTTAACGACGGAGCGGGGGTTATTCCAACAACGGTGTCGGTCGCCGGCAACCATAAAACCAGGGTGGCCCCCTTTTGATACTTCTCGCTTCGGACCGCGTTTATAAATCCTCCGTAACCGACCAGAATCCGAGGCCGGACGGATCCTATTAGAATACAAATGATTTGATATAAACCACACGACCGGAACACTCTTCCCTAATTCACCTTCTAGAATTTCCGAAAACTAATAAAAACTTGGCCACCGTTTGGCTAATTGATGCGCGCCGAATGGTAAGCTAATCTCTGCTTATACTCGCGAGAGTCATAAGTGTTGACTCGTGGCCGTCCGAAAAACAATTGACAGATTGATTCGTCCGAGCAGCTATATATAGGTCATAGGCTGGTATCGCCAGTGGAATGTTCCATTCGCTTAAGCTTCACCCAATAACTTGTTGTTGAGTGGCGACCATCTCGCGATCCCACTGCCTGTCCCTTTCTTAGCAACAACGGATTGCAGCCTCTGCTAATGGAGCATCGCTCGCACAGTGGGTGCGGTAGCGCGATTTCCGCATACAAATCTATGCACATACGGGCTGATGCATTGTTAGGTTTCTAGCAGTACAGTGGGATGCAAACTATGCTGCGCTAGCTGGACACTACAGGCGGTAAATCTAACAATGCTTTTATATTACGTGCGTTTTTATGCGAGTTTTAAAAAAGTTATGCTAAATGAAAATCCCGCCTTACTCAATGTTTCGATTACGATACGCAACCATTCAAAAGCTTCTTCTTTAGTTTTGGCTATAACCAATACGTCATCAATATAAATGACAGCTCATGAGTGTGAAAGTGATCCCAATGCTCTTATTATGGCCCTCTAAAAAATAGAAGGTGCATTTTTCAAGCCTAAAGGCATGGTCAAAAACCCATACCGAACCGTATGGAGTCCCAAACGCGGTTCGTTCAATTGAATTTTCGTTTACTGGAATTTGGTAGAAAACCCTCGCCATATCTAAGCACGAGAAATATTTTGCACCGCGAAGCCAGGCAATCTGGTCTGCGAATAGAGGATAAGGATACCTATCAGCAATAGTATTATTATTTAACATCCTATAGTCCACACAAAGACGATCAGTGCCATTTTTCTTTTTTACTAACAACATTGGGCAGGCGAAAGGTGAGCAACTTCGACGGATTATATTTGCCTTTAACATATTTGTTAATACAATTTTATTAGAATCAACTAAATCTGTATCAGAACTTATATTATCCTCATAATCAGTTAATGTCACCATATCTATAATTTTCGTTTTATAAATTTGAAATTTATTAGCGTCTATCATTACGTCAAAACCTTGGCTAAGAATCTCTCGTCCAACTAAAACATTATATTTAAAATACTTATCTAAAATTACGACACTTTCCTTGACCAGCGAACATTCTGCACCAGAGTGAAAACAAAATGGAACAGACTCAGAGGGTTTAGCTACTGCGCAGATATCCACACGCTTCTCAGAAATTCTTTCGTTTCCACCTGATCGGCCTTTAGGGCATGCGCTTGCAAAGTGCCCAATTTCGTCACATTTGAAGCATTTGATACAATATCGATATTTTACACCCGTCGAATTTGTGCGGTTGTAGGTTTTGGCGTTACTCTAGCCATTCTGCAAACGTGCCCGACATCCGGCATATTTATGCCCAAACTTTCCGCAGAAATTACATTTTACCAGGGAGATTTGAACTTTTCGCGATCCAAGCCAATTGCATAATCTTCAATGCTACGCTTTAACTACGCTTGCAACTGTTTTTGTAGCTCATTGCGAGTTTTAACATTGGTGGTGAAAATCCAGCGCGCCAACTTGCTTTCAATTTGAGCCATGTGGGCCAAAGTTACAGATACAGCTATTTCTTCTAACTCGTTGGCTTTCCATTTAGATAAGCATCGTGAAGATCCGGCTTCCGTATTCAGCAAAGCCTTCTTCTGGTTTCGGTCGACCATTCAATACATTAAGAACCATGCCAGCAGAAGTTTCAATTCCAACAAAACGCTGAAGATACAGGTCCCTGAACTGCATATTTGCGAAAGCCACTGTGATGCGGTGCCTTCTAATGCCTTACTTAGTGCTATCACCACATTGCTAAGCGTAATGTGTGACGGTTTACCATCGGATTGCGGCGCCTTTGGAGTCGGCATGTTTTTAAGCAGATCCCACTTCTGATGTCGGAGAAGGCTCGTTTATTTGCATATTTAATACGCAGCAAGTTCTGTTCGTTTCTCTGGAGTAACATTAACTGACCTCGCAACGCACATTCCAAACTTCAATACATAGATATTTTGTTACCGCATGATAAACAAATTTACAGCTCGGATAATCCAGTTAATATTTTTAAAATAAACACAATTAGAATGCAATGAAACATTCTCAGTGATTCATATGTGGGAAATTAACCAAATCACATGCTTGACGAATTTGGTATAAATGTTCCTCCAGGATATCAAATGCATATAACACCAAGGAACCTAATTTAACACTAGAGAAATATGCACACTTGAATTGCGGATAACTGATCGTGGAGAAATTATATCCATTCGACTACACTTAAGGTCAGCAGGATGATTCTTTATAATAAAAAGTCAGGTCATTATGCCACACATCACATTAATGAATCTAAACAAGTCGTATATCAACGACTTGCACTAACATTAAAAAATAAATTAATCTAAATTCACTAGGATTTAATATTCATTAAAGTTATTGACATTACTAAAATCCAAATGAATGCGATTTTTTTCGTGCAAGACAAGCGTCTCAACGATGAGAGTATCACGAAAAAGGAATATCACACTTATTACCCATATCAACAAAAGTTCAAGACAAATGATGAAGTTCGCATCACGATACAGAACCAGGATTGTATGTACTGCCGTGTGAGAGTTTTCTCCACTTTGACGGTACACTTGGCAAAATTATTAACGCAACTACACAAGTGATTTTGCAGGTCTGCTGAAAAATAGTTGCGGAGCAGAAAGTATACCCTCTGGAGGTAATGTCAGCTTCTTAGTACCATTAAAAATATTAATGTATGTTCGAATATTTTTCAAGATTTGGTTTATCTTTGATTTTTGGGTTTCTGAAAGGTGGGTTGTTCTTGGGACTATTGTGTTTACTGCTTCGAATATTTGTTCTTTTAACGGTATTTTTATAATGTTCCTGACAGTCATCAAATTTTTACTCGGGATTATTTCTTATGTGTCGGTACCTAGAATATCGTCAAAGGTTTCCAGATCTTTTAATAAGAAGAATTTTACTTCAACATCTGTAACATTGAATAAAATAGCAATTTTGTAGTGAGTTACGAGGGTGTTGCCTCCTATGGAGACGGCATAAAAAAGTTTTTGATTTTGAACTGGGTTTTCCACGAATTTTGGTTTTATGTAAATCCTATTCGATCCGGTGTCGATGAAAATTTTAAGTACTCTGCCGTTCCTCAATCTACACGTAAAGTATGGGAGAGAGCAACACTTTATTCTAAAAAAAAATTATTGCAGAATAATCAAAAAATTCGCAAGTGTCGTCATATTTGTTTTTGTAGTAGTCTAATTGTTCGGGTGATTTAAAAAGTCTTCTACTGGATTGGTATGCGGTCTTCAAAGTCGTGGCAGATGTTCAGCCAATATTTCGCTTATAGCGGCTGTTAAAGCGGCTCTGTTGTCCTCTATTTCTACAGGATTTAATAAGCGTGGCCGAATTAGAGTATTACAATTGGCCATAAGAGATAGGGACAAATTCCGTATTGGGAATCGAAAAGTTGGAATAGATTATACCACCCTTATGATCTTTTCATTTGATTTATCGTTTTATACAGATTTATGTATTCCTTTCGTTGGTTTTATGTACTATAATTGAGATTCGTATGCTTCGTAAATACTTTTAATTTTTTATTTCTAATTTAGTTTCTTGTATGTGATTTCATTTCACTTTTGATTTTCTGTATTCTTGTTTTTATTCTTGTTTTCATATACATCTTATTTCCAACTTACATTAACAGTGATGTGGACACCTTTCCTGATGGAACGAAATTGCTCCTTGTTGCTACCGCTACTGGGGCTCCGTTATCCATACCCCCTGGAAAATATTCTGAGAACGGATCTTTCAGAATACACTTCTTATAATCTCACCCAACCGCTAACTTAATGGCTATGGTCTGGGTTTTGTTAACCGAGATTATTTGAACTGTGCCTTCCAGTGACTAATGGTCGAAGGCTTCAAAAAATTTATCGCACTTGAACAAATTAATGTCCTTTGTCGCACTGAACAAATTAATGTCCTTTATCGCACTGAACAAATTAATGTTCTTTGGCTGGTTATTTCCCAATGATTTTTTACTATCACGTGGCTCTATTGGGATAGTAACTTTGTGTGAATTACGCACTTTGTATAACGTTTGCACCGTCGATACGCTATTCGATTTCATGTTCCTTGAAACTGTTTTGCTCTGTCAATGCTCGAACTTTGCGGTCCCTGATCGGGCGTCAGTTAATTATTTAATTCGAAATAATTACAAAAAAATTTGATTTAAGATTGCGATTTAGAACCGTTCTTTATTGGATCAAATTAGAGACTAAAATCTAATTCTGAAGCTAGCCCTATATGAACCAGTGAGTTTCACCAGCGACGTTGGCTGCGCTGATTCTGATTTGCGAATTGGTGCAGTTAGCGATGTTCTTGAAAATGCTTGCACCGGCATGTGGCGGATGTGTTGGGCAACTTGGCTTGGTCTTCTTAGAATCTTGCAGGTGCACTCGGCGCGTGCAGGAAATTTGTCATACGCTGAGTCTGCATATTGGACTTGTGGGATTTTTAGTTTCGTAATGCTTTGTGTGTTAACTTATATATTTATATTTACTATATTATATATATAAGAACAATTTCTGTATTTCTAATGATGTATTATAAATGTATGTATATGCATCTAAGACTGTTACAATACAATATATACCACTATACCAAATATATGTATTCCATGAGTGGACATGGAATAAAATGTCAGATTAGAGAAGACGTGTCACAAAACCAATATAGGGGTGCGTTCGACCCAAAAGGTGAGGTATATGGGAAAATTTTCACATGTGAAAATGGTGTGTTGTAAGGATATAAATGTAAGAGTGTTAATATACAATATATACTATATATATATACTACTATACCAAAATGGATATTCCATGTGTGTCCATGGAATAAAATGTGAGATTTGGGAAGACCTGTCACAAAACCTATTTATGGGTGCGGGCGGCACTCAAAGCATGTTATCAGGGAAAACTTTCACATGCGAAATTCATATGACTGAGACAATGCGCCTTGCAAGTATATGGCTAAAATTTAATGGTGTATTATAAATGTAATACACCAAAATGGTGTATTGTATGGATATACCTGTAAGATTATATATATATATATATATATATATCGAAGAAGAATTATTAGACATATTTCCTCTTTTTTGCGCAGCAAGACGTCATAACGTTTGGCATATGCAGAAATTCATTCCAGACTAACTTTTCGATTTGACATCCATCAATCGTCTTTCGTCTATAGTTCTCTCTGCGTTTTTACTCATCACGCCTCACTCAGCAGAGCTCTCTCTCTCTCTTAAACTCTACCACGCTCATAGAAAATATGCTCTTAAGTCTATCTCATAATGTGAAGTAGTCGCTAAGTTTTTATTCAATTTCCGATACGGCCATCCTGACATTAACACGTCCTCGTTTTTGCCATTGAATATAAGTCTTGGTATCAGTGCTATTTTCTTTGACTTTATTATTTAATCTCACATAGAAAACTTCGATTATATTTTACATATCTTGAAATGCAGTAAGGCAGGTTTTCTCACAAATTTCATTTAAGTAATTTGTAACTCTGCTGCGTAAACCCGAACATTTGGCTAGCCATTTTATCATTACACAGTTCCAGGGCTCTTGCCACAACTTTGTGACGCTATGCACCAATATGCCACGAACTACTCTTAGTTCCACCATTCATTGCACTTCTCTTGTGTGTCAGAGATTTTCATTTGAGCGACGTCTTTTTCACCGCCGTCAAGATCACCAACTAGTTCAGACATCACTTCTTCGTCTGGTAGCCTTCGCAAGCTCTCATGCGGATATTTGTTCGACTTAAAAAGTGATATTCCTGACTTAAAGGTCTTTGCGGAACTCTCGGAGTCTAAATTAAACGTATGGTGCAAATAAAGATACTTTGCGAAGGCATCTATTTGTACTTTAACATACTTCTTTATATCATTCTGGATCCATACATCCATATATCATATAAATTGTATGCCAAGGTATGGGATTGCTACCTTAGGTATGGGATGCAATTCCCTTTGCATTTTTCCTGTCATCGGCTTACAAGTTATAAAATTTTCGACAAATTTTCTTACATATTTGGTCACATTTTCGAACCAAAATTGCTCGTAAACTTTGTCTAAAGTTTTCTGCTAGCCCAAATGCATAATAGCCTCATGAACTTTAATTACGGACCACCTAAATGGTCGTGGTACTACATTTAAACACCTGGTCTTGACATTTCTCTGAATTACACGATATAGCGACCTACTCTGGTTTCATATGTTTTGGCTATGTCTGCATTTCATCGCTATTCAACCTTGTAATGATTGCCATTTAACTTTAACCGATTTGCTGTTCTTATTTTAGCCACTCGTCTGTTATTATTGCCAATTACACTCGAATCTCAACTGCTCAACAATTATTATTTGGGTTACGTGATTAACAGTCTACATGAGCCATCTAAGTCCCTTTTCGATATTATACACCATGCACTCGTGGGGTCAATTCTACTTTCATATGACTCGCTTTTAGGGAGTTACAATCTGTGTGTACCACAAATTTTCTTCCACTGAGATAGTGCTTGAAATGTTCAATTGCATTATATAGAGCTAAAGTTTCTAATTCGTAAGTGTGATTGACTTTGATTCTGAAGGTGTAGTGTATTCTGCAACTCTGCGTTTACCATCTATTTTGTGTAAAAGCATAGCACAATGGCACTTGCATCTGTTTGCAATTTAATTGGGTATTGACGATCAAATATGGTTAGAACCGGTTCACTTGTGCGTATTCCAATTATCTTTTGACGAATTTATTCGTGCGGATTCCTCCAAACAAACTTATTTAATTTTTATGTCAATTGATATAATGGCTTCATTCGCTCAGTAGTATGAAAACCTAACTCAGCCTCCAGTTAATGGGTATCATAAATTACGAATTTAATTACGGTCACATTTCAAAAGGGTAATAAAAATGCAATTAATTAGGGTTAGCTGTCAATCTGTCAAAAACGTCAGGGTCATAAAAAGTGCATTATGGCCTAATAGTTTGTTGTGTGACGTGTGATAATCGATTGTTTAGATAACGGGACGTCAACGGAGGCGGGGGACGATAGGGATACGTGTGTGAGGGAGCGATCGTGTTGCATTGGGTCGCCAACATAACGAAAAGGGTCGGGGTGCTAGCACCCACTTGACGGCGACGAAAAGCGGTGTACGATGGGCAGAGAACGATCAGGGTTGGGGCGCTAGCGCCCACTTGAAGGCGACGAAAACGAACAACTCTCATATAATACTCCCTGCATCCAGTTTCGGTCGGGTGTATCAAATGGAAAAATTTCTTAAACCCAAGTTAAAAGTGAAAAGTCAAAAGCCGTTCAACGCAAACCCCGCGAGTTTTATAAAAACAAAATTTTATAATTTCAAAGTGAATTTGTTTAAACATTTTGTCCATCATCAACAACAACAATACAATCAGCACCATCACCACCACCATTACCACCACCATCACATCCAGCTTCACCAGCTACACCAACTCCACCAACACCACCACCATCATCATCACCAACCCAACATCCACCACCCAAAACACCACCACCAACAACCACAACAATATCAACATCAATATTCAACGCCATCTCCAACTCCAACTCCATCACCACCACTAACAATGCAGTTTATTGCCAATCGTGCCAGCAACTCATTCCTGGAAATGTGCAATGGCATCACCATGTCCGCACTAGGTTGAAATATAATGCTATGCGAGCAGTGAATGGACAAGTTAAACAAATTATTGATGGAAACAAGGGACGTATCCTTCAATACATGTTTATAAATGCGGGAGCTGCTGTACATATTCTGGCTGAATTCCTGAGAGAGGCCGGTTTAGCACTGCTCCCGCATTTGGAAAGAGTGATGACCTTTCATACGGCATCAAAGATAAATTTTGAATTATTCGCAGAGTATATGCTAGTGAAAGAGCATGATACACAAATAGATTTGAAATCGTTCCAAAGCAAGATGACCATGGCGACAATTAGCACGAATTTCAACACTGTGATGCCATATCAACAAAAATGAGTGAGCTCTAATTAAAATTAAAGAAGAAAAAGGGGATTATAAGTGTTCAGAATAATGACAGTTTCTGCTTCAAGTGGGCAATTATTTCCGCACTAAAACCATCAGAAAGACCTGAAAAATGTAGCAGTTATGGGGTCAACGTTTCGCTACCTATAACCACCTTGATAACAACGTCAAGGTGGATTTCACTGCATTGAGTTTCGCACTGGAAATCCGACAGCTAAAGGATTTCGAGAAGCATAACCCTCACATAAGTTTAAATGTGTTGGGGTATGATGAGGAACGGAATAAGGTGATTGGACCCATTTTCACCAGTGGAGTAGAGTTGAAACACCACGTCAATCTATTGTTTATTGATGGTCCATCCGCTGTCAGCGTAAGTTTAAACAATAAGTTTAAACATTGAAAACTCAATAATCCACAAATATCTAATCCCAAATTTCTCTAATTACAGTGTGTTATCTTCACAAAAAGGAAGTCATCACATTCGACGTTGGTTTTGCAACCAATGTCTGCGGTATTCCACGAGTGAGGAGAATGCCATTCGACATGCAGAGTGATGTAGCCATGTCGTCACTGAGCCTCCAAAGACGGAAGCGGCAGAGCTATTTTTCGAAAACTATCATCGTCAACTTCAAATGCCATTTACGGTATATGCAGATTTCGAGTGCATTCTGCAACCTAGCGGTAATAATGTAGGTTCATCAACAAATTATTAATAGCCATATACCTGTAGCATTTGCATCCTACATAAAGAGTGCATTTGACTCAGGTTTAGATAAGTTTGTCTTAAGAACAGGGAAAAATGTTGCTACCACTTTCGTTGCTAGTTTTACGTCTGATTTGTCTTTGATATATAAAAACCACATGAAGCGTGTGGTACCATTACAAATGAGTGCTCAAAACTTCTTTGATTTCGATGTGGCAGTTAACTGTCACATTTGTAAAGGCGTTTTAGGAAATGACAGAGTGAGAGATTCCTGTCATTTCACTGGTCAATACAGATGCTCTGTACATGGTTCGTGCAACTTAAAGTTAACGACAGCCAATTTCATTCCAGTGTGTATTCATAATTTTTCGAAATACGACTCCCATCTCTTCTTCAAAGCCAATAAGCTAGGGGAGCTTCCACTTAATTAAGAATTGTACCTTTTAATTTCAAAGTATGTTCCAGTCGGGGAAAATACTTTAGAAATCCGATTTTTAGACACAATTCGTTTCACGCCCTCTAGTCTAGACACCCTTGCAGGGAATCCAAACGAGGATAATTTGAGTGTGCTACGATCTCAATATCCTAATAAGGAAGTTGTTGCCCTTCTTCGTAGGAATGGTGTATTCCCTTACGAATATTTAGATTCAATGGAAAGGCTAGAGGAAACTTTTCTTCCATCAAGGGAAATGTTCTATTGCTCTTTATCAGAATCAGAATGTTCTGAGACTGATTATGCCCATGCCTGTAATGTATGGAATCATTTCAAGTGTCAAACACTTAAAGAGTATCTGGAGATGTATTTCGAAAACTTTAAAATAATTTGCTCAAGTATCTATCAACTAGATCCAGCTCTTTATCAGAATCAGAATGTTCTGAGGCTGATTATGCCCATGCCTGTAATGTATGGAATCATTTCAAGTGTCAAACACTTAAAGAGTATCTGGAGATGTATTTCGAAAACTTTAAAATAATTTGCTTAAGTATCTATCAACTAGATCCAGCACATTATTTCACAACTCCCGGCTTGTCGTGGGACGCTATGTGGAAGACTACAGAGATTCGCTTCTAATTACATTCCATTCTAGAATTTAAGCAGAAATCCTGGCTTAAAAAAAACATAGATATTAATACAGAGCCTAGTCCTATTAAGGCAAATAATACATTTGAAAAAGATTTTTTTAAAGCTATTGAATAATGCTGTCTATGGGAAAACCATGGAAAATAGCGAAAAGAGTGTAGGTGTAGGCGACCTAAATTATGTGCCCGAACCTTATTTCGAGAAACATGTATGCAATTCAAATGAATTTTGAATTGTCAAAATTCAAAATGTATGACTTCCATTATGATTATATGAAGCCAAAATTTAAGAACCAGGGAAGCCCTCAAATTGAGTTATATGGATTGATTTATTCATTCTATTAAATCCAAAAATTTCTATTAAGAAATCCAGGATGATGTTGTATTCAAATTAGACACGTCTGAATATTCGAATGAGTTGGCTTCCCTCTATAATTTCAAACAATATTATAAGAAGCGTTTGGGATTCTTTTAAGATTAACTACATGTTAGACCAATGACCGAGTTTGTTGTTCTACGATCAAAATTGTGAAATAAGGATACATGTATAGAACAAAATAAAAACAAAAGGAGTTGCCTTCAAAAAATAACCTTTGAGCGTGATAGCACGCTAATGTTTAGGTCTAGAGGGCATGAGATTAGTACAATAAAAATAACAAAAACTACACTAGACAGCAAGAATGATAAACGCATTATTTGTGAAGATGGAGTTTCAACTCTAGCTATTGATCATTATAGTACCATACACAAAGAAATAGAAGAATCAATAGCAACTCTAGAAATACAATTAATTATTTGGCACAGCCAAATTAATGTGCTAGAGAATACTCAAAGTAATGTTAGTAAAATAAATAGACTAAAAAGAAAGTTGGCAAGCAACGAAAGTGCAATATCAATTTATTAGAGCGAGCTGCTGTTACATTCTGTTTTATTAGATAATATTAATAAAAAGAAAATAATTAAATAAAATGTAATAATAATAATAATAATAATAATATTAATAGTAATAATAATAATAATAATAATAGTAATAGTAATAATAATAATAATATTAATAGTAATAATAATAGAAATAAAAATAGTAATAATAATAATAATAATAATAATAGTAATAATAATAAAAATAGTAATAATAAAAATAGTAATAATAAAAATAATAGTAATAATAATAAAAATAGTAATAATAAAAATAATAGTAATAATAATAAAAATAGTAATAATAAAAATAATAATAATAATAATAATAATAGTCATAAAAATATTAATAAAATAGTAATAATAATAATAATAAACATAGTAATAATAATAATAATAATAAACATAGTAATAATAATAATAATAGTAATATTAGTAATAATAATAATAATAGTAATAGTAGTAATAATAATAATAATAAACATAGTAATAATAATAATAATAGTAATAATAATAAAAATAATAATAATAAAAATAATAGTAATAATAATAAAAATAGTAATAATAAAAATAAAAATAATAATAATAATAATAATAATAATAGTCATAAGAATATTAATAAAATAGTAATAATAATAATAATAAACATAGTAATAATAATAATAATAATAAACATAGTAATAATAATAATAATAGTAATATTAGTAATAATAATAATAATAGTAATAGTAGTAATAATAATAATAATAAACATAGTAATAATAATAATAATAAACATAGTAATAATAATAATAATAAACATAGTAATAATAATAATAATAGTAATAGTAGTAATAATAATAATAATGTCATCATCTGTATAATATTAAAGTATTGTTCAACTGAAATTTAAGAAAAAATTTTTAAAAGAAAAACAAAAACTTTCTCTTTCAAATTTTACAAAATTTCAGCTATTTCAGCTGTCATCGGTCTTTGGAAAACCTAACCACCGTACAAGAGCTTTATATATTTTTCAGCACTTTTTCTACCAGATAAGTATCGGAGAAACTAGTTTTTTTCAATTCCTCTTTATGGAAACATCCTTTAATTGGAATCCCATTCAAGTCTTCCAGTAAGTATGTTGTTGGATAATAATTTATACTTTACTAATTCGAAATATTTCAGTTGTCCAATTGAGTGTACATCCCTTTTGAAATACATGTTTGTATTTACTATTACGCACATTGTCACCTATATTTAGTTTTCTACCCGTAAAGGGCAGTTTCCAATATATGTTTCTCATCCTCACTGCATACATTGGTGCAATTTTTATTGTTCTATGTGGTCTGTTATTGTAAACATTAATTAGTTCTTTGTACACATCAATCCATTTATATGTTCCATTGAAGATAAATTCCCGCCACATGAGCTCTTTTAATGATCTGTTGAACCGTTCAACAATAGAAGCTTTTAGAGTACTAAATGTTGAGTAGTGGTTGATTCCATAGCGATTACTCAATACCTTACTTAAATTTAGTGTTAAAGAACTCTTTACCATCGTCTGTTTGTAGATTCTTAGGTACTCCACGTCCTGACTTAAATATTTGTATGTACTGCCGTGTGAGAGTTTTCTCCACTTAGAAGGTACACTTGGCAAAATTAGTAACGCAACTACAGGAGCAAACAGCACAAGTGATGTTGCAGGTCTGCTCAAAAATAATTGTATGGCCTATTTTCTGGATGAAATAAGATATGATCTAAATGGATACGAAGTGGATAGGACGCGGGTTACTGGTATTACATCAACTCTCAAGAACTTTCTCTCAATCGGAAAACAGGAATGTGCTACTTATTGTAATTTCAGGTCATTTCAGCTTTTCTGTACCATTAAAAATATTAATGGAGTTCGCTGAAGACTATAAAAAAGTTATACTAAATGGTAAACATGGACTTATTCTCTTGCTATCCAAAAACTCTGATGATACGTATTGAAAAACAGTTGGAAATGCCACATCAAATTGTCATTCATAATGTTAGCTGGAGAGTCCCACATACTGTCCCATAGTATTAAAATTTAAATGTTTAATGTTGTTAAAAGTGGGTCTAAACTACCACTAGCATTTATGTTACATAAATCCTACACTGGTACATGAGTCACATCATATATGTTAAAATTGTTGAAAATAGACAACGTCCGCGGTTTGCAATCATTGCATTCACAGTGAATGTAAATCTAATCACAAACAATTTGAGAAATGCAAATGAATATCTAGATTCTGAAGTCTATCCCTATGAGTCTCGCCGTCTTGTGTGATATGTATGTGAGATTTCAAGAGAGCTACTATAATATGGAGGCTCGTACTCTTCTATCTCCAGTGGAATTTAAGTCAATGACACCTATTGTTGTTGTCGATCTGTCGCATCAGAGTGAGACACTCAAGTCAGTACCGATTGACGTTAACATTTCCACCGAACTAACTGCAGAAAGAGAGATAAATACAAAAGCATATTGCCTTTTCATTCATGATCGTTTAGTTGAAAACACTCCTTTGATTGGATTAGTTCAACGTCTCGTGTAAGGATTTGAGAAACTTTTCCTCATTAAATTTTGGTATTCAATAGAAGCAGACGTTCACGGATTCGTGTTCGCTTGCGCTCCGTCCTTTTCCGGTTCGTAAGTGCTCCCTCTCCGTATCCCTATCATCCCCCTGTGAAAGAACCAAGAGATCTCAGTCATGCATTACACTTATGTAATTTGCTTGACAACCAAGTCCATAGAAATGTATTCCTACCTAAAAAAGCATTTCCCACCGCCTATTCAACCAAGGCAACAAACCAATCCAACTCACGTAAGACAACCTGTTCATCAAAACAACGCAAATCAGTGGAAGAGCTTCGACCCAAGACTCTATTATACACCGCGTCCCTATATTTATAGAACAATATTTGAACATTTCTTTCAACCACCTCAACGTCAAGAAGGCCCACAACCATTCTCTACATATAGACCAAAATTCCAAGCACCTTTTAGATCATTAGCACCAACTCACACCCATGGAAGTTGATGGATTCATAAGATTCGGTAGAGTAAATTATATGAACCACCCGAAGACTCGCAATCATTTCTCAGGCAAGCGTTCACCTCCACTTTCTGGACCACCTCCTAAGCTGAAGAGGTATTTTCATATTAACTCTGGTGAACCAGTAGTAGAACCTCCGAATCAGAGGGGTTTTCAAGCATGGCATGAAAACAACCAATATGTCAGACGTCAATTTTTTAGCTTAAATCGTTCCTTTCTACCGCACTTTAAAACGGAAAACATTTGAATTTTTTTATAGATACAGGCTCCAATCAGAACTACATTCGACTATCACTAACAGAAAATCTGAAACCTAATAAACAAACTTTTTTCCAAACTCGGTAGGATGCTAAATCTTTTTGGTATACACGACATACAATTCCGATTCTTTTTACATCCAACTCAAAGAACTTTCCATGCTATCCTTGGTAATAATACCAAAAAAGATCTTAACGTTATAGGCAATTCCGTATTAAACAACTTCCAGCTCAATCCGTTAATAACATTAAAATCGGTCCTGACCATATGTCCGAAAACCAAAGGACAGTAATAAACAAACTCGCTGCATAATCAAACTCTCAAAATACAGAGCACTATTTGCAAAACCGGACGAGAAACTGAAATACTCCACAAAAGTAGTCGGAGAAATTCGAACTACAAACAATACACCGATTTATACCAAGCACTATCCGTCCCCAATATCGCTACATGACGGTATAATCAAACCTTCTAGATCCTCGAATAATGCCCCAGTTTGGATTGTACCGAAAAAGGCAGACACTTCTGGGAAAAGAAAGTTCAGAATCGTAATCGATTATCGTAAGCTAAACGCTGAAACGATTTCTGATCGAGACCCAATGCCTGAAGTTGGATTATAGCTCAATTGGGGAATAATAAGTTCTTCACAATTCTTGATCTTAAGAGCGGATTCTACCAAATTCTATTAAGATATCGAAAAGACAGCTTTCGCCGTCAATAGAGGAAATTTTAAATCTTATCGTCTTCCAGTCGGATTAAAAAATTCCCCATCCATCTTCCAAAGAGCTCTAGATGATATTCTCAGAGATCATATTGGAAAGATCTGTTATGTTTACATAGATGACATAATCATCTTTAGAAAAACAGAAGAGGAACATGGACACCATTTAGGACAAGTGTATTTAACGTTTGAGAACGCATACATGAAAGTCCAAAAGGATAAGTGTGAATTTTTCAAGAAACAAGTGAATTTCTTATGATTCACAATATCTGAAAATGACGTTATGACAAATCCAGAGAAAGTAAAAGCAAATTTCTGAGTTTCCCATACCTACTTCTCTAAAAGAATTAATATCATTATTAAATTTGTCTGGATATTACCGACGTTTCGTAAGAGACTATACTAAACTGACAAAGCCGCTTACCATACTGAGGAGAAGGCGTACAAATCTCAACAAAAATGCCTGACAAGGTGCAAATTCAGGTAAACCAAGAGGCTATCGCAGCTTTTAGTAAGCTTAAAAGGACTCTTAGTTCAGCAGATGTTATTCTAAGTTATCAGAATTTTACAAAAGAGTTTTATCTCACAATGAATGCTATGAATTACGTCATAGGTGCAAAGAGCATAGAACAAAATGGTAGACCAATAACTTTTATTTTACCAAAACGGAAGAGAGCTATTTCACAAACGAAAAAGAAATGTTGGCTTTAGTATGGGCTCTCCAAAGTCTTCGTATGTACCTTTACGGTACCTCTAAAGTCATAATATTTACGTATCACCAAACATTAACTATTGTGCTAAGCAATAAAAATCATAATGGTAAATTCAAAAGATGGAAAAGCTATCTTGAAGAGTTTAATCACAAACTACTTTATAAGCCAGGAATTTCCAATATAGTAGCACATGCATTATCTCAAAACCCACCAATCTATTTTACAGAGAGTTCCGCCGCAACAGTCTATAGCGATGAAAGCTCTTCGCATAACTTCATTCAAGGAGTAGAAGCTCCAATTAATTTATTCAGTTGTTGTTATTAACATTCGATAAAGATTCGTATAAGTACATTTGAATTACCTTTCCAGAGTTACCATAGACACATAGTTTCCAAGACACACTACACAGACAGACCACAATACGTAAAGAAAGACTAGACCTCAGATAAGTAAACGGCTTATTTACCTCAGACCGAATATTAGGTCGAAT
Organism: Drosophila siamana; assembly: GCA_035047445.1. Lineage (NCBI taxonomy): Eukaryota > Metazoa > Arthropoda > Insecta > Diptera > Drosophilidae > Drosophila > Drosophila siamana. The sequence goes on from JAWNPP010000095.1 coordinate 54,253, forward strand.
TCAACCCTTTCCACTTTAACAATTATAAAGCCAAATACACCTGGAGGAGAGTAATAAATGTTTCAAATGAGGACGAACAGAATGATATAGGAACCATACAACATGAAAGCTACAGTCGAGTGTGCTCGACTGTGATATACCCGCTACCCAGGTCAAATATACTAAAATATACCAAAAAGTATTTCTTCACATCCCAAATATGGCATAAAGTATAAAATATACCATGCACGGTCATATTGTCCACCAAAAAAACGCCACGTGCAGCTGCCTATGGATTTTCCCATACAAAACTGTTTCTTGAATAACTTCCAAGTTTTTCATCCGATCGCGACCAAATTTTCGAAAATCATGGAGACTGTTATTATCTTCGTATGTACCAAAACTCTATCTTTAAAATTGCGCTAGTAAATCGTTTATTTCGATTTTTGGGGGCGGAAAGCGGCGTGGCAAAAATCTCAAATAAACTTGATCTGCGTAGGACATACACCAATAGTGGTACCAAGTTTGGAATCTCTAGCTCTTATAGCCTCTGAGATCTTGGTGTTCATACAGACAGACAGATAGACGGACAGACGGACATGGCTATATCGACTCGGCTGGTGACCCTGGTCTGTTACATACATTTCCTGAAGTCACAAAGCTATAACAAACAACAGATTTTCAGTAAATATTTCCTTCCTGGATTACCAAAGAAAATCACTTCAATAGTAAAGAACTGCGAGAAATGCAAACTAACAAAGTACGACAGACACCCACAGCAAGGGGAAATATAATCAACACCTATTCCGAAATATCCCGGTGAAATAATCCACATTGACTTGTATCTTACTCAAAAGTAGGTAGTACTCACGGCAGTTGACAAATTTTCGAAATATGCCCAAGAAAAGATTCTCAAATCAAAGGCATCCAAAGACTTGAAGGATCCCTTACGTGAAATTATGATAGCATATGACATGCCACGGTTAGTAATTGTGGATAATGAAAAGGCAATGAATGAACTCCACTTCTATTAAATTTCCAATTTACCAAAGTTTAGAAAGGAAATAGTTTCCGAGGACAGAAATTCAACAATAAAAACACAATTTGGTAAATTAGTATATAAAAATAATATCGAAATATAATATCCGTTCACAGATTTGTCTTGTGTTATGCCACGGCTACAATTTTCGATTATAAAAATTCCCAGCTGATTCCTATCAAGACTTGCACAGCAGCAATACAGAATGGCGCATTCAGGGTCATTCATGTCTTCAAATTAGAATAATATGAAAAAATTGAATGGAAATTAGAAGACACATTAAGAAATGTGAGCCACGATCATCATTTAGAATTTTAGAATACGAACTTAAAAAAAATGAAAATAGATTTGCGTCTACTCAAACTTAAGAAAAGTGCGACAAGATCCATGGATTTCCTAGGGACAGCCTGGAAATGGTTGGCCGGCCCGCCGGACCATAATGATTATGAAATTATAACCGCTAAAATTAATGAACAACTAGAAAATAACAATAGACAACTAGTAATAAATAAAGAATTAAACATAAGAATAAATGAACTAAGCATGAGATCGAACGCTATATTGAAAGCAACTTTGGAACATAAGGACATTCGAGAACAAACAATACGTGTACTAAAATACAAAATTCAATTTTTTAAAAAAGAATAATATAATCTAATACACGCTAATACTATAAACTCTAAAATTTTATCAGCGTTAGAAGTAAGTAAAATTGAACAAATATTAGAAAACGAAAAATTTATATTTATAAACGTTGAAGAATTATTAGAGTTCGCAAAATTAAAAATAGCCTCATATGGCAAAGAATTATTGTACATGATATGTTAGGAAATCAACTTTGAACTTCAATAAAAATAAAACCAATAAAAGATTACAAAGTCATAAATGTAATAAAGTATGAAAGTATTATTAAATCAATAATGTACTATACGCCCAGAAACACGATTGTGAATCTCACAACGATATTATAATTTGTACTATTGTCCACTATTAAACCACGCAAAACCCTACTGCAAGACGATAGATAGTCAACATGAGCCAAACCACGAGGAAATAATGGCAGGTCCAATCCTGCTACACGACTATACTGGCAGTATAAAAATAGTTATCTTATACAATTCGAAAACTTCAAAATAAGAATTGGCAATGACGAATACGGAGCGGAGAAGCAAGATACGCAGAAGCGATTCCACCACTCTTTCAAATGCTAGCCGCGAAAACTCAAGCGAAGGAAATACTATCACTACAGATGTTAAAATAACTTAATATCAACAACACTCGGAGATTGGATACCTTGGATACTGGATTGGATACTTTCTGGTACCTTAGTGATAACTTTCATTAATCTCGCCGTGTTGATATGGAAGATCAAGTCCGCTCTAGGATCACAAAAACGCAAAGAAATACAAAAACAGTGGAACGCAAAACCGCTTTTTCATTGTGCCCGAGGACGTCCGCAGTTAAAGAGGGAGGAGTTACCAAAAACATTCACGAAATATGGCTAAGTGTAAAAACACCTGCAACGCACCCAGCCAATACTGCAAATTCTGCAAACTCTGCAAAGTCTGCAATACATCCGTAACATGCATTGGACCAGCAGAACACCTCCCATGCACCAAAATAATTCTGTAATATAGTATAGTAAAATATAAATTAATTAAATCGACTTAGATTATTCAATATGATTTTACGCCTAAGGCAGAATCGTGTCTACCAATAAATAACGGAATTTTGTTTTCAATCTTTATTAATTTACAGGGTCGAAGTACATCTTTACTATACCGAAAATGAACTAACTTATAATCAGTTTTTTAGAGAGAGACAAACAAAGCAATCTCGCAATTTATGTTTACGAGATCGTTTCATAGCGGTCACGCAAATATGCCGTGGTTGCCGCTATTTGGCAATTGTCGTATTTCGGTCAGCGAACTCAGACTCCCCTTCTCCCCCCTTCGAGTTTAAGGCCGCCCTCGGCCGACCCACCAGATTGCTGGGCTGAATCTCGCAATGCGCCGTGCCTCCTGCGTGTAGACTCTGAAGACTATGAGTCTCCCCATCACAATCGGCTATGACGTTGTCCGGTATTCTCAGAATGAAGTTTTTATGGACGACAGGAAAAATTGTTACTTTTTTGCAGGATATTTTGACCTTGGGAAATTTAATAATGAAGTGCAATAAGTTAGTGAACTGGAGGACGAGACGGATATAAGGTCACCTATATGCGTGTTTGAGCGTTCCTCTAACCAAATTGACCTTAAGACTCTTTGGGCTAACAATGTTAGCTTTTGCAAGGGAAATAGCCAACATTAAATTTTGTAACTCCATCGATAACATTCTATTCCCAGCCAGTAAAGTTTCATAAAGATGGCTAGAATCGATTTGTTACTTTTAGAATTTGGTTGACTGTGGAGGTTAGTTTATTTATCTGATCCTGAACTCTAGTGTTAATTTCGATCTGCCTATGGTTAGAACTTATTAGCTGCATTTCTGTACTTGCCACAACCTTTAGTATGGACCCAAGGAAGTCTATGCGTCTCGCGACCCTATGCTGCGCACCTAAGGCCTCTAACAAATCCTGTAGATATGCTGTATCTACGGTCAGGAGCTTCTTCATATGAGACTGTGGGAACATGTCAATTAGGTTGACTGTCTCTTCCATAACTCTTACGAATTCATATAAGTTCGCGGAATGTTTGACATAAGCAAATTCTTCCCATACCAAGATTTGTCCATCTATTATGGGGATATACGTGGCGAGCGAGTAGTCGAAGCCAAAGCCAATGACAAGGAGAGGTCACCCAACACCAGATGGAAGATTAAAGGAAACATGCCAAGGTGGCTATATACAAATGTGCCTAATGGCTGAAAAAAACTATTACTAACTTTAACTAGTGCCTAGTGGCATATAAATGTCTATTGGCTAAAAAATATAAGTGCCTAGAGGCTAAAAAAGAAAAAAGGGGTCATTTTATGTTGTCCTTGTGGACCACCCTCAGGACCGTGGTCCCCAGGTCTGCTTCCACGGCTCTTTCTTCGCATAATGGCGTTAGCTTGTTTCCCAGCCTTCGGTTGGATTTAATCCATAGTTTCTCGCCGACCTCAAAGACTCTATTCTGCCGCGAAGCATTTTCCCTAATCCTGAGTGCGTTTTGAGCGTTCTTGATTTTGTTCTGGATTTGGTATTGCAGTTCATCTGAACGCGCCTGAACTACATCAACCGGCCTTCTGTTAATAACAGAACAAAATTACTTCTACTGTGTCACTAATTTTTTTTTCGATTTTTAGACACCTATCCAGCTCTAACAAGGTACAGTGAAAGCGCTCTACCTGCCCCTTCGAAACACTGTGCAGCGGTGGTGAATTTGCAATGCTGACGCCGAAATTGTTGGCCAGTATTGCTGAATATGTTTGTAAGTTCAATGACGGTTCATTGTCAGTTCTATAGTTCTTGACGGAATGGGCTGTACTACAGCGAACTTCGAGAATTTGTCAACGCAAGGAAAAATTTCTTGTCAGTGGAAAAGATGTCTATGTGTAACATCTCCCCCGTATGTCAAGGAACTGGCGTCTCGCCTAGCTCTTGTTTCCTAGGGTGTCTCTCGTATTTAGCACTGCGGCATACCTTACAATTCAACGTTATTTCGTTTGCGAGCTTAGTCATTTTTGGGAAATAATAGTCTGTTAAGACTAGCTTGACGTTCTCTTGTGCTCTCTTGTGCCCTGTGGGCGCGATTATGTTCATCCATCAAGATTTCCCTTCTCTCGTTGACGTCGAGGATGTCAGTGACTATCTTCTTGCAATGCTGGAATTTCGTTGATGGGAATGTTCTAACCAGTTCATCTTGAATCTGGGCGAGGGTGCTATTTTTATTTCCCTAATTAAAGATTCCCTTCTATGAAATGAAGCGTATGCCGTGTGTTTTCTTTGAACAATATAACCTTCCTTGTTAAAGGGTACATTGCTTCCTTAACCACGATCTGATTCCTAAAGCAAATTATTGGCTTATCGGACGTCTCGATGTTGTAAGTGGCAGAAGCTTCGCTGTGTATCGTAGCGGCGTCAGACCTGGGGGTGTTGTCTACAAGAGAATTCACGTTTACCCGTCACAGTACGGGGTTTTATTTCCCAGGCTTATAGAATAATCGGGAGCCGGTCTCGTCGATCAAGGGTTTTCATCGCTTGGGGGTTACTCTCAGAAACTGCAAAGGTCACAGGTTGGTGGTCGTATAGACGTTGATTTCTCTCGCCCCGTAAACATGTTGACGAAGCTTTGCTAAGGCCCACACAATTGCTAGAAGCTCACGCTCCTTAGTAGCGTAATTTGCCTCCCTATCTTTGAGAGTTCTAAAAGTCATTGTAATTGGGCGGCCATTCTGTGAGAGGACTGCCCCACCCAAATATCGTGTGCCGAGGCGTCGGTGGTCAGATCGAATGGTTGCTTGTAATCAGGGTACATTAGCATTACCTCTTCCGACTCAATAATATTTCGCAGTTTTTTAAAAGCGTAGCGCTGTTTTTCGTTAAGAGGCACAAAAATATTCTTAAACTTGTATTTACTGACTGTGCCGTTCTCATCTTTTAAGATGTCGGAAACTGGTTTTGCGAAGGCTGCAAAATCCTTCAGAAAACACCTATTGTAGTTGGCTCAACCTAAGAAGGATCTAACCTCGTACAGGTTTTTTTGCTCGGGGTAATGGTGGATGGCCCTTACTTTTTCGGGGTCAGTTCTAGCTCCATTATAGGTGACTATACAGTTTAGGTATTCTACGCTTGTTTTGAAGAATTTAGACTTTTCCTTAGCAACCTTCATGTTTGCTTCATATAATTATTCCAGGATCTCGTCAACGTGTTTGACATGATCGTTTTCGTTTTTTGAAAAAATTATGACGTCATCTACGTAGACGTTGCACCTCATGCCGATTTCTTCACGGAGCACAAAACTCGTATTTGCCTCCATTTACAGAAAATGAGGTCTTTTCGCGATCATGTTCCGCCAGAGTTATCTGGTGATAGCCTAACTTCAGGTCAATGCTTTTTGAGTTCAGTTTCCTGAAATCTATTATCATACATGTCTTTTTGTTACCCGCTTCGTACACACCTTTTTTGTCAACAACCCAAATTGGGTTGTTATACGGTAATCTGAACTTCTGTATTATTTTATCTTTAAGGAGGAAACACCCATAGAGTAAGGGTATAGCTTAGAGTATATCGGCTCCTCGTTCTCTGTTCTTATGGTTGCTACAACCGAAGTGTTGAACGGTAATGCCTCGTCTAGGTCAGCGAAGGCCTTGACCCTGAGCTTTAGCATCTGTGCGAATTTTGCCTTAATACCTGATGGAGCTTCTATATCTGCCGTTGTCGCAGGATTAACGCTTACGCATTTATGATACCGGATAGTCTCAGATTAATTGTTTGTTTCTTAAGCATAACTCGACTCCTGCTGGGGCTAGGAGGTCATGGCCTATAATGCCATCAAATGTCGACAGGTTGTATAGTAAAAATATGGGGCGGTAACGCAGAAGATTTGTAACAAGCATTTTTCTGTAATTTTGTTTGAGCCATGGATTGAATAAATCAAGATTGGCTTATCAACAGGGGTAATGATTTTTAACTGCCTAAACGGCTTTATGTAGCTCTTTGCAGTGCCCGTGGCGATTAAAATCTTTTTGCTGACCCCTGCTACTCTGTGCTGCCTCCAATTTGCGTGCTACCCTGCTGCTTTTTAAAATGTGGGACTTGAACTGTTTTGAGTTTAATTTTAGGTCTTTCCCTTGAATCTTCTGTTCCGCTCTGGTGGCTTTAGTCGCGAAACTGTACCTTTCGTGGTTTGATTCGACTTCTTGCGTAAGGGCTAAAGCCGAAGGTAGGTCTTTAGGTTTTGCAGCAAAAAGTACATGTTTCCGTGGCATGTTTCCATGCCTAGCTCCTGTTCAACGACATGCATTGGTCGATTGTCACTGCATGTGAAGTCAAGACGACTTATGATTATCAAAATTCAAAAATGTACCAAAAGAGGCAAGAACTGCATTGGCAGGGCCTGGAATTTTACTTCTAATTATGATTACTGCCTGGTAATAGCGTAAACTGCTATTATATGGTTTGATAATGTCGTATAAATTCATTAGTTTTCTCCCTTTTATATAAAATAAATAATCATTATTTTATTGCTTATATCTTAATATCATTTCAATATTAATTGGTCTGCAAGCCCAGTTTATGTCGCAATTCCACAAATCTAGCGGCAGGCAACGGCTTTGTAAAAATATCAGCAAGTTGGTTATCTGAGGAAATATACTCAATAGAAATAATATTATTTTCCATTTGCTCTCTAGAAAAGTGATATTTAATGTCTATATGTTTAGACCTTTTATGACATGAGGGGTTGTTGGCTACGCTCATACATCCTTGGTTATCATCATAGATGTTAATTTGTTTTTCAATATTAATATCTACGCTTGTAAATAAAGATTTTAACCTAAGAGCTTCCCTAACTGCTTCAAATAAAGCATTATATTAAGCTTCAGTAGCTAAAGCTGCTACCGAGTTCTGTGTCTTTGTGTTTCAACAAATCAGGTTTGAGTCAAACATTCTAAACAAATGGTCTATTGTACTCTTTCTGTCAATTTCATTACCACCCCAACCAGAATCTACATATCCAACGGATGTAGCCACTGCAAGTGTCGCGTTAAGTGTTGGGTGTCCAGCACTCGGTCCCACGGTTTGGACGTTACGCAAGGTGCAGAATGTCAAAGTTGATTCTGCTGATGAAGATATTTTGTCGTTGCTCTCATGGTGTCTTCTGCTGAATCGTTCCGCGTGTTGTTATGGTGCATTCGGGTGCATTGGCACTGGCGATGTATGATTGTTGGTTGCGGTAATGTGTGGCCTTAACTTATACATCAAACAGCCAACGACAAACAGGTTACAACATGGCGCACCACAGACTTCATCCGATTTGAGTACTTCATAATGTAATCTGTTGGATAAAGGTGTACAACTGCATTGCAATCCTCCATATAAAATTAATTTAACTCTTTCAATATATGCAGTCTGACTTAGACATATTGTATTATTATTCACCTCTATTCTTAAGCCTATAGAATGACGTATTTCTTGCATGAAAGTCATTCTAAACTTTTCATTTAAATATTTCTTGAAATTATTCAAACTTGTCAAATTAGCAGGAGCTATGACCACATCATCAACATATAATAATACATTTATTTTTTCTTTTATGCTACCTTTGCTAAGAATATATATATAGTGCAAGGATCTACTGGAGAGTTTAAGAAATCAAACGCTTTTAGTGTTTGTTTAAACACTTGTGTTGTTTGAGTCCGTAAATTGCCTTACCTTGAGAAATTTTCACATAAATTTCCTCATGCCATGGCTGTTTTTACATCCATTTGACGTACTTTCAAATTGTATTGATCTGCTAAAGCCATTATGAAACGGAAGCTTGAAATTCTGGCAACTGGGGCAAATGTTTCATCATAGTCAACTTGGTACTGCTGAGTGAAGCCCCGAGCAACTAATCTAGCTTTATCATTTATGGGATTTCTTAGTTCATTATATTTGATAGAAAATACGAATTTACTATCAACATTATTTATATTTTCAGGCTTATTTGTAATTGTCCAAGTATTGTTTGTTTCGTGAGCTTCTAATTCTGTTTTGATTGCTTCTTCCCAAAAAAGTCTATCATTTCTACTTTTAATTTTATCAAAATTACTTGGGACATCATTAACAAGTAAGAAAGCTACAGTCGAGTGTGCTCGGCCTATGGATTTTCACATACAAAACTGTTTCTTGAAGAACTTCCAAGTTTTTTATCCGATCGCGTTCAAATTAAGGATTGCAAAATGCTAGTTCAGCGGTATGCACCACCTACGCCAACGGCTTGACTAGCCAGCACAGGGAACATATAAAATGGCTTTGTATTCAACAGTTTGTTAGCAACATACAATCATCGAATTCAGAACTCAACATTTGTTCAATAAACTTTAATAAAAGAAGTCAGAAAGCTACCGTCGGTTGTGCTCGACTGTGAGATATCCGCAACCCAGCTCAAATATACTAAAATATACATAAAAGAATTTTTGTTTTTTTTTGTATTTTTAGTATATTTGGTATATTCATATTCCATCACATCTTACATGTCGCTTAAAGTATAAAGTGTTCCATGCACGGTCACATGGTTCACCAGAAATCAACCAAACGCAGGTGCCTATGGATTTATCATAGAAAACTGTTTCTTGAATAGTTCGCCCGAACTAACTACAACAAACAGAAAAATCAAAATAGATATAATTCACAGGGTAATTATCAAGGTATTTGTAACTAGCAGGGCAATAATCAGACTAACTTTGGCCGAAAAGAGCAGACTCAACCAGGTTATTCTAGGAATTATAACAATTCATCTAATACTGCAAACCAGCCGAACCAACAAAATATTAGAGCAATTTTGGGCCAACATCTCCACCTGATTCCTCTAGAAACCCAAATTTCCACAATATTGACCAACAATTAACTAATATCCATAATATCGAGGAACTAGAAAATTCCCAATCTTCCAATCAGGATATTTGAATAGGGACAGCCACGGTCTAATACTTCCGTATGTGGTAATGTGGTATGTGCGACGGTCTAATACATCATGTGTATTATGTGGTAATTCTTAATAGATACCGGTTCGTGTATTTCCTTCATCAAACCAGACTTAAGCTAAAACCAGATCCAATTAGATAACTCATAAAATTTATAACAAATCCGAGATAGCTTTATTCAAGGACAAAGGATATAGTAAGGATTTTTATATTGTTCTTTTCCGTTTACATGAATTTTTCCATCGCTTAATTGGCATGGATATCCTGAGACAAATCAAGGCCGTCATTAACTTACCGAATCTGATTCTTCAAGCACAACAATTTAAGATAAAGTTGTTTCAGAAAAGAAATCCCCCCCCTGAAATGCATGTCATTTATTGAATTATCTAAAATTTTTGTGTCTTTACCCGTTAGTTTATCTAATGGTACCTTCTTCTGCGAAAAATTTTATAAGAACCTCGTAGAGTAAGGAGGACTCTACGAAGCCATGGATATTAAAAGCCTCTTGGAAGTGATAAACTATAGAGGACATAAGTAAAAATGACTCCTTGATTCTCAGTTGAAAGTGGATTAATTCAATAAAGATGATTTTGTAGAATTTAATCTAACTTATTTCTCAAACAGAACAAAGGAAAGATTAATTCAATAGGCATCAAGCCTGCCTATTTAAGTCCTGAGGAGGAATAGGCCCTACAAGACATTTGCAACGTGTTGGCATACCATTTTCATCAGAACAATACGAAGTTGTCGTTTACGAACAAGATTAAACATCAGATTATGGCCCCGGATAATATTACAGTCTTCAATAGACCATTCAGGTATAGTAAGGTGGAAAGCGACGAAATTAGACAAATTGCTCGAACAGGATATTATCAGATATAGATATAGCCCCTGGAGTGCCCCGATATTCTTAGTACCCAAGAATTCGGAGGATACTTGTAAGAGGAAATGTAGATTAGTCATAGACTGTAGAAAATTGAACGATCAATGCTGTCTAGTCTACCTAAATGACATTGTCCTAGTCTTTAGAATAGGAAAAATTTTGATGGCATCGATTTTCTTGATTAGGCTTTACCCCCTCTATGGTCACGATATGATCCAAATACTCTATATTTTTCCGGAAAAATTCGAATTTTCCGGATCCGATATGTGCTCAATACAGCGTTGATTTGCATATGACGTCATCTCAGCAATCTGCAGATGCCCTTGTAGAAGACGAGTGTAGTCTACACTCAACTTTGACGGAGATCTTCAGTTATGAGTTGTTCACTGGACGCACACACACCTTTGGTAAAGAAACGAACCTAACTAACTAAAGATTACGTCAGAAGCGAAGGTAAAAGATAGAATCAGAACTGGCAGGTTAAAGAAGATAGGGACGACCCAACTCTACTTCATCTAGAGAGAAGTAGAAGATAGAAAAGAAAATTTAAGAAATAAGCTGGCAGCTAGATTTTCGCAACACACAGTCCTTGAAGATAAGGGTACTACTTTTGTCAAACAAAGACGTAAAAGCTACATAAAGGCAAACTTAAAAAACCGACTAAATTATCGAATTAAAATTTCTGTTTTTAATTTTTTTTATTTTGAGTCTGGTGTCGGCTCAATTCTTTAACATGCAGGTGAGGTCGATACCCCTTACATTAGGATTGATTTAGGTGAGGCTAGAGTAATTGAAACACTCAGGACAATTTGCACGTTATTAATCTAGATGAACTATTAAAGAAAGTTCAGAAGGAAAATATTGACAAGATTCCAGTTTAAGATAAGACAGAATAAACTCAATTTGACTATTCTTTTGGTTTAAATAATTTAATCAATGTCCAAAAAATACTAAAATGTATTTTTGTTATAATGATATTTTATTATTTATATATATTTACGTTGATCAATAAAGCTAATTTTGAACCAAAAAAACGTGCTTTCTTTGTTAAGACCAGGACTTTTCAACCCATGTGTTAACTGTCAAGTTTCAATGCAATCGGATATTAAGGATCACCAAGACTGTAGTGTAATATGGTGAATCAAAATTCAATCTTTGAAATTTATTCCAAGCCATTTTATTTAGATGTATAACATATAAAGTTAAGTTAAATTTTTGTTTATTATAGCAAAGATAAAACAATTTTAAATCTACCGCAGAGATATTTTGTTTTATTAAAGCTTCATCTTCAAAGTTAAAAGTTATATACCATATTCCTCAGCTATTAATTCCTCTCTTATCTCATGAGGTAACAATGCCATACCTTCCGTCATCATTTCAATGAAAGAGTTAATTTCCAACAATTTGGCTCGATGGCGTTTAATTTCATCACTGAAATATAAAAAGAAAGATTATGATAATCATCTAATTTATTAAATATATATCATGTATTAGAAATGGATATAATTTGTATAACATAAGATGTTAGTAGTGAGCAAGTCTGGTGTATCCCTATCTATATCAGCGGATAAATTTTCGCAAAACAATATTATTATTATTAAAAAATCCAAAAGCAAAATAGGAATACATTTATTTTAGTGAAAGTGACATTTAAAATTTCTGGTGATGCTCCATCGTTTATGAAGATTGCCTAAATAAAATCTAATTAAATACATTTTGAATTTGTATGTAATATTTTACTATACAAGTAAGTTTTGTGCAAATATCACAACCATATATTAACGGGCAAAATGTGTGCGGTAATAAATAAAACGCAATGAAAAAGAGCACATATAATATTGTTTGAAATGTATAGAAAAATTACTGAAAATAGGAAGACGATTTGTTACATTGTATACCAAATTGTATTATTTGTTACTTGACCCTGGTGTATATGAATAATAAAATTTTTGAATCAATTAGATACCTGCTTAAGACCAGATGTTGAAGAACTACTATAGAATTTATTATTATTAATAATGAATAGAATACTTTAATTTGTTTTATAATTTAATATTTTATTAAATTTTCAACACCACGCCACGTTTGATCACAAAGGAAAGAAAAAGTAAAAGAGAACGCTCACTTCAAGTGTGACCAGTTCAACATAGTAATATAATGTATGATAGTGATGTGTTATGTTAATTTTGATGGAGGAATCGATATATTCCAACACGCCCCCTCAAAAATAACATTCATATATACATTAACAACTTAAAAATACATTTTTCAATAATTCAGTTTCATTAACTTAATCTACTATTATTAGTATTCTAATGTGGATGGTGTGCATACTGGGAAGTGTTAGTGATCCAGCATTCGCTGCAAGAATCGGGGAAAACCCAGAAAAACCCGATCAGATCACGTTCAATAACAAAATTATAAATTCAAAATTTTCTTTAACAATATAAAATAAAATAAAATAATTTAATAATGATCCAATAATCCTTATGCATTAATGGTTGTCGTTCAGCAAACCCAATTTGTTCCTTAGTTCCATAAATCGAGCAGCAGGCAATGGCTTCGTAAAGATGTCGGCGAGCTGATTACCTGTCGGGATATACTCAATGCAAATTACATTATTTTCAACTTGCTCTCTAGCAAAATGGTATTTTATATCTATATGTTTTAATCTTTTATGACATGAGGGATTGTTGGCTATGGCTATACAGCCTTGATTGTCTTCATATATTTTAATTTGTTTCTCAAGTTTAAAATTTACACTTGTGAATAAAGATCTTAACCAAAGAGCTTTTCTAACTGCTTCAAATAATGCCATATACTCGGCTTCAGTAGATGAGGCTGCTACTGAATTCTGTCTCTTTGTATTCCAACAAATCAAATTATTATCAAACATATTAAATAAATAGCCAGTAGTACTTTTTCTATCAGTTTCATTTCCACCCCAATCTGAGTCTACATATCCAGCTAATGCGTTTTTAAATAATGCAGTTTTCTTAAATATCAATTTCATTTCACTGCTTCCCTTTAAATATCTAAGAATTCTTTTTAGATATTGCCATAACTCAGAATTATTTTTGCTACTATATCTGCTAAGTATATTTACTGCAGTAGCTAAATCTGGGCGTGTACAAAGCATTATGTACATCAAACACCCAATTAGATTGCGACATGGCGCATTGCAATCTTCAACTGAGTTAAGATTATTATAATTTAATTTGGTTGGTAAAGGGGTACTGACTGCATTACATTCACTCATATTAAATTTATTCAGAACTCTATTTATATAGCCAGTCTGACTTAGACATATTTTGCCTTTATCCATTTCAATCCTTATTCCGATGAAATGACGTATTTCCTTCATGTCAGTCATTCTGAACTTTTCCATTAAGTAATTCTTAAGACTATTCATTCTTGCTATGTTTGCTGTGGCTATGACCACGTCATCAACATATAGCAATACATATATGTTTTCTTTTATATCTCCTTTATCAAGAAGATATATACAGCGGTCAACCGGTGAGTTTACAAAATCACACCCTTTTAAAGTTTGCTCAAACACTTCAAACCAGCATCTAGCTGCTTGTTTGAGCCCATAAATTGCTTTATTCAATTTACATACATTCTCGCTGTTGCCCGATATACCTTGAGGAAGTTTCATGTATATCTCCTCATTCAACTTTCCATTTAGGAAAGCTGTTTTTACATCCATTTGATGCACTTTCAAGTCATATTGAACTGCTAATGACAATATGAAACGAAAACTTGAAATTCTAGCAACTGGGGCAAATGTTTCATCATAATCTACTTGATATTTCTGGGTAAATCCTCTGGTAACTAATCTAGCCTTATATTTTATAGGATTTCCTAATTCGTTATATTTTATAGAAAATACCCATCTACTATCAACTATATTCCTGTTTTCAGGCCTCTTTGTAATTGTCCAAGTATTATTTACTTCATGAGCGCTCAACTCTGCTTGAATAGCCTCTTTCCAAAATGATTTATCATTTCTATATTGAATTTCATCAAATGTATTAGGCACATCGTTAAAGATGGTATGAGCATTTAGCATATAATGATTTAGACTGTTATCGTCTTCATTATATGACACCTGAGGTTTTCCTTTTAACCTCTCACTTCTTCTATTTATTCCTTCACAGTTCTTGTCGATGCCAATATCATTTAGCTGCTTATCAGTTTTATACTCCGTACTCTCATTCCGGTTACTTGATTCCTTACTGTCATTCAGGATATCACTTTGCTTTCTTTTCCTACTTTCATTCGGAGCAAATATATAATCAGAATCTTTACTGTCTTTCAAGAATTCTGTTTCATCACATTCCTTACTCTCATTCAGGATTTTTGTTTTATTATTTTCAGCTCTTGAATTGACCATATTGGTTTCATCGACAACAACATCTCTTGCAATAATAAATTTTTTATTAATAGCATCCCACAGTTTAAAACCATTTGGTTCATATCCTACAAGAATGCTCTTGTATGATTTGTCATCAAAATTTCCTTTCTTATTTTTATTATGTACATAAACCGTTGAACTAAATACTCTTAAATGGTTTAAACTGGGTTTTCTATTATGCCACATCTCGTATGGAGTTTTTGCGTTATCACCAAGTGCTCTGCTTGGAATTCTGTTAACTAAGTAAGTTGCAGTTAACACAGCTTCACCCCAGAAGCTTTTATCTAGCTTCGCACCATTCACCATGGCACGAGCCTTTTCAGTCAGGGTTCTTATCATTCGCTCAGACACACCATTCAATTGAGGCGTGTGTGGCACTGTCAAATGATATGAGATCCCTTTCTCAACGCAAAACTCACGCATTTCATTGGACAAATACTCTCTACCATTATCTATATATAGATTCACTATTTTCAGATTAAAATGAGCTTCGGCCTTTGCAACAAAGTCTTTAAACATATTGAACACATCTGACTTGTGTTGCATTAAATAAGTTACACAGTAATGTGTAAATTGGTCTACAAAAATTACGTAGTAATTTTTATTATTAAAAGTAATAGGTGAAATTGGGCCACATACATCTGAATGTATGATAAATAGGGGTCTCTTAATATAACTTTTATCCTTAACTTGTTTAAATGGTAATCTCGCTTGTTTTCCATTTAAACAAGGTTCACAAATCTCATTACAGAGTTCTAAATTTTTAAGAAGGCTATTATCCTTGAATAGATTATTTCTTTTAATTTCTAACAATTTACCATTGCTAATATGCCCTAACCTCTCATGCCATAATCGAAACATATTTTTATTTTTATGATTTACTGTATAGGCGTGTAGTTTAATAATAGGAATGTTATTCAACATACCTGCATTTTGCATCACCGTCTGGCCATCTTTCTTTACGGTGGCGCCATTTTTGTCAAATTCAATTGACATTCCAGCCTCCTGCAGTCTTTTAATTGACATTAGGTTACCTGCAGCCTCTTTACAGAACAGGACATCCTCCAGTGTTATATTAAACTTATTGCGTAATCTGACAATGCCACGCTTTGTAGCATAAATAAATTCTCCCTGTTTTGCTACAGCAATTTTAAGTGGATGCTCCAATTCCACACAGTCAGCAAACAGTGTATCATCATTTATTAGGCGATCACTAGCACCAGAGTCAAGAATAAAATCATATTTATCCGTTATTTTATTATTATGAATATTAAACATAAATGCGAAACCGTGTTGTGTTGTTGCAAGTTGAGCTTGTTTATTATTGTTTGATTCTTATTTATTATTTATAACTCTCTTATAATGGTAGCAATCTTTTTTAATATGGCCCTCTTTGCCACAGTGGTGACATTTAATAGCAAATTTTGATTTTCCTTTCATAAATTTCTTTTGAGCTTGAAACACCTTATTTTTAAATATTTTATTTTTATTGTTATTATTTTCCACAACTGCCTTTAAAACTTTTCTGCTTGTATCATTGTTATTGTTTTTAATTTTTATTTCATGATCTAGCAACCTATTTTTAACAAATGCCAAAGTTAAATTCTCTTCAGACAAAGTTTCAATTGCTGTTACAACACCATCATACGATGGTGGCAGCGTCAACAGCAAATGAGACACTTTGTCCATTTCTTCCATTTTTGCACCTGCAGCTATTAATTCACTTACTAATTCATCAAAAATATAAAAATGATTTAATAATGCTATTTCATTGGATAATTTTAAAGAGAGTAGCCGTTTGCGTGCGGCCAATTGTGCAGCCAAACTCTTTCGCTCATACACAGAATCTAGATTCTTCAGAATTTCACGTGCCGTTATGTTGCTTGTAGCGAAGTACAGGAAAGAATCACTTAAGTATTCAATCAAAGTGCTTTTCGCACAACGCTCCGCTTTAAGCCAAATTTCATCTACTTCATCTGGTATTTTATTATCTATAACTTTTAAAACATCTAATTCCGCAAATAGAGCTCTAATACGAAACTTCCAGATTGAATACTTTTCGCCATCAAACGGTTTTATATTCCGCTTTGACTTTTCCATTCTTTTCACTCACACACACACACACAGTATGCACGACACAATACTTGGAATTGAATTTCACAATAATTGAAATTAAAGCAACTATTTTATTTTTATAACAAACTACTACTTTAAGCATGGACTGGGCCCAAAACCTGTTGAAGAACTACTATAGTATTTATTATTATAAATAATGAATAGAATACTTTAATTTGTTTTATAATTTAATATTTTATAAAAAATTTGCAACACCACGCCACGTTTGATCACAAAGGAAAGAAAAAGTAAAAGAGAACGCTCACTTCAAGTGTGACCAGTTCAACATAGTAATATAATGTATGATAGTGATGTGTTATGTTAATTTTGATGGAGGAATCG
Source organism: Drosophila siamana (assembly GCA_035047445.1). NCBI lineage: Eukaryota > Metazoa > Arthropoda > Insecta > Diptera > Drosophilidae > Drosophila > Drosophila siamana. The sequence goes on from JAWNPP010000095.1 coordinate 71,638, forward strand.
ATATATTCCAACACCAGAAAACAAAATATTATTATTATGTTAAGGTATATAATTATTATTCGAATCGAGAATCGAGAAAATTCATACCGATATAAGTTATTAAATATTGTGTACCTTTAAAACCTATAAAACCTATGTTATGGAAACTTAAATCCCGTAGTTAATTAACATACAGTATGGGTGAAGTGTTTGGGAAAAGAAAAAGGATTAGGCAATGACAGATGCATTTCAGAAAAGATGGTTAGCTTAAGCTTGAAGTCGGAACTCCGAATAAAAGCTTAATGGAGTTAAATGTCTTCTTCCAGAAAATAAGTCAAACAAGTAGTAAATTTAAGAATAGAAATGGGTTTCAAATGGAGTTTTGATTCATTAAAGTATCCTTTGCAATAAGTACTCGCGCTGTCCATCCCCTTCTAATTAAATAGGATCAGCACCATACCATGCTGATTAAGATTCAGAGTTGTCAGTGGAACTCTAGAGACACAACGCTTAAATGACATTTGAACTGCAGAAAGGAATAAGCTAAGGATGTGTAAATAAAGATTTTTTGAGTTGTTATGTTAGGCTTTTTCCGTAACAATACAAAAATTTGAATAAAGGTTAGTAGAGCGGTGCTCTTTATTCAAATGCAATTCCAGAACTATATCTGAATCATGCAAATTTTGTCTTCATGACCACGAAGCATATTATTTCGCAATCATTTAATAGCGGCCACGAAAATATGTCGTGTTTGCTGGCTATGCAACGACATCCTGCCCAAAGCTTATTCACCGTTCTGAATCATTTTCATGGTCTATCGATCGTTGACTCTTGTTAACTACTACCCTTGCAAGCTTAAGGCCGTCCTGGGCTGACCCTATTTCGGCGACTACATCTCGGAGCTTCTTGGCACACTTCTTTGCCATGATCATTCCCCCACTATTGAGACAGACGCAAATGAGAACAATTTTAAAGGAGTGACCTCAAGAATGATCGTAAGGCACCATGCCAATATGGGAGGGTAGAGACAGTAGGATAAAATAACCGGCAAATATCCTACAATAATCATCCAAAAACTCTTCCAGTATCGTCGAAAAGTAAGTAAGGTAAATGTTATAAAAGATGAATCCTTATGAAATTGTTCACCACTAAGTGTATATACAGTCGACAGTGTGGCTCTGTGTTGGTTTGTATTGTGAAATTAGAGGAGAACGCACGTGCTGAGACTCGCTCAGTCTTCCGAAATCAAAAATGGGATCCAATCTCATCTACAACTTTCGAAGAACAATTTTTCGTTTTGCTACAGCAAGACAACCAAAACTTTTTACAACTTGCGGGAGCGCTTCGATCCTCGTCTGGCGAGCCCCAACAAAATTGCGACACTGTGTTGCCGAGATTTAATTCAAACATTGGTCCGCGACGGTAGACATTATTTGGAGTGAGACGTTGCTGCAAGGTAGTGCACTAATTTTGGCATCTCGTGAATGTCTCGCCGTTTATGCAAGCTGCAAATCTACGTTATTCGTCATCATATGGCGTATTATTGACAAAGAAGAGATTTCGTCATCGGTACATCAGTGTAATTGTACATCTACCAAGTCATGACCGTCGATTGCATCAAGCTGCTTACACAGCTAAAATTCACAACAACTCTTGGTTAAAGAGAGTCTATCACCTAAGTTGAGTGTGCTTACACAGCTAAGATTCACAACAACTCTTGGTTAAAGAGAGTCTATTACCTAAGTTGAGTGGAAAGAGATTAACAACCGTGAGTAATAGTGCCGATATAATAAAAACCTTTACCGCTGATGTCCTTTAGGATACGAAGAAAATGTCTCCGAAGTGCCCGAAAAATCAGCAGTTGCTGTTGCAACAGGCTAAAAAGGAATCACCCAGACTTATCGTAAGCATTGTGAAATAAAATAAAATTTTAATTAAAAATATCAAGCTAAAATTACAACAATGAGTAATATTCGAAAGAAAAGAAAATAAAAAAAAAAATGATTCAAAGTATCATAATACGTGAAAGAAAAGAAAACTTAATTAAAAACATTAAATTCAAATTGTTATAAAGAATAATATTTGAAGGAAAGGAAAAAAAAGAAAATTCAAAGTATCAATAAGTTAAGATAATAAAAACCTAAACTAATTTTAAGAACAATCAACAAAAATAAATAATATCAAAATATAAAAACCCTTATAAGTCTCGGAAGTAGACTGAGCAAACCAGCCATTGGTTTTTAAATCATAAATAAATATAAATAAATACATCAATCTCAATCTTATAAACCCAATCATAAACCCCTCTTCACCATCATTAATATCATTAATCGTCCTATTTATATTCTTCCGTTGAATTCTGCAAAAGATACTAGAGATAAAATGCAAAAAGATTTGTCTAAAGCGAGCTGTTCCGGTCAAAACAATAGTCACCACAGAGTTAATGCAGATCATAAGAACATTAATTTCCGACACCCTTCAGAATAATTAAGTGACATACGCTACGTAGGCCCTATCCAGAATGGCGAGTTGGATAAAATACCTTATGACAGAACTTCTTTCGGATCTTGGAAGAAAAATGTCTATAGAATTATGGCTATATTCGCTGGATAAGGGCATACGCATAGATACTACTTAGTTACGTTAGCAGTATATAAGTAGTAGGCGAAGTGAAAATATTGCTCTGAAGAATAGTTATCGAGGTAAAGCCTTTAATAGTCTCTTACGAAGTCTCAACAGAGACTTACCCCGTCTTTGGCTGTTAAGAAACCTCAAGACCTGAGCCATACACTGCATTTGTGCCACCTACTCGATAATCAGGATGTTTGAAATGCATTCTTACCAAGTGTAAAACAATTACAACCGCCTATTCCACCAAAAAGGGACGGTGCGCAAGCGATCATTTAGTGCCGACGAAAAAGGAAGAAACGCTAATGAACGAAGGATGACAATGGAGTCGGGGTACGAAAAAAAAAACAGAGCTGGAGGAACGCTAATATTGCTGAGTATTTTTTTTTTTAATCTTATATTTATTTCTTGGATCTTCTCTTTATGAGTTTAACAATAAGGTTGCAAATCTTAAAATAATATATTATATAAGAGATTAATTTTAACTGAATAGAGACTACATGGTCCTAATAATTAGCGCTGGATTCGGAGGTCGTCACGGCGAAGACGAGAAATGTTGGAACTCGCGTGAGCGCTCTCGCGAGATGATTTGGATGCACTGATGGCCTGTTTTAGTACTTTGTTATGATTGGATTCGGACATTGTAAACCAAGGAGGACAGTATGAAGTCCATCATACTTTGTTCTTAGACTGATATCCTGGTTGATGAGGGGAAACTGAAGATCGTGGCTTGGTGGGAGCGGTACTTTCAGAACCAATTTTACAGCAGTTGCAAAACGTGCGGGTTTGTCGGTGAACTCATTATTAGCTGAAGATTTAACGGCTGTAGGGGGGAAGACATCACGCGTACGACTTCACAGTTCCTTGTAGACTGGAAGTAGTATGAAAACCTAACTCAGCCGCCAGTTAATGGGTGTCATAAATTATGAATTTAATTACGATCACATGTCAAGAGGGTAATAAAAATGCAATTAATTAGGGTTACCTGTCAATTTGTCAAAAACGTCATAATCCACTTATTATGACCTAATTGGTTTTGTGGTGTGAGGTGTGATAATCGATTGTTTATATAACGGGACGTTAACGGGATACGGGTGTGAGGGAGCGATCGTGTTGAATTAGGCCGCCAACATAGCGAAAAGGGTCGGGGTGCTAGCGCCCACTTGGCATAACAGATTTGTCAACAAATCGAAAAGGGACGGAGCGCAAGCAAGCACTACAGATTTGTCAACAAATCGAAAAGGAATGTCAAGGTCATAATAAATGGATTATGACCTAATTGTTTCTGTGGTGTGAGGTGTGATAATCGATTGTTTATATAACGGGACGTCAACGGAGGCGGGGGACGATAGGGATACGGGTGTGAGGGAGCGATCGTGTTGCATTGGGCCGCCAATACAGATTTGTCAACAAATTAACGCATAGTGGACGCTTCGTGATGAAATGTGGACGCTTCGTGATGAAACGAAAGGGATGATGAACGCAAGCGATCGTTTTCAGCCAACGCATCGAGGGACGGACCGCAAGCCTCCACTTAGCGCCGGCGAAACGAAAAGGGACGGGGCGCAAGCGATCGTTTTCAGCCAACGCATCGAGGGACGGACCGCAAGCCTCCACTTAGCGCCGGTGAAACAAAGAGGGACGGGGCGCAAGCCATCGTTTTCAGCCAACGCATCGAGGGACGGACCGCAAGCCTTCACTTAGCGCCGGCGAAACGAAAATGGACGGGCGCAAGCGATCGTTTTCAGCCAACGCGTCGTGGACGCATCGCCGACGAACCGCCGACGCACATGGGACGAAGCGCGCTGACGAACCGCCGACGAACCGCCAACGCACATGGGACGAAGCGCTGACGAACCGAAAAGGGACGGGGGAGTGTACCAATTTCACCATTTCTCAACAACATAAATGAATAAATAAATAAATAAAAATACATGTATGTTTGTTCTCTTTGTAATACGATTTTATTTATTATTATTTTCAAATTCTGTTTAGAAACGATGTTCTAAATTTAAATACATTTTTATAATATTTAGAGATTTTTGACAGCGTAGCGTAAAGAAATAACAGCCACATGTATCCAATCCAAGCTCTGCGTTATTGTTGGCCCAACAACAAGATGTATTTAATGATTCCGTCAAGTATTCCCTGTGCTCGGGGAAAATTTTCTCTTTAAACATTTTCAGGAAATTATTGATTCTGGTTACAATTTCTTTAATTGTAATGTTGCTTGTGATAGGGGTGATAGTTTTGTTGATGTTGTTGTTGTTGTTGTTCATGTTGTTGTTTTGTTCGTATTCTTGTCGGATGAAAACATTTCTTAGAAAATATATTTTTCCTCTAAAATCCGTGAACGTCTGCTTCTATTGCATACCAAAATTGAATGACCAAAAGTTTCTAAAAAGTCGTCACACGAGACGTTGAACTAATCCAGTCAACGGAGTGTATTCAACTAGACGATCATGAATGAGAAGGCAATAAGCTTTTGTATTCATCTCGCTTGCTGCAGTTAGTTCGGTGGAAATTTTAACATCAATCGATCCTGACTTGACTGTCCCATTCTGATACGACAGATCAACAACAATCATAGGTGCCTTTGACTTAAATTCCAATGGAGATAGAAGTGCATGAGCCTCCCTATTATAGTAGCTCTCTTGAAATCTTACATACATATCATAAAAGACGGCGAATCGATTTTCATCGAATTTAACATTTAAATCCTCATAGGGATAGACTTCAGAATTTAGATATACTTTTGCATTTCTCAAATTGTTTGTGATTAGATTTCCATTCAATGTAAATGCAATGATTGCAAACCGCGGACGTTCTCTAGTTGCAGCCAGTTTAACATTCCATACATGATGTGTTCCCTGTACCAGTGTAGGATTTATGTAACAATCCCAACTGCGGAATGCTAGTGGTAGCTTAGACCCACTCTTAACCACATTAAACATTTTAATTTTAGTACCATCACTGGGAACAATGTGAGGGACTTTCCAGCTAACATTATGAATGCCAATTTTATGTGGAATATTTCCAACTGTTTTTAAATACATATCATCAGTGTTTTTGGATAGCAAGAGAACGAGCTCATGTTTACAATTTAGTATAACTTTTTTATAGTCCTCAGCGAATCCTATTAACATTTTTAATGGTACAGAAAAGCTGAAATGTACTCTAGTGGGTATACTCTCTCCTCCGCTCCACCCAGCATTACGATAAATAGCACATTCCTGTTGTCCGATTGAGAGAAAGTTCTTGAGAGTTGATGTAATACCAGTAAACCGTGTTCTATCCACTTCACATCCATTTAGCTCATATCTTATTTCATCCAGAAAATAGGCCATGCAATTATTTTTGAGCAGACCTGCAACATCACCTGTGCTGCTTGCTCCTGTAGTTGCGTTAATAATTTTGCGAAGTGTACCTTCAAAGTGGAGAAAACTCTCACACGGCAGTACATACAAATCTTGGTTCTGTATCGTGATGCGAACTTCATCATTTGTCTTGAAGTTTTGTTGATATGGGTAATAAGTGTGATATTCCTTTTTCGAGATACTCTCATCGTTGAGAGGCGTATCTTGCACGAAAAAAATCTCATTCATTTGGATTTTAGTAATGTCAATAACTTTATTGAATATTAAATCCTAGCGATTTTAAAATTAATTTATTTTTTAATGTTAGAACAGGTCGTTGATGTAAGACCCGTTGAGACGATGTCGATGCTTTCACTTCAGATTTAGATTCACTAATGTGGGGTGTGGTATAATGACGTAACTTTTTATTATAAATAATCATCCTGCTGGCCGTAATTGTAGTCGAATGGATATAGTTTCTCCACAGTTACGCGCACTTCAAGTGTGCTTTTTTCTCTAGTGTTGACAGGTAAATAAATTAGGTTTCTTGGTATTATATTCATTTTATATCCTGGAGGAACATTTATTCCAAATTTATTTCCCACATATGAACCACGGATAATGTTACATTCCACTCTAATTGTGTTTATTTTAAAAATATTAACTGGATTATCCGAGGTGTAAATTTCTTTATCATCCGGTAATAATACACGTTTATTAAATCCAAATAGCTCTCCGATACTTCGCTCACGATCAAAAAATATGGTTTCAGATTAAGTTGAAACTTGAACTTGAAGTGTGTTTTTGTTACTTTGAATTTTTATAGTCTTATGAAGATTATATTCTTTAAGCTGTTTAATAATATTTTTTTTAATATCTTCAAGTTCATATGATCCTACGGGAATTTCTATGACCTTGTCTCCAATATGGAATAGATTGTTCCCTTCATCAACGTTTGGTATAGAATTGTATACATAAAAGTCTATAAGCGCACACTCATAATTATGTTTCAATTCAATTTGAGGGAAAAAATTTTCACTTATAACTGACGTGTTTCCATTTAATGCAATTGTTAATGATGTCGACATTTTGATGGATAGATCTGAACTGTCCTTTTTACTTGTCTCATTAAACTTATATGATAATTTATTCAACTATAATAAATTGATCAAATCCTTTTCTATATCGTCCAGTTTTCATATCATCATCCTTAGAGATTAATAGGAATCCAAATTTTTCCTTCCAACATTTTCGTGAGATTACCATAAATGTACCATAATCCATGTCACTATTTACATGATCTCGATAGATGTGTCGCATATTTAAATCATCTTGTTTAAACATTATAATGAAATTGGCATTATCACGTATTAAATGATTAGGTATTTGTGTATATGTTTGACACAAATAAAATGGATCAATATTCTTATGTCGACCCATACAAAAATAGCTTCGGATATTATCTTGTTTTTCACATGCTACATCATCAAATATCATAATAGAATTATTTTTAGCTTCCTGCGGTGGTAAAACTGTGTCATTTGCAGAGTATGTGTAATAACCCATTCCTCGTATTGGTTTGATAAGTTTTTCCAAGTACTCGTATTTCGGTTGGTATAAGCTTTTTGAGAATACATAAATGTTCTCAAATTTGAGACCATTCGGACTCTCTATAAGACTGAGCATCACATTGGTTTTCCCACAATTTGATGGTCCAACAATCAAAGCCCGAATTGTGTTGGGTAGCAAAGTACTATGACGAGGATGTTGATTTTCCTTACCATATCCATCACCCTCAATGTTTCGAACTATGATACTTTTATTTTGTCTTAATAATCGCATGTTAATGTATGAAGTACTTCATTCAATGAAAAACGTTTGATGATTGAGGTCGTTACAAAATGGGCAAACATTTTTATAATCGGTTTAATCATAAATCGAATATCAAAAAGGGCAGTGGTCTTGTAAACAATATAATAAACGCTCTACCCTTTGAGGCTCATATACCTGGTTACAATTTCTGTGGTCCTGGCACAAAGTTAGCAGAACGTTTAGCACGCGGTGATCGTGGAATTAATCCATTAGATGAAGCTTGTAGGGAACACGATATTGCATATTCAAAGAGTAAGGACTTGAGCGAACGACATAAGGCTGACTCTGTTTTAATTGATAGGGCTTGGAATCGTGTAAAAGCGTGGGATAGTAGTCTTGGTGAGAGAGCAACAGCTTATTTTGTAACGAATATGATTAAAGCGAAGAAAAAGTTTGGAATGGGGGTAAAACAGGAGGGGAGGAAAGGAGCAAAAACGACTCTTGCTACAATAATCAAAAAGGCTACCAAGGAGTTGAAAAAGAAAAAACCCCTAGACATATTGAATGCCATAAAAGTTGCACGTAAAGCAATATCAAGTTCAATGGGATGTAAGAAAAATGTGGTAATTACGCGTGTTATAAATGTACCGAAAGTAGGTGGTTTCTTACCACTTGTACCAATTTTAAGAGCCCTCAGTGCTGTGGGTAGTTTAGCGTCAGGCAGTGCTGCAATCGTTAAATCTATTAACAATGCAAAGATGGCAAAACAACATCCTGAGAAAACAAGAGACACAATAAAAAAATGGAAACAGTTGCGTTGGGGGCGGGATTGTATTTACTACCATATAAAAAAGGATATTGAATATCATTGAGCAAACATAATCAAAAAAAATAAATGAACAACGCAGTCAAAAAAACTGATAAGCGAGCTACCCAAAAGGGCTTTATCGAACTTTGATATAATGAGGTTTGCGAATGGAAATATTCCACATTTTCGGGGGGTTTATATGAAAGATGGATTACCCAAATACCCACTACATAATGAGTGTGGAATAATAAATTTAGCAGACTCATCATCAAAAGGAATACATTGGGTGGCTTATTACAAAAAAGGATTGAATGCATATTATTTCTATAGTTTTGGAAATTTACAACCCCTCCTATAAGTAGTCAGATATTTAGGAAAAAACATCGACGAGGATATCCTCAAAGACTTTGAAATAAAAAAAAGTTATTTTTTAACAAAAACGGAGGATGGGAATATTGATATTACTTTAAAAATAAATGTATAATTTCTTTATTGTATTAAAAATTATATAATAATAATAATAATAAAAATTTATATATATGTATATATATACATAAATTTAAATCTGTTATTAATTTCAACACGTAATTAGGAACTTAATCAAATTTCAGCCCAAAAAAAAAAATAAAATAAAATAAAAAAATAAATAAATAAATAAAATAAACTAAATAAATAAATATATTTTTTTATTTGTAGGGGTATATGGGTATTTTATTTTCAGAATTTACCAGGCCTGGTCTATTAAAACAAGATCCGTTTACGAGACCTGGTCTTTGAAACCAGATCCGTTTACCAGACCTGGTCTATAAAACCAGCTCCATTTACCAGACCTGGTCTATTAAATCAGTTATTATATATATATATATATATATATATATATATATATATATAAATATATATAAGTCTCAGTATATAATCAACCACAAAACTATAATAACCGATTTAGTTCTATCAAGTTTTATAATTTCAAATTTGAGTACAATGAATAAAAATATTTTATCTCAATTGACTAAGAGTCGAAAGGCTTTAAAAAAAAAAGATTAAACAACTCAAAGTTCTTAACACTATTGGATTGGAGGAAACATTCAAGCCTGTTACTGATCCCTTAAATGAACTTGTTAATGATAATAAAAAAATACAATATATGATGCCTAAAAATGTGCAAGCTGAAATACAAACTAAACAAACCTATAGCCCAAAAAACACCACTGCTAGTACACCACATATGAAACAGAAGAAACTTTTAGCATACAACGATTACGATGATGATGAAGATGATGATGATGATGATGATGAACAATTCCAGCTATAGAGGATACATCATTTGTGTTACAAGATGCATCCACACCTAGCACATCAAGCAAGCTTTTGGGTCCTGGATACTCACATGTATCTTAACCTTTAAACACACATCAAGTACCCCACCATGAAGATAGCTCGAAAAATGTAAATCTAAGTATTCCATCAAGAGAATTTACTTTAGAGGACGCAACATATGAAACATCTCATATACCAGCTTCAATATCAACTTCATCATCACACCATGAACAGACCCCAAAAAATTTAAATATCAGTGAACTGACACGAGAATTTGTATTGGATAAGACATATGGACCATACAAAAATGCAAGTGGGCAATTAATGTTGGGGAATAGCCTCATAAATGTTTCTAATAATAAGATTGAATTTGATGATGGTCAAAACTGGCAGCTCATTAGAGGGTTATATTCATTAATATTCCATCATCATCCAGAAAATTATAATGCAAGTGAATTAGCAATATATAGAGAAATTTTATTTAAAAAAAGTGTATTCCGAAGAAATTTTCAACCAAATGGTCAAGTGAAAGGCACAAGCGCTCTCAAATATACAAAAATCATAAAACAGCTTTTAGCTAAATCACCCACAGCTGAGTCTACACCCAAACGCTCCAAAGCAAGTGTATCCGGACATGGGTTCATGACACTTAACATGAATAAGCCTAATTATGTGTACTGGGATGATCCAAATGAGTTGGTTGAACGTCTACAACTCTTAATGGCCTCTCAATCAGCAGGAAATAGTAATCACACTAATGAAATTACATCAATAATTGAAGAATTGAAAGAGGCTCAAATTATACACTAAGTTAATCTATATATATATTAGAGTGTCAACATTTAATTGTGTTTATAATCATCATGTCTGTTGACAAGTTTGGACACTATATAAATGATAAACAGAGCTCTAGTCATTTAAAACGATATGAGAAAACTTTATCTGGACTCTATATTGATACGGATGGTAACTTTAATGTACAACGAAAACAAATAAAAAATGGAAATGTACCAAAAAAGAACACTGATATTGTTATCAAAGAGTATGTGGATCGGGCCATTAACGAGTAGTCTTGAGAACATTGTTGCGAACATCCATGAAAAAATTACATATGATTTGAAACCCAAATAAAATTGTTAACATTATGAAAATTGGATTTGATTTACACAAACACCGCTAACATCTAAATATGAGTAGACGAAGCATTATTCATGAATTACATGCTCCTTCCCGGAAGCATTTTATACGACGTAGAGTCTTTACAAGGGGAATAAACGATTTGTGACTAGCTGATTTGGTTGAAATGGGCAAGTACGCACACTCGAATAATGGATATCGCTACCTGCTAACAGTAATAGACACATTTTCGAAATTTGCTTGGTGTGAAGCAATAAAATCTAAACATGCAAAAGACGTTGTTCAGGCAATGGAGAAAATATTTAAGTCAGGACGTGGAGTACCTAAGAATCTTCAAACAGACGATGGTAAAGAGTTCTTTAACCCTCAATTTAAGATATTGAGTAATCGCTATGAAATCAACCACTACTCAACATTTAGTACTCTAAAAATCTCTTTTGTTGAACGGTTCAACAGATCATTAAAAGAGCTCATGTGGCGGGAATTTAGCTTCAATGGAACATATAAATGGATTGATGTGTACAAAGAACTAATTAATGTTTACAATAACAGACCACATAGAACAATAAAAATTGCACCCATCAATGTATGTAGTGAGAATGAGAAACATATATTGGAAATTGCCTATAATAATATTAAAATTTTTACGGGTAGCAAACTAAAAATGGATGATAATGTGCGTATTAGTAAATACAAACATGTATTTGAAAAGGGATATACACCCAACTGGACAACCGAAATATTTCGAATAAGTAAAGTACAAAATACTTATCCGACAACATACTTACTGGAAGACTTGAATGGGATTCCAATTAAAGGAGGTTTCTACAAAGAAGAATTGAAAAAAACTAGTTTTCCCGATACTTAACTGGTAGAAAAAGTGCTGAAAGATAAAGGAAATAGAGCTCTTGTACGGTGGTTGGGTTTTCCAAAGACCGATGACAGTTGGGTTCGTAAAGCTGAAATTTTGTAAAATTTGAAAGACAAACATTTTTTTTTTTTTTTCGTTTAAACAATTTTATTCTTAAATTTCTATTGTACAATTTACAATTTTAAATAAACTTTAATATTATACAGTTGATGACATTGTTTTAATTTATTATTATTATTATTATTATTATTATTACTATTATTACATTTTATTTATATCTATTCTTTTTATTTATATTATCTAATAAAACAGAATGTAATAGTAGCTCTCCCTCATAAATTGATATAGCACTTTCGTTGCTTGCTAATTTTCTTTTTAGTCTATTTATTTTAGTAGCATTACTTTGAGCATTCTCTTGCACACTAATTTGGCTGTGCCAAATATTTGATTGTGTTTCTAGAGTTGATATTGATTCTTGTATTTCTGTATGAATGGTACTATAATGGTACAATAGCTAGAGTTGAAACTCCGTCCTCACAAATAATACGTTTATCATCCTTACTATCTAGTGTAGTTTTTGTTATTATTATTGCCCTAATCTCATGCCTCTAGACCTAAAAATGAGCATCCTATCACGCTCCTGCTGTCCTGTCAGTAAACAATTTTTATAACCTTCAAAGGTAATATTTTGAAGGCAACTCCTTTTGACCCCTTTAATTTTTTTGATACATGTATCCATATTTCTATCATAATTTTGACTCTTATAGACATACATTTTTCATCGTAGACCAACAAACTCGATCATTGGTCTACTATGTAGCTCATCTTTAAAGAAGCCCAAACGCTTCTTATTACATTGTTTGAAATTATAGAGGGAGGCCAACTCATTCGAATATTCAGATGTGTCGAATTTGAATTCGACATCATCCCGTATTTCTTCATAGAAATCATTGGATTTAATCGAATAAATAAATGAATCGGTATCCATATAATTCAATTTGAGGGCTTCCTTAAATTTTGGCTTCATATAATCATAACGGAAGTCATTCATTTTGAATTTTGACAACTCTAAAACAACAAAGCCCAAATAAATTGGTTTATCACAAATATTGTGTAACCTTTTCAATTGGATTGCATACATGTTTTCGTTAAATTTTGTAGCACTATGAAAATTTGATCTAGAAATAAGATCTCGGGCACATAATTTAGGTCGCCCGCCTTGTGGGCCTAAACCTGTAGCATCCCACTCTGTCACAATACGGACATCTACCCTCTTTTCGCTATTTTCCATGGTTTTCCCATAGACAGCATTATTCAATAGCTTAAAAAAATCTTTTTCAAAGGAATTTTTTGCCCTAGTCCTATGCTCTGTATTAATATCTATTTATTTTTTAAGCCAGGCTTTCTGCTTCAATTCTACAATGGAATGTATATTTTTCAACTTCAAGCCGTTTTTCATACATTGTTGAAGCGTTTTATAGTGAATTATATATTTCTCCTTGTCACGGAGATCGGCTATTAGTTTTTGAGTTTTCGACTTTGACGATGGGAGCTTATTGGCTGGACAGAATGGGAGCTCATTATGGCTATCGTGTAGCGAGTATGGATACTCCAAGTCAACCTCAAGAATATATCCATACTCGCCATTCCCACAAATTTTATTGATATCAAATGTTTTTATATCCTCCTGCTCTAACCATTCTCTAGTAGAATCATAATTTTTAAGGTATTTGTGGTTTGCTTTTGTATGTCTATGACTACATTGTACTAACCCACCTCGAATTCCACACTGAATATATCTAATGATATCAATATCAGTAGTAATTCGAGGCGAATCTCTGTAGTCTTCAACATAGCGTCCCACAACAAGCCGGGAGTTGTAAAATAATGTGCTGGATCTAGTTGATAGATACTCGAGCAAATTACTCTAAAGTTTTCGAAAACGTCTGTTAACAATAAAACATCCGTTTTCTAAGTGTTTGACACTTGAAATGATTCCATACATTACAGGCATGGGCATAATCAGCCTCAGAACATTCTGATTCTGATAAAAACTATAGAACATTTCCCTTGATGGAAGAGAAGTTTCCTCTAGCCTTTCCATTGATTCTAAATATTCGTAAGGGAATACACCTTTCCTACGAAGAAGGGCAAAATCTACCTTATTAGGATATTGAGATCGTAGCACACTCAAATTATCCTCGTTTAGATTCCCAGCAAGAGTGTCTAGATTAGAGGGCATGAAACGAATTGTATCTAAAAATCGGATTTCTAAAGTATTTTCCCCGACTGGAACATACTTTGAAATTGAAATGTATAATTCTTTATTAAGTGGGATGACCTTTATTTTCCTTTCAATTTCCCCGAGCTCTTTGACGAAAAGATGGGAATCATATTTTGAAAAATTGTGAAAAAACACTGGAATGAAATTGGATGTCTTTAACTTTAAGTTGCAAAAACTATGTGCAGAGCCTCTGTATTGACCAGTGAAATGACAGTGATCTCTCACTCTGTCATTTCCTAAAACGCCTTTACAAATGTGGCAGTTAAGTGCCTCATCGAAATCAAATGAGTCTTGAGCACTCATTTGTAATGGTACCACACGCTTCATGTGGTTTTTATATATATCTGATAAATCGGACGTAAGGCTAACAACGAAAGTGCTAGCAACATTTTTCTCTGTTCTTATGACAAACTTATCTAAACCTGAGTCAAATGCACACTTTATGTAGTATGCAAATGCTACAGGTACATGTTTATTAATAATTTGAGTCGATGAACTTACATTGCTATCGTCAGGTTGCAGAATGCACTCGAAATCGATACGGTGAACGGAACTTGAAGTTGACGGTGGTAGTTGTCAAAAAATAGCTCCGACGCTTCCGTCTTTGGAGGTTCAGTCACGACATGGCTACATCTCTCCGCATGTCGAATGGCTCTCTCCTCACTCGTGGAGTACCGCAGACATTGGTTACAAAACCAACGTCGAATGCGTTGACTTCCCATTTGTGAAGATAACACACTGTAATTAGAGAAATTTTGGATTAGATATTTGTGGATTATTGAGTTTTCAATGTTTAAACTTACGCTGACATATTTTTTATCACACAAAGTGTCCGTGAACACCAGCGGATGGTCCATCAATAAACAACAAGTTGATATGATGTTTTAGCTCCACTCCACTGGTAAAAAGGGGTCCAATCACCTTATTACGTTCCTCATCATACCCAAACACATTTAAACTTATGTGAGGGTTATGTTTCTCGAAATCCTTTAGCTGACGGATTTCTAGCGGGAACCTCAATCCAGTGAAATCTACCTTGATGTTGTTATCAAGGTGGATTATAGGTAGCGAAACGTTGACTCCATAACTGCTACATCTCTCAGGTCTGTCTGATGGTTTTAGTGCGGAAATAATTGACCACTTGAAGCAGAAACTGTCATTACTCTGAACACTTATAATCCCCTTTTTCTTCTTTAATTTTAATGGGAGCGCAAAGTGTTCGGCGGATCCTTTCAATGGATCACATTGTAGCATGTTCAACTCCAGCCTTATGATGCGAGTCATTGTCCATCACCTGTTTTTCTCCTGAAACTCACTCATTTTTGTTGATATGACATCACAGTGTTGAAATCCGTGCTAATTGTCGCCATGGTCATCTTGCTTTGGAACGATTTCAAATCTATTTGTGTATCATGCTCTTTCACTAGCATATACTCTGCGAATAATTCAAAATTTATCTTTGATGCCGTATGAAAGGTCATCACTCTTTCCATATGCGGGAGCAGGGCTAAGCCGGCTTCACTTAGGAATTCAGCTGGAATCCTAACAGCAGCTCCCGCATTTACAAACATATATTGAAGGATAGGTCCCTTGTATCCGGGGTCGGGGTGATGCTAGTATGGTAAAGTTGCTGAGCGGCTTTAACATGGCAAAGCCCAGCGCGATCCATAATTGGCTAAACTCAAGCAGCTCATCGCCTCCACGCGGCGTCCCTGGGAACAGCCCCTTTGTTACCCAACAGGGGGGCTGGCTAAGATGAGAAGACGGCCGGCCGGTGAGAAATCATCGAATGGTTTTTTAAAAACCCAGTATGCGTCTGCACCCAGATTGGGCGGCATACTGGTTAGCGTCTGACCCATAGTGGGCGGCTAGTTTGTAGGGTAAATACACCATCTCATTAGAGGGAGTGCCCCTGGCAGAAGGGTTAAAATGCACCGGTTAGAATTAACCAAATGGAAGGTCATAGAGGAGTTAAAATTACGGTGCAGGGTGTCGGAAGCCCAGTACCGGCGGTTGTGAGGGGTGAGCAAGCGGGCCCCCGGCCGTCGATATCCAGCGACCGCAATGCTAAAGAGGTGGCATACTTGGCCTTGCTAGCATCTAATTTTACAAGTAATGTTACCACCGATCACATCAGCGTGCCGATTCCAAAGGCAGGAAGCAAGACCCCTCCGGGCTCGCCTCTACGCCCATTGGACTTAATGACAGCATGGCACAATTCGGACCTCAGCGAGATCTTGAACGAAATGCAAAGTAGAATTAACCTACTTGTAGCAGCTTTCGAGACTCAGCGACACGTCACTAAGGGGTCCAAAGATGCAATATCAGAGCTGGCTGCGCTCAACAATAGAGCGATGGATCTCCACAAGGGTAGACCAAAAGATGTTCCTGCCACGAACGTCGCTACCCAAACAGTGACATCCTCTAAAATGAAGATCCCCCCAGTCGCTAAGGCCAAAAAGACGCCAAAAGCGACATCATTAAGGAGGGAGCAGGATACCGTGAAGGCTGGGGCCAATGCGCCCAAGGTGACAACCTATGCAGAAGTCACTAAAGTACCCAGCCGCAATGCCAATGCGGAAAAAAGAGTAAAACCCAAACATCTACGCAATAAACCCGAGGCAGTGATAATCCAAAAAACTGCCGACACCTCTTACGTAGACATATTGCGTCAACTAAAAGGGGACTCTGGGCTGGACGAAATAGGCAAGCACGTCCGTAAAATCAGGAGGACGCAGAAAGCTGACCTACTCCTGGAACTGGACGGTAAATCTGAGGGTGGAGTGAGCAAAATCCGTGAAGGCATTGCAAACTATCTCAACAACATCGCCACGGTACGTTCAGGCATGCAAAGAACTGCACTGAAATGTAGTGGCATGGATGAGGCAACGACCACTGGGGACCTTCTCCAATGTTTAAAGGCCCAATACCCGACGATCTCAAGTCCGAATGTGAAAGGACTAAGAAGGATGCGAGATGGGACCCAAATAGCTACGGTACTGCTAGACGTAAACGATGCCATAACAGTACTAAAAAAGGGTTATATTACAGTGGGCTGGTCAAGGTGTCGCATCACCCAAGACACTAGGCCTATAAGATGTTTTAAGTGTTTAGATTACGGGCATCAAGAAAGTAGCTGTAAGGAAGCAGACCGATCGGACTGCTGCTTACGGTGCGGGGCCAAAGGGCATAAGGCCAAGGGATGCACAGCTAAGCCTAATTGTCTGATCTGCGGCGAAGGAAAGAATCGGAATCATGTGACCGGCGGTTTTGCATGCCCCACCTATCAGATGGCCAAGAAACATTTAGAAGGAAAGAGCCAGCTACATGCAAGAATTCGTTAGGATTGCCCAACTAAACGTTAACCACTGTGCGGCTGCCCAGAGCTTACTGCGGCAGTCCGAAGTGGAACGCAATATAGATATTCTGCTATTAAGTGAACCCTATATCCCAAGCGGAGGGAATGGAGACATGATTCTGGACGGATTAGGAAAGGCGGCGATCAAAAGCTGCTCCGGAATCCATGTACAAGAAGTACAGTCCCCTCCCCTACGGGGTTTCGCCTACGCGAGACTGAGTGGGATCCATTTTTACAGCTGCTACGCTCCCCCAAGCGACAGCCATGAGCAATTTGAAGACATGCTCGACATGCTGGAGCGCCACGCCAGAGGGCGCAGCCCGATAGTGGTAGCCGGGGATTTTAATGCCTGGGCCACCGAATGGGGTAGCAGAATATCAAATCGTCGAGGAAGAGCACTCATAAACACAATGAGCTTGCTCGACCTCGTACTACTTAACGATGGAGACAAACCGACCTTTGACAATGACAGAGGATCATCGTATATTGATGTCACTTTCGCTAGCAGGGCTTTAGCAGTAAATGCCACCTGGGAAGTTCTGGAGGACGAGACGCTGAGTGACCATGCGCTGATCCTTATCAACATTAAAATGACGAGTGCGACACATAGACTCCGAAGGAAGGTACTAGGTCGAATGTGGGACACGAGGAAACTGGACAAAGAGATGCTAACTTATATAATAGAAGGCCTGGAGAATCCAGCTAACCAAGCAGAAAATATGGCCACAAACCTGACGAGACTGCTGGAAACGACGTGCGATGCTACAATGCCGCGAAAAAAGTTAAACAGGAGCACCTGCTTACTGGTGGAATGAGTCCTTGCGACTTTTGAGAGCGGAGTGCCTCGCAGCAAGAAGAAGAGCTTAGCGGGCGAGAGGACGTGACGAACACTTGCAATTAGTGATCCATCACAGAACAGCTCGTGCGGCACTACAGAGGGCAATCGCGATAGCGAAGGCTGGAGCTTTTAGGGAACTGCTCGACAGTATTGACCAGAACCCATGGGGCTCTGCATATAAGATAGTTTACAAAAAGCTAAAAACTTCGGCGGGTAAGCTACAAATGGAGCCCGGTGCAATGGCCAGCATTGTAGAGGAACTGTTCCCAAAAGTAGCTACCCTTTTGCAACCGGCAGAACCTACCCCTGGCGTGCCCTTTCCTGCCATCACTCCAGATGAAATAGTGCAAGCCGCTAAAAGGATAAGGCCCAGCAAAGCTCCTGGGTTGGACGGAATACCAGGAACCGTTGTTAAAGCCGTAGCGGAGGCAAAGCCGGAATTATTCAGCAACACTTTCCAACAGTGCCTCTCTGAAGGGATATTCCCCAAAATATGGAAAAACCAACGGCTTATACTTATCCCCAAGGGTAAAGGTAATGCTAACACTGCGAGTGGCTACCTATGGTCCCCTATGCCTATTAGACATAGTGGGAAAACTATTCGAACGGATTATATACTGCTGACTGGAAGCGATCACTGAGGGAGTCAGTGGACTATCGCACCAACAGTATGGGTTCCGTAAGGGGAAAAGTACCATTGATGCGCTGGCTGATGTCCGAAACATCGCACAAAACGCGCTGGACGGAGAAAGATGGCTAGGAGGAACGAAGGAATACTGCGCGATAGCCACCCTTGACGTAAAAAACGCCTTTAACTCAGCTAAGTGGACCAGCATCCTCAGCGCCATGGGAAACATGGGTATCCCTAAATACCTCAGGGATATTGTTGGGAGCTATTTCCGAGAGCGGGTCCTTTGGTACGAAACGAGTGGAGCTCCCAAAAAGTACCAAGTTACCGCGGGTGTCCCACAAGGATCTGTGATCGGTCCAATCCTGTGGAACATCATCTACAATGGTATCCTGAATGTAAGGAAACCAAGGAACGCTAAGTTGCACTGCTTCGCGGACGATGTGGCGATTACAGCTGTAGCCAAAACATTGCCTGCTCTACAAACCACCTGCAACGAAGCAATCAGGGCTGCCACTGATTGGCTAGAGAGTGTCGGGCTAAACATTGCAGCCCAGAAAACAGAAATTGTGCTACTAAGCAGCAGAAAGGCAGTAGAGTCGCTACATATAACAGTAGGCGGAATACAGCTTGAATCAGCTAGGTCCCTGAAATATTTGGGGGTTATGATTGACCATAGACTCAACTTTAGGGACCACGTGCAATACGCTAGCAGGAAGGCTGCTATGTCGACCGCCGCCCTGAGTAGATTAATGCCAAACGTAGGTGGTCCGAGAATGCCAGCAAGGAAACTACTGGCCTCGGTAGCGAAGGCAACTTTACTGTACGCAGCACCAATATGGAGCAGAGCTACGGTAAAGCCGTCTTATCTCAAAGAGGCTCGGGCAACCTACAGAACTATGGCTCTAAGGCTTATCAGAGGCTTTAGGACCATCTCAGAGGACGCGGGGCTGGTTCTCGCAGGTATGCTTCCAGTAGACCTGGAGATAAAAGCCCTAACTGAAATTCGTGAAGGCGAAAACCGGACGATGGCGTACGAGCGCCAATTGGAAGAGTGGCAGCGTAGATGGCAAGCATCAAGAAAGGGGCGATGAACTACTACCAGACATCGCTACCTGGATCAAGTGCCAACATAAGGAGCTGGACTACCATCTAACCCAGTTCCTAACGGATCACGGCTGCTTTCGAGGGTATCTTCAACGATTCAACCATGTGGATACCCCCTACTGTTTCTGTTGCATGAACGACGAGGAGACGGCTGAGCACGTGCTCCTACACTGCCCGAGATTTGCTAATGAAAGAGAGCAAATCTGTAGACTTGTAGGGCCGACGTTAAGCCCAAGGGGTCTTCTGGCTGCAATGATGGCAGACGAGGAGTCCTGGAAGACAGGACAGGCCCTGATAGTCAATATTATGAAGCAGGTCCGAGCCGACGAGATAGCTAATAGACCTGTTAGTCTATAGCTGTCCATCATCATATTCGCAGCTTGCCGTAAGAGGCGACCTATACTGACGATTGTGTGCATTGGAGCACACCATCCGGCTCACCGAAGTAATAACTTAATTGTCAGTCCCGGTGAGCCTACAAAGGACAGAAGAGCATACGGAGGTTTTTAGTGCGTAAGAATCGCACATACCCCTCTACAGGAGGTAGAGGGCATCTTTGTGAAGATTTTCCTGCCGGGGTGCAAAACCAAAAAAAAAAAAAAAAAAAAAACGTCCCTTGTATCCATCAGTGATTTGTTTATCTTGTTTATTCACTGGTCGCATAGCATTATATTTATGCAACTCAGTGCGGACATGATTATGCCATTGCACATTTCCAGGAAGGAATTGCTGGCACGATTGACAATAAATTGCATTGTTGGCGGTTGTGATGGTGGAGTTTGTGATGGAGTTGGAGTTGAAGCTGGCGTTGAAGTTCATGATGATGATGATATTGATGTTGTTGTTGTTGTTGGTAGTGGTGGTGGTGGTGTTTTGGGTTGTTGGGTTGGGTTGTGGTGTTGTTGTTGTTGTTGTTGTTGATGATGATGGTTGTGGTGTTGTTTGGTGGATGTGTTGATTTTATTTTACACAATTCACAAATGTTTCAACAAATTCACTTTGAATATATAAAATTATATTCTTATAAAACTCGCGGTGTATGCGTTGAACGATGATATAGAAGTGATTTCTAAGGCTCTGTGTTAGTAGAGCTAGACTCGCCAAAATTGTGATCCCAATATTCACGGATCCCATTTCGCTATTTCATTTTCAAGTTCATTGACTTTTAACATGGGTTCAAGAAATTTTTCCACCCCCGCCTCCGTTGACGTCCTGTTATATAAACAATCGATTATCACACCTCACCGGCGGTTCGTCGGCGGTTCGTCAGCTCGCTTCGTCCCATGTGCGTCGGCGGTTCGTCGGCGATGCGTCCACGATGCGTTGGCTGAAAACGATCGCTTGCGCCCGTCCATTTTCGTTTCGCCGGCGCTAAGTGAAGGCTTGCGGTCCGTCCCTCGATGCGTTGGCTGAAAACGATCGCTTACGCCCCGTCCCTCTTTGTTTCACCGGCGCTAAGTGGAGGCTTGCGGTCCGTCCCTCGATGCAATGGCTGAAAACGATCGCTTGCGCCCCGTCCCTTTTCGTTTCGCCGGCGCTAAGTGGAGGATTGCGGTCCGTCCCTAGATGCGTTGGCTGAAAACGATCGCTTGCGCCCCGTCCCTTTCGTTTCATCACGAAGCGTCCACATTTCATCACGAAGCGTCCACTATGCGTTGACAATCTGTGTTGGCGGCCCAATGCAACACGATCGCTCCCTCACACCCGTATCCCTATCGTCCCCCGCCTCCGTTGACGTCCCGTTATATAAACAATCGATTATCACACCTCACACCACAAAAACTATTAGGTCATAATCCATTTATTATGACCTTGACATTCCTTTTAGATTTGTTGACAAATCTGTAGTGCTCGCTTGCGCTCCGTTCCTTTTCGATTTGTTAGCAAATCTGTTATGCCAAGTGGGCGCTAGCATCCCGACCCTTTTCGGCCCAATTCAACACGATCGCTCCCTCACACCACAAAACTATAATCATCATAATCCACTTATTATGACCTTGACGTTTTTGACAGATTGACAGGTAACCCTAATTAATTGCATTTATACTATATTACCCTCTTGACATGTGATCGTAATTAAATTCATAATTTATGACACCCATTAACTGGCGGCTGAGTTAGGTTTTCATACTACTACTGGACAGACCCTGTAGTTAGCGGTATGGTTACCTCCACAGTTTCCACACTTTTTGCTGCTGGGATGCTCTTTATTTTTTGGTCATTTGTGGAAGTTATGAAGGTCTCCACAAGGAACACATATGGACGAAGCATGCAATAAGACTTTGTGTGGCCATATTCCTGACAATTATTACACTGCACCGGCCCATTTCTTTTGTGAAGTTATTCTACAGTTATTTTGCGGTGTAATAGGAACTGGAGAGTTGGATGAGCTTCATTTTTTTTCAGAGGCTTGGTTGTGGTTTCGGGTTCCAGTTCTACCATGAAAAGAGGTTGAGGCTTTCTTTCTCTATTCAAAATGTTAATAACATTTTGACATTAAAACCTTTCTCCTTCAGTGCGCCTGTAAATTTAGCTGGTGATACTTATTGTCTTGACTTATTGTCTAGTCCGATTAAGTTCAGTATCGAGTTTACGAGAGCATTAGAACTTTTATCTCGAATGTAAATCGGCGGCATACCCTACGATGTCTTCAGGAGGTAAATCTTTGGATTTATCTGCCAAAATAGCAAATCTGTTTGCTTCTATGTTTTGAAGCGCCGCGAGTTATTTTGGCAGAATTACCAGATCTAGAATTCTGCGGGCTAAGCTTACGTTTTATTTGTATGTAGCGATCCATAACAGTCTGTACGGCCGAACATTGTTTTGAAGAGAGCGTTGTTGTTGTAGGAGTTGCCGTCACTGTACTGCTGACCGTGGCCCAGCAGGTACGCATGAGGGAAGGGTATGGGGTTTTATCCAACAAGAGCGCCGGAGAGCAAGAGCGCGAGTTAACTGCAGTCATGACTGCATAATAAAAATTCATTCCAAAAACAGCAAATCAACGGAGAAGTCTATTCTATCTCTGAGTTCAGCCTTTAATTTTCACCAAATATTGGGACTGCAATATTATAACTGGCGCAGCCGCAATTTCGAACCATCTCCCGGAGGATAAGGATACCAATATTATTTTTAATGTAAGATAGTTATTAACAAAGTGTGTAAAGTTAAAAAAAAAAAAAAAAAAAAAAAAAAGAAAGAAAGAAAAGTACAGAAATTATGTGAAAAGAAGAATGTATATATAACATAGTAATGAATTGAAAATGTTGTACAGTGAGAACAGAATATCAAAGTTGTAATAAATGCCAAACAGTGAACTTTAAAGAAACAAAGTTGTATATTTATGTGCAAGTGTAAATTAGTTACAACGTCAGTCGAGAAAATGTTGAGTGAGCCGATGCATTAGCCGTCGCACGAACGTTGTGCCAACAATTTGGTTTGATCATTTAGTACAAATGTTCGAATCAAACTTCTTGTTGGATCCGATGCGGTCTGACGCAGGTTCAGGGCGAACTTGTGGACTTGTTAGGACCTAGTACCTAGGGCACCTAGCGATACTTCCAACATGAACTCTTCCTCCAGTTCCCCACCACCCAACCAGAAGATGACAATGGACCGACCAGCCGACATTTTTCAATCCTTGCGCGTCCCAGACCAAATTAGATTTTTGAAGGTTTTTGATGGTAAACCCGAGGATCTCAACGACTTCATATCAAATGTAGAAGAGATCCTATTGTTCATCGGAGGAACTGATCAGACCCCCTACGGGCGAATGCTTCTCAGGGCAATTAGGAACAAAATTGAAGGGAAAGCCAACGACATTCTGAAGGAGGTAGGAACGACATTGAAATGGGACGATATTAGAGAAACATTGTTAATCCACTGTACGGACAAGAGAGACGAACCAACACTTATGTGCGAACTGCATGGATTGGCTCAAAAGAACCTGTCTATTCAAAACCTTTATGATCAAATTTCAAGTTGTAATGCAGCACTTCATAGGTTGGCAGAAAGCAAAGAGTCCGAACCATCATTGATTAAGATTAAGAAACAAATGTTTTCCAGTGCAAGTCTGCACGTATTTCTGGCGGGTCTTAGAGGTCCACTTGGAGGCACAATTAGGTCTATGAAACCAGAGAATCTCAGAGAAGCTTATAGATTGGCAATTAAGGAAAGGGATATTTACCTTCGGCAAAGACAAGACAGTTCTGGAAAGCGGAATTGGAATAGTGATAATCTGACGCTAACACAAACAACAACCACATTAGAAAGTGGGGATATAATCAACAGGGAAATAATCAGTACAAACAGAATCAACAAGGAAACAATCAATACGGATATAGTCAACAGGGAAATAAGCAGTACAAATACAATCAACAGGAAAATAATCGATACAAACATAACCAACAGGGTAATAATCAGAACAGATATGGCCAACAGGGATACAACAATAGCAACCCTTTTAATCAAAAGAATTATTCTAATACCAGGGCAATTCAAGGTCCTCCCACTTCCACAACACCGTCTGAAAATGCAAACGTGCATTTCACCGAACAACAACAATACGAACTGCATAACATTAACGAAGGAGAAAATTTTCAAGGGCCGGCCTCGACCCACAATCAGGGTACTTAAACAAAGATAAACATGGCCCTATACTTCCCTACGTAGTTATCAATCTGAATGACAAACCTTTACGGTTCCTGGTAGACACAGGGTCCTCCGTCTCTTTTATTAATCCTGATTTAATCCCTAAAACAGAACACATAGAACTGAACAATCCTATCATAATAAAGACAGTCGTTAATACACACAAACTCTACACAAAGGTCGATATTCCACTATTCAAAGAATTCAAACACCACCAACACTTCTCCATGATGTTATTTCACTTCCATGATTTCTTCCATGGCCTGATAGGCATGGACATACTCTCACCAATTAACACCGTTATTAACCTGCCTGAATCAAGTCTCCAAACTACACTATGCAAATTACAAATTTTTCAAGAAAGAAACCCCGCTACAAAAGTCCACATAATCGAGGAATGTTCTAATGTCGTATTATCTTTACCAGTAAGTTTGACTAACGGCACTTTCTTCTGTGAGAATCTTCAAGTTAATAACAACCTGATAATTTCCGGTGGCCTTTATGAAGCCAAAGATAATAATAGCTTGATGGAGGTAGTAAACTATGCCGACCAAAAACAGAACTTTGTACTAGATTCATATCTAAAAGTCAATCAATATCATAGAGATGAATACTTAGAATTTGATCCTAAAACCAAATCAAAAGCAACCCAACCCCAAATTGTGAAAGACGAACCAATGTGCATCAAATGCGATCACTTAAATGCCAAAGAAGATTCTGCTCTAAGAAAGCTTTGCAAGAAATTCGCTAACCTTTTCCATACTGAAAACCAAAAACTTTCTTTTACAAACCACATTAAACACCAAATCAAGACCACAGATGACATCCCTATCTACAATAGACCGTTCAGATACAGTAGAGTCGAAAGTCAGGAAATCCAAACGCAACTAAACAAACTACTCGACCAAGACATAATTAAGCATAGCCATAGCCCCTGGAGCGCTCCTATATTTCTGGTGCCCAAAAAATCAAATGACCCTACAAAGAAGAAGTGGAGATTGGTCATAGACTATAGAAAGCTTAACGAGAAGACCATAAAGGATAAATATCCAATGCCCAATATTAACGAAACACTAGACAAGATCGGTCGAGCAAAATATTTCACGGCTCTTGATTTAGCAAGTGGTTATCACCAAATTGAAATGGAGCCAAAAGACTCACCCAAAACAGCCTTCACGGCAGAAGGAGGCCACTACGAGTTCATAAGAATGCCATTTGGGCTTACTAACGCCCCGGCTACCTTCCAACGAATTATGGATAATATTCTAGCCGATCTCAAGGGCAAATGTTGTTTAGTATATTTAGACGACATAATTGTTTTCTCATCATCATTACAAGAACACGAAATTAGCTGAGGCAAACCTTAAACTTCAACCGGACAAATCTGATTTTTTCCGTAAGGAAATCGAATATTTAGGACACGTAGTCACTAATGAGGGGATAAAACCTAACCCAATGAAAATTCACGCGATTAAAGCGTTTCCAATTCCCAAAACCAAGAAGGAAATTAAATCATTCTTAGGCCTCTTAGGTTATTATAGGAAATTCATTAGGAACTTCGCCTCAATCACCAAACCTTTGACACAGCAACTAAAAGGAAAGACAATGGTCAAGATAGATGAAGAATACATCTGAGCCTTTGAAAAATGCAAAATCTTACTTCGCAATGACCCAATCTTACAATACCCTGATTTTACAAAACCGTTTGTACTAACAACCGATGCCAGCAACGTGGCAATCGGAGCAGTACTATCGCAGGGCCAAGCAGGAAAAAACAACCCGTATCATTCGCTAGTAGAACACTGTCCGATACAGAGAGAAATTACTCTACAGTGGAAAAGGAAATGTTAGCCATTATCTGGGCGACAAAATACTTCAGACCATACGTGTTCAGCAATAAATTCAAAATCAAGACGGACCACCGACCCTTGACATGGTTAATGAACTTTAAAGAACCAAATTCCAAGTTAGTTCGTTGGAAACTCCAACTTTTAGAATATGACTATGAAGTGGAATACAAAAAGGGAGCGGAAAACGTAGTGGCTGACGCGTTACGCCGCATCGAAATTAACTTCCACGACGCGACGCCCACGAACTACCAGGACATTAAAAGCTCCAATTCACCCTTGATCGAATTCAATTTACAAATTATATTCAAAGTAGGACCCAAACCAAACAAACTCACACAATCAATATTCAAGAACAAAATTAGGAAAACCTTCACTGAAGAAGGATTCACAGAAGAGATTATTGTCAAAATTTTCAAAGATCAAATCACCCCGCATAAGACCTACGCTATCATGATGAATAACGACATATTCCACATTTTCAATCAAACATATAAAAAATATTTTGCGAATTCAGGGTTATACAGAATAGTTAGATGTAACATGCTACTAAAGGATTTAATTACGACAGAGGAGCAGGACACCCTTATCAAAGAATATCACTCTCGCACAAACCACAGAGGTATAGACGAAGCACATAGCCAACTTAAACGACTAGCGTACTTTCCATATATGAAACAGAAAATTGCCAAAATTATAAATGACTGTGACATTTGCCAATCCTTAAAATACGACAGACAGCCCCAGAAAAACAAATTCCAGGTGACCGAAACAGCAGAACTACCATTATCCATTGTCCATATCGACTTGAATACCATAAACGGGAAGACAATTTTAACCATAATCGACAAATTCTCTAGATTTGCTAGTGGATATACAGTGCCAGCTAGGAACTGTATGAATATTGTAAAGGCCCTTACCAACTTTCTGTGTACATTCGGTATACCCCTAAAAATAGTACACGACCAAGGAGCCGAATTTTCTGGAAAGATTTTTAAAGACTTCTGTTCTCAATACAACATAATTACACACGTTACTTCTTTCCAACAGTCTTCAAGCAACGCTCCAGTTGAAAGACTCCATTCCACGTTAACAGAAATTTACCGAATTATATATGAGGGGAAAAAAGAGGGAAAAACTAGAAATCAATCATGATGATGTTTTGAACGAAACCTTTATAACTTATAACAACAGCATACACTCAGCTTCGAAACTGACACCTCACGAACTCTTTACTGGAAGAACACACACATTCCTAAGGGAAATAGAATACAATAACGAACATGACTTTTTAAGGGAATTAAACGAATTTAGAGCCAAACTATACCCAGAAATAGCACTAAAGGCCCAAGAAAGAGTCAAAATTAGAACAGACAAACTCAACCTGAACAGGGAAGACGCTATTTCTGTAGAACAAGATGACATAATATTTAGGAAAGAAAACAGAAGGAACAAACTAACACCTAGGTTTTCTCAACATAAATTGTCAGAAGACAATGGGGTCACAATTGACACCACTAAAGGGCAAAAACTACACAAAGACAAGATTAGGGGAAGAACTAAGAAGAAAAGTGACTAATCTAATTCCCATCTCGGTAGTTTAGTTAAGATCATAAGCCAATATGGATGCCGCGAATGAAACTAAAATCAATAACAAATTCCAAGAGATAGAAGGAATAGAAAATAATTTGAGTAATACCATTAAGAATCAACTTATAATTAATAACAATATAATCGATAGATTTAAGAATATTGCTGAACACATAAATAATGAACAAAACACCATCAACACATTTGTAAACAATTTCAAAGATAACGTATATACTAAGGTAACACAAGAACACAATGAAATACACAGTTTGTAGTACTTCCTAAGTTTTTATTGTTCAGTTCAAAATTTAAATTTATGTACTTATAATCTAAATGTCCTAAAATTCATAATTTGTACTTTGTAATAATGCGGAGTTTGGGCGGACGAGCAATGGAGACTGCATCAGGAAAATTTTGGAGGGATGGCCTGCTACCTGCGACATGCAAGAATCTGGAAACGATGAAAATATAATTGAGCCGGAAATTGGACACATCATGAAGGCCGTGAACGTCAACATCAACTCTTCGTGCGGCCCTTATACCACTATCAACGGCACTGCGATTATTAGCTATAAAAACTGCACCGTAGAGATACATAATATCACCTATGACGATTCCGAAGTTAATAATATAATGTGAAGATCTCCTTACCCAACCCAAGCCTAATACTGGTTAAGAATAACACAAGAAAACTTAATCTACGTCACCTAGAGGTGCAAAATCTGAACAACACTCAAGAAATTTTAGACGTCCAGACGCAACAACACGCCGTTCCGACCGTTCCTTCGTTCTGGCCGTCACTATATTCCAGGGGGGAGGAGTTACCACCACTGCTTCTTCCCCTACCTCCGTCTCGCCTCCGCCCAACAAAGCGCCATGAGCGACTCATACCTAAGTGACTGCATAATAAACATTCATTCCAAAAACATCAACTCAACGGAGAAGTCTATTCTATCTCTGAGCTCAGCCTTTAATTTTCACCAAATATTGGGACTCCAATATTATAACTCGCGCCCTGCGTTTCGATGTTGGATTGAGTTCATTAGTTTAGAAGTTTTGCTTCTGCTCTTCTCTAAGTTACGTTTACCATTGCGTTTGCGATTATGTAAAGCGCGACACGTCCGAACACTGCGAAAGCCAGCATTGCTGCGTATTTGATAAGTTAATAATATGTATTTAAACAAACAACTCTCATATAATACCCCCTGCATCAAGTTTCGGTGGGGTGTATCAAGTAAAATTTTTTTTGAAAATCAAGTTAAAAGTGGAAAATCAATGCACTTGAAACAGTGAATTCAAATCCGTTAATATCGGGATCACAATTTTGGTGATTCTAGGTCTAGTACTACAGAGTCTTAGAATTTACTCCTACGATATCCATAATGACCTCCCATTCTGTCCAGCCAACAAACTTCCATCGCCAAGTCAAAGATACAAAAAGGCACAGTCAATCTCCGTGATAACACTATCTAAAGTATGGAATATTTATACAATTCTAGAATTTAAGCCGAAAGCTTGACTTAAAAAATATTGATATTAATACAGAGCATAGGACTAGAGCGAAAAATACTTTTGAAAAGGATTTTTTCAAGTTATTAATCAATGCTGTCTATAAAAAACCTATGGAAAACAGCGAAAAGAGGGTAGATGTTCATTTTGTTACAGACAGGGATGCTCTGCGTGTGCCCGAGATAATTATTTGATTAAAAATAATTTAAAAAATTTTTGATTTAAGATTCGATTTGGAACAATTCAAATCAAATTAGAATCTGAAGCTAACCCTATATGAATCTGATTTGCGAATTGGTGCAGTTCGCGATGTTTTTGGAAATGCTTGCACCGGCATATGGCGGATGCGTTGAGCAACTTGGACTTGTGGGATTTGTAGTTTAGTAATATTTTTCATAAATCCTCTTGCTTGTGGAGAGATAACCCTAGTGTTTCTGACGGAGCTGGTGTTGGTCCAATTTGAAAAGTAATGGTGTTCTTCTTCCGACTGCAAGCGTGGAAACCTAAGCCAGTAATCACGATGATGCCGAAGAGCGATAACAGTGTAATTCTGTTGACCATGGAGTGCGTCTGTATGTATTGTAGCTTGTTGGTGTTATTAAGATGGAGCGCTTTCAGTGCTTCCAGGGATAGAATCCTTAGATTGTGTCGAACGGTGTCGTTCGGTGTCCTATGGTGTTATTTTTATACCCGCTACCCATAGGGTAGAAGGGTATAATAACTTTGTGAAATGTATGTAACAGGCAGAAGGAAGCATTTCCGACCCCATAAAGTATATACATTCTTGGTCAGGCTCATCAGCCGAGTCTATATAGCTATGTCAGTCTGTCCGTCTGTCTGTCTGAACACCTAGATCTCAGAGACCGTAAGAGCAAGAGATTGCAAACTTGGTACCAGTATTGATGCATGTCCTGCGCAGAACAAATTAATTTTAGATTTTTGGCACGCCCCTCTCAGCCCAATAAAATTGAAAAAGGCAATTAACAAGCTCAATTTTAAAGATAGAGTCTTGAATTTTGGTATATAAGAAGGTAATTACAGTATCGATGATCCCTGGAAATTTGGTCGTGATCGGATGGAAAACTTGGAAGTTATTCAAGAAACAGTTTTGTTAAATTGTTAAGATCGTTTTTAAAGAGTTGAAGTCTATATTTTATTATGTATACAAAGTTATCTTGGATATTTTTCTCCTCTTGTTGTCTTTATTATTGCATTCGTGACACCGCTTGACTCGTTTATTCTAGTATTTAATTGTAGATTTATTACTACTTGTCTGCTCTTATTCTCTAATGGTCCGTCTATTTGGATAGAAAAGCTAGTTCTTAATTTTCTTTTGCATTGCGATGTGCTCTTTTGTTCTCTGTAACTATTATGCCATTATTGTTTTAAGAAACAAACACTTGTCATATTGAGTGAAAATTCAAATGCCCTATTGTTAAAAGGCTCTGCAGTATACCATTTAGAAACCATTCAGAGTAGTATTTCAAAACGTTTTTAAAGCCATCTTATCGGAATCATAATTTCATAATTTCTAAAAGTTACATCAACTCTTTATACCCGCCACTTATAGGGTAGAAGGGTATTGTATCTTTGTGACTCAAGGAATTGTATGTTACAAGCAGAATAAAACTTCCTCAACCCCATAGAGTATATATATTCTTGGTCAGGGTCACCAACCGAGTCGTCATAACCATATCCGTCTCTTTGTCTGTCTGTCTAAACACATAGATCTCAGAGACCGTAAGAGCAAGAGATTGCAAACTTGGTACCAGTATTGATGTATGTCTTACGCAGATCAAGTTTATTTTAGATTAACATCATTATTAACTCTTTAAATTTACGAGCGACACTTTCCTTGACAAGCGAGCATTCTGCACCAAAATCAAAACAAAATGAAATACTCTCACCGGATGCCTTTATTGTTGTTCCAGAGGGTTTAGGTACTGCGCAGAAATTCAAAGTGCCCAATTTCGTCACATTTGAAGTATTTGACACAAGATCGATCTTTCATACCCGGTGTATTTGTGCTGTTGTAGGTTTTGGCTTTACTCTGCCCTTCTGCAAACGTGCCCGACATCCAGCATATTTATGCCCAATCTTTCAGCAGAAATTACATTTCACCAGGGACGGAGATTTGAACTGTTTGCGATCCGAGCCAGTTGCATCGTCTTTTATGAAAGAGTGTGCTTGCAACTGCTGTTGTAGCTCATTGCGTGTTTCTACATTGGTGGTGAAAATCCAGCGCGCCAACTTTCTGTCAACTTGAGCCATATAAGCCAAAGTTACATACTCAGCTATTTCTTCTAACTCCTTGGCTTTCCATTTAGAAAAGAATCATGACAATCCGGCTGCCGTATTCAGCATAGCCTTCTTCTGGTTTCGGTCGACCATTCAATATATTGAGAACTATGCCAGCAGAAGTTCCAATTCCAACAAAATGCTGAAGAAACGGTTGCCTGAACTGCGCATGTTTTTAATTATTTCCATCAGGTTACGATTTTGCAGTTCCATCACTAATAAATGGGGATCAGTAGGCGAAGCAGATCCCACCTTTCATGTCAGAGAAGGCTCATTTGTTTCCATGATCAACAGACAACACGTTCTGGTCGTCTTGGTGGCGCAATATTAACTGAACTCGCCAAGCACTATCAGAATTTTGGATATTATATTTCCATTTTTTTCCTACACCCTTACGAACAGAGCTTACTCAAAAGCAGAGCAGGTCTTTTTCCCTCAGCCGCTGTGCGTTCTGAGAACCGTTAGCAACATCGTGTCGTCACTCAAAAATGTACATGCATGCACAACGGTCAATCTTGCCATTCTATGCCACACATATACAGTGGGCTAAAGGTTTGTTTAGTTTAGATATCAGCTTTTACATTTTTAGATTATATAGACTATGTTCATATATAAACATTTGTTATATAAAATTTTTTTATTTTTAAAAGCTGAAATTTGATTAAAGAGGATCCCAATTACATATTTCTCATTGAAATTAATAACACATTGAAATTTAAATATTAATATATTTTTATTATTTTATTTTTGTATTAGGTTAATAATTTTTAAATAGAATACACCAACCGAAATACTAGTATTTGGAAAAACTTAAGAAACCCATACGAGGAATGGGTTATTAAACCTACTCTGCAAATGACACAGTTTTAGCACCGCAGGAAGCTAAAAATAATTCTATTATGATATTTGATGATGTAGCATGTGAAAAACAAGAAAATATCCGAAACAATTTTTGGATGAGTCGACATATATCGAAACATTTAACACGTGATAATGCACATTTAAATATGCGACATTTCGTCGAGATCATAGTATGATTCTTAATGGAAATCTCACGAAAATGTTGGAAGTAAAAATTTGGATTACTATCAATCCCTAAGGATGGTAAAAACTGGACGATATAGAAAGGACTTGATCAATTGATTATGTTTGAATTAGGGTTGTCGAAAATTTAAAAAAATATCGTATCGAGGATTTTTTTTTATCAAAAAAAAATAAGATAATATATTAAATATCACATAAAAATATCGATATATTTGATATTTTATGTGTTAAATAAAAAAATTCCCCCACAATAAAAACCCAATACGTATCTTTTTAATTTTTATTATAACCAATTTTCAGTTTTTAGAGATTTCAGAAACACCCTTTGTGTTATTTGTGCGTCCGTCATCCTGCTTCTTGCGTCGTACACAACACATTTGATAGCGGACGCCAGCCGCTCCGAAGGAACCGAACTACCCGGGGTAATTAAATATATCATGGCCAGCTTGTAGAGGCCCGGCATAGTCGCCTTGTGGGATTTCCATACTTCAAGGGGATTGCATTCCCATGAAGCTTTAGGCAGGCGACAAAATAGACAAAATAACAAAAAAATAACAAACAGACAAAATATCAAAAAATAATATCGATGTTCTGATATTTGGGCAAACAAAAAATCACGATATAAATATATCATTTTTAGAAAAAATATCGATATATTGATATTTTGATATATTATCAACAACCCTAGTTTGAATAATAGATCATATAAGCGAAATGATATGAGTGTAAAAAAGACATTTCAGATCTAGCCTTAAAAATGCCGACATCATTAACAATTGCATTAAATGGAAACATATCAGTTAAAACTTTTTTCCCTCGAATTGAGCAGAAAATTTTATATATAAGTTAAGTAACGTCAAAGACCAGCAGTCCGCCGACCGAAATACGACACTGGCCAAAATAGTTGAGTAAGCATTTGACGGAATGTCGTTGCATAGCCGCCAACCACAGCTACATGAAGCCTTTTCAGAAATTAAAATCCATTAACCCTATCGATTTATTCAATCGATGGCATCATAGGCCATGGCCATGGTCTCCTAGCTCAAGCAGGAATTGTTTTATGCTATAGAAATAAACTATGCGGTATCACAAATGCGTAAGCGTTAATCTCACAACAGCGGCAGATTTAGAAACTTTATGCGTTAAATCAATTTTCGCACAGATGCCACAGCTCAAGGACTTCGTCGAGACAGACGAGGCACTACAATTCAACACTTCGGTTGTAGCAACCATACGAACGGAGAACGAGGAGCCCATATACTCTAAGCTATACCAGCACCCGATGGACGCAGCCGACTTTGTTGATTCTGAGGTAAAAAACCCTTTTAAGGACAAGATCATACAGAAGTCCAGATAACCGTACAATAACCCAATTTAGGTTGATGACAAAAAAGGAGTGGCCGATGCGGGTAATAAAAAAAAATCCATATTTCAGAATGCCATCGATGATGACGCCATAATTTTTTTAAAAAAAAAGGTCTCGTCATACACTTTGAAGAGATTTTGAAAAAATTATATGAAGCAAACATGAGGGTCGCTAAAGAAAAATCTAAGTTTTCCAAAAGAAGTGTAGAATACCTTCGCTTCATAGTCGCTGTGAAGGGAGCTAGAACTGACTCCGAGAAAGTAAGGGCCACCCAGCATTACCCTAAGCCAAAAAACCTGTACGAGGTTAGCTCCTTATTAGGTTTAGCCAGTTACTATAGGTGTTTTGCAAAGATTTTGCATCCATCGCAAAGTTGAAAACCGCTCAGTCAGCAAATACAAATCAAAGAATATTCCTATGTTTTTCAAAGAAAGGCAAAGTTCCTTTTAACAAGGAAAGTCATATTATTGAGAGAGAAGACTCGGCATACGCTTCATTTCCTAGACAGGAAATCTTTAATTAGGGTAATGATAATTACAGTTAACCCCAAGGTGGTGAACGCAATTCATTGCGACCTCCACTCTCGCCGATATTCAAGATGAACTGGTCAGAACATGCCCAGCGACGAAATTTCAGAATTGCAAGAAGAAAGTCATCTTCGATGCCAATGAGAGGAGGCAAATCTTGACAGATGAACATACTCGTGCCCACAGGGCAGCACAACAGAACGTTAAGCAAGTCTAAACAGACTATTACTTCCCGAAAATGACAAAGCTCCCATACCTTCATCGGACTATGAACGTAACCTGGAGGAGATCCAGAAGTTCAAGGATGCAACCGGAACGGATCGCACTTACAATGGCCCTATTTTGTATCTCATCTGTATCGGCCTCACTTATTAACACATCACTACTGCAATGAAATTTGCGAAGCAGCTGATGGACGTCGTTGCGGACATAGGGTCGGTCGAGGGTAGTCTTAAACTCGAAGTGGGGAGTAGTTAAGTAACGTCAACAACCAGCAGTCCGTTGGCCGAAATACAACATTGGCCAAAATAGCTGAGTAAGCATTTGACCGGAGGTCGTTTCATATCCGGCAACCACAGCATATTTCCGTGGCCGCTGTGAACCGATCTCGTAACCAAAAGTTGCCATCTCGCTTTGTTTAACTCTGCAAAAATCGTTATACTTTAGATTGTTCTCAATATTGCACTAAGGCATATCGTCCCTTTACAAATAATAAAATTTGAAAACTCAACTGGGTCGTTTCATTGGCAAGCTCCGCATCGCATGAATCGTAACTTCTTCCAATAGTACTAAAAGATGTTAATTGACGTGCAACGTAAATATTTTCGTTGTGAAGTGTAATAATGTAAATAGTTAAATACATTGCGGTTAAACAAACAAACAAACAAAAACAACAACAGCATCTGAATAAGAACAACCAACTCCAAGAACAACAACGATAACTGCGACAGCAACAACAAAAGTTATAAAAAGTGAAAATAAAATAATAAGTAGCAAACACAAACTAGTAACTGCTGCGTGGGAACTATGACCTATAACAATAGATCTTCTAAAATTGCCCATACAAATTGTGTAAGTGGAGTTTCTTATAGCAAAGTGCTTTTTAAGTCTGGAACTAACCACATTAACTACAAGCCTTATTTTTTGTAATTCATAAATTTAATATTTGCTGTTAAATAATAAACAGTTTCATTTGGTTGGCTTGTGAATAGACCCATGTTTATTTTTAACGTCAGCATTTGAAGCGACCAGCAGATTATACATTTAGTACCATTAGCCCATGAGCTCGCCTTTTTTCATTACAGAAACCCTTAACAAGAACCCTTCCGATGCAGTTCTTGCTTCTTTTGGTAGCGTCCAATGCGTGTCATTCAACAGGAGCTAGGCACATTGACGCAGGGTGGCATGCCACTGCTTCAATATTATGATGAGGTGGAAAAGAAACTCGCTCTGTTAAAAAACAAAGTCAACATGTATTATTCCGCAGAAGCCTGAAGGGAACGATCAAAAATACAACTCGAAACAGTCCAAGTCCCCACATTTTAAGCGCCAACAGTTGAAGTTATTAAAATATATAATATTAAAAATTTAAAGAGTATGATCTTCAGTACTAGACAAATAAACACATTTGAAGTGCGGATAACTGATCAGGATGGGAATCTAGTTAAATTGGGTGGAGAAAGTTCATCAATTCCACTACATTTACCGTCAAGCCGGATGATGATTTACAATAAAAAGTCAGGTCAATATGCCACACCTCACATTAGTAAATCTAAAGATGAAGTGAAAGCATGATGCTCAACCACTAACATTAAAAAAAAATTATTTCAAAATCACTGGGATTTAATATTCAATAAAGCTATTGGCATTACTAAATTCAAAATTTTTTGTGCAAAATAAGCCTTTTAACGATATATATCACACTTATTGCCCATATAAACAAATGATGAAGATCCAAGATTTGTATATACTGCCTTGTGAGAGTTTTCTTTACTTTGAAGATGCATTTAGATAAATTATTAATGCAACTACAGAAGCAACCAGCACAATTGATGTTGCAGGTCTGCTCAAAAATAATCTTCTCGTTATCTTGCTATCTAAAAATACTGATAATATTTATTTTCAAACAGTTGGAAATATTCCACATAAAATTGACATACATAATGTTAACTGGAAAGTCCTTCACATTGTTTCCAGTGATAGTACTAAAATTAAAATATTTAATATGGTTAAAAGTGGGTCCAAACTACCACTACCATTTCGTGCACTGGTACAAGGGACACATCATGTATGGAAAGTTAAACTGGCTACATTGAATGGAAATCTAATCACAAATAATTTGAGAAATAGAAAAGTATATCTAAATTCTGAAGTCTATCCCTTTGAGATTCAATGAAAATCGGCCATTTTGTATGATATGTATGTGAGATTTCAAGAGAGCTAATGTAATGAGGAAGCTCTTCCACTTATAGCTTCATTCGAATTCAAGGCGAAGCCACCTATTGTTGTTGCGGATCTCTCGTCAGTCATATCAGGACGAGTTGATGTTAAAATTTCTACCGAACTAACTGCAGCAAGCGAGATGAATACAAAAGTATATTGCCTTCTTATTCAGGATCGTCTAGTTGAATACACTCCGTTGAGTTATTTAATAAAAGTAGACTTTCATGGATTTGGATCAAAAATAAAGTTTTAATCAATGTTTAAATTATCGCTTGCGACACGTCCCTTTTCGTTTCGCCAACGCTAAGATGTCGCTTGCACTCTGTCCCTTTTCGATATGTCGACAAGTCTGTTATATGTTCTTATCAACCTTTGGTGATCTTCGCGCCCCGCTCCTTTTCGTTTCGTCAACGCTAAGTGGTCGCTTGCGCCCCGCCCCTTTTCGAACTATTAATAAATCTCTTATGCCTCATATCCCGACTCCGTTTTCGTCCCTTGTTCTCCTATTCGTTTCGTATCCCGACCGTATCCCGTTCTCTTCCTGTTTTCATTTCACGTGGGCGCTAGCGGCCCAACCCTTCTTGTTATGATGGCGGGCGGACCCTGTGGAGCCAACACAACACGTTCGCTACCTCACACTTACACTTATACCGCTATCGTACCCCGCCTCCCGTCGCCGTCAAGTGGGCACTTACACTCGTATCCGTATCGTACCCCACGTTTCGTTCCCGGAAAACGTTTCGTGACAGGAGAACGTTATTAAATTCACTGGCGGCTAAGTTAGGTTTTCATACTACTTACATACTCCAACCAGAATTATATTCAACCATGCAAACCTTCTTTGCAAACTCGGTAGGATGTCAAATAAATCTTTTTGGTCTTCACGACATCTAAATCCAATTGTTTTTACTACAAACTCTAAAAACTTTCCATTCTACACATTCTTAAAGTTAATGGTGACAGGCGATTTCGCATTAAAAAATTTCTATCTCAATTAAAATAAAAATAGCTGCAAACCACAGAACAAAACGGTAAGCTCAAAAGGTGGAAAAGCTACCATGAAGAGTTTAATAACGAACTCCGTTATAAGCCAGAAACTTCCAATAAAGTGACAGACTCCCTATCCCCAGTTACTGAAATCCATAGTACCACAGTTACAATACAAGTTAGGTTATAAGTCGGTGGGCCCGTGGTAGTGCTCCTCCAGATCAGGCGGATGATAAGGTGTCGCCGGTAGGGTGCTTGATAATGTTTCGAGAAAAGTTGATGTTGAGAAGGTGACTGCCCCCCTCAAGCTCAGTCGGCGAATGCAAATAATGTAACGGCGATAGCCGGAATAAAGTTGATGAGCCAAATGCTCTTTATTCAAGGAATTATAAAACAGAACAGACGAATTAAGCTGAAAGAAAAAGAGAGCTTAGCTGGCAAGCCAACCGCATGGCAGGGGAAAATGCTGACGATCGCAAAATGAGCATAACTCACCATACCGGTATCCAGACACGGCGCCCAAATGCGGGTATGCTGAGTCGGCATCTAGAAACGCGAGGGTGATACAAGAGTCACCCAAGAGTTCTACCGAATGTTTGTTACCCCTCAGTAGTGTTAACTTATATATTGATGAGTGTTCATCACACAATATCAGCTACTGTTATTGATCTCAGATATAGAATTATACAATTTCGAACTACCCTTTCCATATACATATCAGAAGAAGATCTGATAAAGATTCTTAAAGAAAAGCTCGACCCAAAGATCGTAAATGAGTTGTTTACTTCTAAAGGAATAATGGGAACAATTCAAAGAATATATCCTATTCATTTCAGAAGTTATAAAGTGAGATACACCCAAACACAGGTAAAAACAAGTAAGAAAGCTACAGTCGATTGTGCTCAAATATACAAAAATATACCAAAAAGTATTTTTTTGGTATTTTTTGTCTATTTGTATATCGCAATAAGTATAAAATATACCATGCGGTCATAAATAAAACAAAGTTCAACTTAAAAATTAAATGTAACGAAATAAAATTTGGAATCAAAAAAATTTATGAAACAATTAACGATAAGGCAATATTACAAGAGAATACTTAATACGTCTAAGTAATAACATCTCGGAACACGAGAAAATCCTACCTGGAACAATCTTGTTGAACGACTTCGACGGAATCAACATCGATCAGGATAAAATACATCCACATGAAACTTATCTTATCCAAACCAAAAATGCATCCCTTTACAAACAGAGAGTACATTTCCTGAAGTTATAATACCCTTCTACCCTATGGGTAGCGGGTATAAATACAAAAAAAAAAAAATAAATAAACAAAAATACGTAACACAAAATACGAAAAATATGAAGGTAGAGGTACCATGGCATAGAATCCATATTAATATTTGGGGAAAATTCAGTGGAGAGAATTATATAAAGGAGTCATAGTACAGAGAGATGCCTTTACAAAGTTTTTTTATTTATATTAAATGTTTAATTTAGACACCGAAAGTTCCCTAAAGACATGAACATCAGGCATTTTACTTTTTGGAGTATTGATTCACACTTAATAGCGAGACTTAATAGGTGCCAATCGAGAAAACAACCAAGTTGAGCATGCTATGAGCAGGTTTAAGAGTTTATTAACTGTAGTGGAAACGAGAAGCAAGGACAAAATGGAGTGAACATTTTGTCAAGAGGCTCAGTATACGCTACTAAATGAATATGTGAGAAAGCCTGCTAAACTGTCATTTGAAGATATGTAAAATATAAGCGAAGTTTTGTATGTGAGATTAAATAATGAAGTCAAAGAAAAGAGCATTGATACCAAGTCTTATATTCTGTTGCAAACACGAGTACGTGTTAATTTCAGGCTGACCGTTTCGGTAATTTAATAAGAACTCAGCGAACATTTTTTAAGAGCATGGTAGAGTTTAAGAGAGAGTGCTCTGCTGAGTGACGGGTGATGAGTGAAAAGGCAGAGAGAAGGATTAAAGCACAGATGGCAAATTAAAGATCAGTCTGTAATGAGTTTCTGCACAAGCCATACGTCATTACGACTTGTTGCGCAAATAGAAAAGACCAATGTAGAATAATTCTTCTCTGATAAATATATGTCGATATGATGCGTCGATAGCTGCGTAAAGGCGTGGTCCGGGTGAGCCAGTAACACGGACTGTTGTAGGATCTAGCATGCATTTCGTCAGCGGGAAGAATGTCTTGGTTTGGATTCTGGCCCAGAACTAAAGAAGGAGAAGACGCATGCCCCAGTAAAATGTCATCATTGCGGCAAGCTTGGGCACAAAATCCGACAATGTCGAAAGAGGATGGCACACGAACAGAGTGAAATAAAAACAAAAAAAATCGCATGGCAAGCCGGTGACTGGACGAGACAGACCATGTGTGATATGTTACAAGTGTGGCAATTTAGGGCACATTGGCACATTTACGTGCTCCAATGGTGCAGCGAATGGGAACAATCTGATGCGTGTCGACGTATGTTCAGTATCAGATCCACTCGGAATAATGTACCAAAATGGTGATCCTTTCCCATTTTTCTTTGATTCTGGCGCTGAATGTTTACTAATCAAGGATAAGTTAAGTGATAAAATAGCCGATAAACGATTAAATAATGTGGTAAATTTGAAAGGAATAGGAGAAAATATTATTAAAAGTTACATGCAAATTTTGGCAGATGTACAAATTTCTCAATTTCATTTAGAGATTCTATTTTATGTTCTAAATAATGACCTAATAGTTTGTGGTTTGACGTGTGATAATCGATTCTTTAGATAACGG
The DNA here is from genome assembly GCA_035047445.1 of Drosophila siamana. NCBI lineage: Eukaryota > Metazoa > Arthropoda > Insecta > Diptera > Drosophilidae > Drosophila > Drosophila siamana. The sequence goes on from JAWNPP010000095.1 coordinate 112,817, forward strand.
GACGTTAACGGAGGCGGAGGGTGATAGGGATACGAGTGTGAGAGAGTGTTGGTGTTACATTGGCCCGCCAACATAACGAGAAGGGTCGGCCCCGAGCGCCCACTTGACGGCGACGAAAAGCGGGGTACGATAGGGAGGGAGCGATCAGGGTTGAGGCGCTAGCCCTTATTTGATGACGACGAAAAGGAACGCGGCGCAAGAGACCACTTACCGCCGACGAAATGAAAGGGACAGGGCGCAAACGATCATATACCGCCTACGAAGCGCTGTCGAGCCTAAAAGGGCCGGGGACGCAAGGATGCATAACAGATTTGTCAACAAATCGAGAAGGGATGGGGCGCAAGCGACCACAGCCAATTTTTTCCGTCCTTAAACCATCAGAAAGACCTAGCAGTTATGGAGTCAACATTTTGCTACCTATAATCCACCTTGATAACAACATCAAGGTGGATTTCACTGGATTGAGGTTCCCGCTAGAAAACCGACAGCTAAAGGATTTCGAGAAGCATAACCCTCAAATAAGTTTAAAGTTTCCTCCAAAGACGGAAGCGGAGTGCATTCTGCAATCTAGTGATAATAATGTAAGTTCATTTACACAAATTACGTCAGATTTGTCTGAGTTTTATAAAAACCACATGAAGCGTGTGGTACCATTACAAATGAGTGCTCAAGACTCATTTGATTTCGATGAGGCAGTTAACTGTCACATTTGTAAAGGCATTTTAGAATATGACAGAGTGAGAGATCTCTCACTGAGAGATCACTGAGATCTCAATATCCCAATAAAGTAGATTTCGCCCTTCTTCGTAGGAATGGTGTATTCCCTTACGAATATTTAGATTCAATGGAAACGCAAGAGGAAACTTCTCTTCCACCATCGAAATAGTTCTATAGCTCTTTATCGGAATCAGAATGTTCTAAAGCTGATTATGCCAATGCCTGTAATATACGGAATTATTTTAAGTTTCAAACACATAAAGAGTATCTGGAGATGCATTTGAAAACGGATGTTTTATTGTTCGCGTATCTATATGGAAAATAGCGAAAAGTGAGTAGACGACCGTTTTGTGACAGAGTGGGGTGCTCCAGGTGTAGGCCCACAAGCCGGGCGACCTAAATTATGTGCCCGAGACCTTATTTCTAGACCAAGTTTACATAGTGCCTCCAAATTTAGCGAAAACATGTATGCAATTCAAATGAAAAGGTTACACAACATTTGTGATAAATCAATTTATTTGGGCTTTGTCGTTTTGGAGTTGTCAAAATTCAAAATGTATGACTTCCATTATGATTATATGAAGCCTAAATTTAAGGAAGCCCTCAAATTGAATTATATGGATACCGATTCATTTATTTATTCGATTAAATCCAATGATTTCTATGAAGAAATCTGGGAAGATGTCGAATTCAAATTCGACACATCTGATTATTCGAATGAGTTGGCTTCCCTCTATAATTTCAAACAATGTAATAAGAAGCGTTTGGGCTTCTTTAAAGGTGAGCTACATGGTAGACTAATGATCGAGTTTGTTGGTCTACTATCAAACAACAAAGCCTACACTAGACAACAAAGATGATAAACGCATTATTTGTGAAGATGGAGTTTCAACTCTAGCTATTTGTCATACACAAAAAAATAGATAAATCAATAGGAACTCTAGAAACACAAACAAATATTTGGCACAGCCAAATTAGTGTGCTAGAGAATACTCAAAGTATTGGTAGTAGCATAAAAATGCTAAAAAGAAAGTTAGCAGCTGGCAACGAAAGTGCAATATCAATTTATGAGGGCGAGCTGTTGTTATTACATTTCGTTTTATTATATAATATTAATAAAAAGAAAATAATTATATAAAATGTAAAAAAAAAAAATAATAGTAATAATAATAAAAATAATAATTACAATAATATTAATAATTTAAAATAAAATCATCACCATCCACCGTACAAATGCTCTATTTCCTATTTTTTCAGCACTTTTTCTACCAGATAAGTATGGGGGAAACTTGTTTATTTCAATTCTTTGTAGAAACCTGCTTTAATTGATATCCCATTCAAGTCTTCCAGTAAGTATGTTGTCGGATAAGTATTTTGTACTTTACTTATTCGAAATATTTCGGTTGTCCAGTTGGGTGTATATCCCTTTTCAAATACATGATTGTATTTACTAATACGCACATTGTCACCCATTTTTAGTTTGCTACCCGTAAAAATTTTAATATTATTAGTAGTATGAAAACCTATCTCAACCGCTAGTTAATGGGTGTCATAAATTATGAATTTAATTACGGTCACATATCAAGAGGGTAATAAAAATGCAATTAATTAGGGTTAGCTGTCAATCTGTCAAAAACATCAGGGTCATAAAAAGTGCATGATGACCTAATAGTTTGTGGCGTGAGGTGCGATAATCGATTGCTTAGATAACGGGACGTCAACGGAGGCGGGGGATGATAGGGATACGGGTGTGAGGGAGCGATCGTGTTGCATTGGGCCGCCAACATAACGAAAATGGTCGGGGTGCTAGCGACCACTTGACGGCGACGAAAAGGGACAAAACGGTGTCGGCATACGAAGCATAACAGATTTGTCAACAAATCGAAACGAGGTACGTGGAACGAAGCGAAAAGGGACTGGGGGCGCTAGGATGCATAACAAATTTGTCAACAAATCTAAAAGGGGCTCCGTCGCAAGCGACCGGCGAAACGAAAAGGGATGGGGCACAAGCGATCGTTCTCAGCCAAAGCATCGTGGACGCATCGCCGATGTATCGCCGACGAACCGCCGACGCACATGGGACGAAGCGCTGACGAACCGAAAAGGGTGCAAGCGATCATTTTCCGCTGACGAATAAGGACGAAGCGCTAAGCAATGAGGGACGACAATGGAGTCGGGGACGCTGTACTAAAGATAGGATAGAGCGAAAACATCGGTGTGGTTAGAACGCTCATATCGCTCGATATTTAATGGGTTAATAATGTGTATTGTAGCGTGTGTGTAGCCCTTGTATTGAGAGTGAAATACTCTACCTAGTGCGTAGACAATATTAGAGGTCGTACACTTCTTGACTATATCACTTTAGACTGAGCTCGCCGGATGGGGTGTGGGTTTATTTGGTCTAATATCTGCCTACGCTGCACACTATCATAATGTTAAGTGCACTAAGAGAAACAAAAAATTATAAGTCGAACAAAAATTATACTCTCGGAATTAATATCAAAAATTGAGAAAAATTTAACGGACAAGAGTTTTCGGATGGTGGTGTAAGACAATTAGATGTAATTTCGTCCTACAGTCTTTACCCTCCCAACCTGGTGACTCGATCATTTATTTTCTTGAGGTCACTGATCATAAAAATATGCCCATTGTAGCAGCGAAGCTGTAGTGATATTTGTTTTTGGCGGTTTTGCTATGGTTGAGTTTCATAGGGACACACAAAAAACGAGGCTTAGAAATTACACTTAAACATTTGTAACCTTTTTCCATTTTTTTTTTTGTTGGTCATCTCCAGGCCTCTGACATTTTTTTTTTTTTTTATTTATATATATATTTTTTTTATGTACTTGAAAATTTAGATATTAATAACAAAAAAAAATCGTATGATTTTATTATTTTACATTGCCTTCCCCTCATGGTTTAGCCGAAACTTAACATTAGGGGTACTCAAGCAAGCGAAGATAATTAAAAAAAAAATTATATATAAAAAAAAAAATTGGATTTTTTAACACAAGTATGAATTGTTCGGAGCGGTTCTTTCGAGTTGTTTTGGGTTTATTTTTCTTTCATTATATGACGGCTTTGACGACGCTGAAGTGATGGGCCAGACAAATATGCGATCAAGTCAAAAAAATCTCTCAACAAAAAAAACTTCCGCCTGACCTTTTATGCTGCTTTTCTCAGATAATATAAAAAAAAAATAAATTCCTAAAATTCCTAAAAATTCCAATTGTAAAAATAACATTTCAAGTTGTGTAAGCATCAGGGTAGTCAGAATATCGACGAGGTATTCCAGCTAATCCAAGAAAATGTTTAGGGAAAAAAGTTAAATTAACTCCGATAAATATAATAATAAATTGACTTCTTAATCATTTATTGTTTAATGTTAATCCTGTAAATAGAGGGTATCAATGAATAAAACCAGCTATAATGGCAAATACAGTCCTATAGAAAGTACATAGTGAAAATGAGCAACAACATAGTATGTATCATGTAAAATAATATCAATAGATGAATTTGCAAGAACAACTCCGGTTAATCCCCCTACTGTGAATAAAAATACAAATCCTAATGCTCATAAGATTGCAGGTGAATAAGAAAGTTGTGCACCGTGAAGAGTTGCTAATCATCTGAAAATTTTAATACCTGTTGGAACAGCAATAATTATAGTAGCAGATGTAAAATAAGCTCGAGTATCAACGTCTATTCCTACTGTAAATATGTGGTGTGCTCAAACAATAAATCCAAGTAAACCAATTGCAGGTATAGCATAAATTATCCCTAAAGATCCTAAAAATCCCCTAAAATTGAAGAAATTCCAGCTAAATGAAGAGAAAAAATTGCGAGATCAACTGTGTTACAATAACATTATAGATGGGTGTCCAAGTTCTGCCCGAATTAGAATTCTTAATGAAGTTCCTACTCTACCGGCTCATGCTCCAAAAATGAAATATAAAGTTCCAATATCTTTCTGATTTGTTGAAAATAACCATTGTCGCGATAGATTAAGTGGCTGAAATTTAGGCGATAGATTGTAAATCTATTTATAAGAAATATTCTTCTTAATCAATAAACAATCAAGGTCTTATTTGTCTTATAATCTTGAAGGAGTAATATTTTACTAAGGCTTAAAGGTATTCCTATATTTATAGCTTTGAAGGCTATTAGTTTATTTAACTTAAAGCCTTAAAATATAGCATAAAATATTGAAATTAATAGCAATCCAAAAATATTAAAGAATCTAAAAATTAAATAAATATTTATATTTAGTTTATTAAAATAAAAATTCAATTAGTTTCGTAATAATTTAGTATAAATGCAGAATAAGTAATTCGTAAATAAAAAAATAACGTAATTAATTTTGATATTATTAAAATAATCAACAAAAAATATAGATTTCAAAAAGTTAATTGTTGAATTACGATTCATTTTGGGAAAAATCAAATAAATGGGTGGAGACCTCCTAAGGATAAACAATTTATGAACAAAGTAAATTTTATAATTTTTCTATTAAAAAATCATGAAAATAGTTGATTTAAATGAAATAAATTAAAAATATGAAATATAAATCTTAAAGTTATTGATAAAAATGAATAAAATAGAAAATAAATTATTCAAGAAGATTCATTTATTAATATTGCTCTAAATATTCACCCTAAATGATTAATAGAAGAGAAAGCTATTAATTTTCGTAAAGATGTTTGATTTAAACCTCCAATTGCTCCAATAAAAACAGATAAGATTACTCTAAAAATTAATAAATTATTTAAGTTTAAATAAGAAATTAATATTAATGGAGCAATTTTTTGCAATGTGAATAAAAGTAAAGCATTTAATCAAGTTAATCCGTCTATTAAATTAGGGAATCAAAAATGAAAAGGTGCAGCACCACTTTTTATCAAAAGGGTAGATAAGAGAATTATAGAAATAAATGAATTTTTTAGTTCTAAATTTACATTATTCTTTAGTATTAAAAGAATAACCGCAAATAATAAAACGGCGGATGCTAATGCTTGTGTTAAGAAATATTTTAAGGAAGATTCAGTAGACTTTAAATTATTTCTATCTCTTATAAGGGGGATAAAAGATAATAAATTAATTTCTAGGCCTATTCAAGCACCTAATCAAGAATTAGATGTAATTGAAATTAATGATCCTATAAATATTATTATTATAAACAAAACTTTTGAAGAGTTATTAAAAATTAAAAAGAAAAGGATTAAAAGCTTTATAAGTGGGGTATGAACCCATAGCTTAATTATCTTTTTATCTATATATTTTGGTGTATGATGCACAAAAGTTTTTGATACTTTTAGAAATAGTTTAATTCTATTAAATATAGTCTTTCTAAAATTTGCATGATTTACCCAATCAAGGAAATCCTTTTTATCAGGCAATTCATTTATTTTTTGAAGTCGACGCATTCGACGTTGGCTTTGCAACTAATGTCTGCGGAATTCCACGAGTGAGGAGACAGCCAATCGACATGCAGAGAGATGGAGTCATGTCGTCACTGAGGCTCCAAAGACGAAAGCGGCGGAGCTATATTTCTAAAACCATGCATATTCTGAGGGCATTCTGCAACCTCACATTCTGTCCAGCCAATAAGCTCTCATCTCCGTGATAAGGAGAAATATCTAATTCATTATAAACCGCTTCAACAATGTCTGAAGCACGGCTTGAAGTTGAAAAATATACATTTTAGAATTTAAGCAGAAAGCCTGGCTTAAAAAATAAAGAACATAGGACTAGGGCGAAAAATACGTTTGAAAAAAATTTTTGTAAGCTATTAAATAATGCTTTCTATGGGAAAACCATGGAAAATAGCGAAAAGTGAGTAGACGACCGTATTGTGATAGAGTGGGGTGCTCCAGGTGTAAGCCCACAAGGCGGGCGACCTAAATTATGTGCCCGAGACCTTATTTCTAGACCAAATTTTCATTGTGCAATTTAACGAAAACATGTATGCAATTCAAATGAAAAGGTTACACAACATTTGTGATAAACCAATTTATTTAGCTTTGTCGTTTTCAAGTTATCAAAAATCAAATTGTATGACTTCCATTTTGATTACATGAAGCTAAACCAAGGAAGCATACAGATTTAATTAATGGATACAGATTAATTTATTTATTATATAAAATCCAATGATTTCTATGAAGAAATCCGGGATGATGTCGAATTCAAATTCGACACATCTGAATATCCCAATGAGTTGGCCTTCCTCTAAAATTTCAAACAATATAATAAGAAGCGTTTGGGCTTCTTTAAATGTGAGCTACATGGTAGACTAATGATCGAGTTTGTTGGTCTACGATCAAACAACAAAAACCACACTAGACAACACAGATAATAAAAGCATTATTTGTGAAGATGGAGTTTCAACTCTAGCTATTGATCATTCATTAAGAAATAGAAGAATCAATAGTAACTCTAGAAACACAATCAAATATTTAGCACAGCCAAATTAGTGTGCTAGAGAATACTCGAAGTAATGCTAGTAAAAAAAAAGGCTAAAAAGAAAATTGGCAGGCAACGAATGTGCTATATCAATTTATGAGGGCGAGCTACTATTACATTCTGTTTTATAATTATTATTATTCTATTATTCTATTCTACCTATTATTTTACAACTCCCGGCTTGTCGAGGGACGCTATGTTTTAGACCACAGAGATTCGCCTCGAATTACTCACTGATATTGATATGATTACATATATTCATTGTGGAATTCAAGGCGGGTTTGTACAATGTAGTCATAGACATACAAAAGCAAACCACAAATACCTTAAGAATTATGATTCTACTAGAGAATCTGAATTTTTAATGTATATGGATGCCTACAATAAGGCTGGGTCATGTCTGAACCACTGCTTAATGGTGAGTTCAAATGGTTAGAGCAGGAGGATATAAAAACATTTGATATCAATAAAATTTGTGGGAATAGCGAGTATGGATATATTCTTGAGGTTGACTTGGAGTACCATACTTGCTACACGATATCCATAATGACCTCCCAATCTGTCCAGCCAATAAGCTCCCATCGTCAAAGTCGAAAACTCAAAAACTAATAGCCGATCTCCGTGATAAGGAGAAATATATAATTCACTATAAAACTCTTCAACAATGTCTGAAGCACGGCTTGAAGTTGAAACATATACATTCCATTCTAGATATTGAGCAGAAAGCCTGGCTTAAAAAATACATAGATATTAATACAGAGCATAGGACTAGCGCAAAAAATACATTTGATAAAGATTTTTTAAGCTATTGAATAATGCTGTCTATGGGAAACCATGGTAAATAGCGAAAAGAGGGTAGATGTCCGTATTGTGGCAGAGTGGGATGCTCTAGGTGTAGGCCCACAAGGCGGGCGACCCGATGTGCCCGAGACCTTATTTCTAGACCAAATTTTCATAGTGCAATTTAACGAAAACATGTATGCAATTCAAATGAAAAGGTTACACAATATTTGTGATAAACCAATTTATTTGGGCTTTGTCGTTTTGGAGTTATCAAAATTCAAAATGTATGACTTCCATTATGATTATATGAAGCCAAAATTTAAGGAAGCCCTCAAATTGAATTATATGGATACCGATTCATTTATTTATTCTATAAAATCCAATGATTTCTATGAAGAAATCCGGGATGATGTCGAATTCAAATCTCTATAAATTCAAACAATGTAATAAGAAGCGTTTGGGCTTCTTTAAAGATGAGCTACACGGTAGACCAATGACCGAGTTTGATAGTCTACGATCAAAAATGTATGCCTATAAGAGTGAAAATTGTGATAGAAATAAGGATGCATGTATCAAAAAAAATAAAAGGGTCAAAAGGAGTTGTCTTCAAAAAATAACCTTTGAAGCTTATAAAAATTGTTTACTGACAGGACAGCAGGAGCGTGATAGCATGCTCATGTTTAGGTCTAGAGGGCATGAGATTAGGACAATAAAAATAACAAAAACTACACTAAACAGCAAGGATGATAAAGGTATTATTTGTGAAGATAGAGTTTCAACTCTAGCTATTGATCATTATAGTACCATTCATTAAGAAATAGAAGAATCAATAGTTACTCTAGAAACACAATCAAATATTTAGCACAATCAAATTAGTGTGCTAGAGAATACTCGAAGTAATGCTAGTAAAAAAAAGGCTAAAAAGAAAATTGGCAGGCAACGAATGTGCTATATTAATTTATGAGGGCGAGCTACTATTACATTCTGTTTTATTAGATAATATTAATAAAAAAATAGATATAAATAAAATGTAATAATAATAATCATAAATAAAAACAATTTCATCATCTGTATAATATTAAAGTTTATTTAAATTTTTAAATTGTACAATAGAGATTTAAGAATAAAACTGTTTCAAAGAAAAAAAAATGTTGTTTGCTTTCAAATTTTACAAAATTTCAGCTTTGGAAAACCCAACCACCGTACAAGAACTCTATTTCCTTTAATTTTCAGCAATTTGTCTACCAGATAAGTATCTGGGAAACTAGTTTTTTTCAATTCTTCTTTGTAGAAACCTCCTTTAAGTGGAATCCCATTCAAGTCTTCCAGAAGGTATGTTGTCGGATAAGTATTTTGTACTTTACTTATTCGAAATATTTCGGTTGTCCAATTGGGTGTATATCACTTTTCAAATACATGTTTGTATTTACTAATACGCATATTGTCACCCATTTTTATTTTGCTACCCGTAAAAATTTTGATAGAAAGCAAGATGACCATGGCGACAATTGACACGGATTTCAACGTATTTTATAAAACTCATTGTGGGAGATGCTACACATAGACATCTTTTCCACTGACAAGAAAATTTCAAACAATTTCAGCAATGCTGGCCAACAATTTCGGCGTCAGCATTGCAAATTCACCTGTTAAAGCTGGCTAGGTGTCTAAAAATCGACACAGAAATAAGTGGCACAGAAGAAGTCATTTTGTTGGCGGCAACGGAGTACAATAAATCAATCCACTCTGTTATTAACTGTTAAAGAAGGCCGGTTGATGTAGTTTAGGCGCGTTCAGATGAACTGCAAGACCAAATCCAGAACAAAATCAAGAACGCTCAAAACGCACTCAGGATTAGAGAAAATGCTTCGCGGCAGAATAGAGTCTTTGAGGTGGGCGAGAAACTATAGATTAAATAAAACCGAAGGCTGAGAAACAAGTTGACGCCATTATGCGAAGGAAGAGCCGTAGAAGCAGACCTGGGGACCATGGTCCTGATTAAGGGGAGGGTGGTCTACAAGGACAACATAAAACAACCCGCTACCCAGCTCAAATATACTAAATTATATCAGAAAGTATTTTTGGTATTTTTTGTATATTTGGTATATTTGGTAAATTTGTACATTCATATTCCATCACATCCTAAATATCGCATAAAGTATAAACTATACAATGCACGGTCACATTGTTCACCAAAAACACACCACGTGCAGCTGCTTATGGATTTTCCCATACAAAACTGTTTTGTGAATAACTTCCAAGTTTTTCATCCGATCGCGACAAAATTCTCTGGAATTATCAATACTGTTATTATCTTCATATGTATCAAAACTGGAGACAATCTTTAAAATTTCGCTAGAAAATCGTTTTTATCGGTTTTAGGGGGCGGAAAGGGGCGTGGCAAAAATCTAAAATAAACATGATCTGCGTAGGACATACACCAATACTGGTACCAAGTTTGAAATCTCTAGCTCTTATAGTCTCTGAGATCTAGGTGTTCATACAGACAGACGGATAGACGGACATGGCTATATCGACTCGGCTGGTGACCCTGACCAAGAAAATATACTTATGGGGGTTGGAAATGCTTCCTTCTGCCTTTTTTCTTTTTTAGCCTCTAGGCACTTATATTTTTTAACCAATAGACATTTATATTCCACTAGACACAGTAGTTAAAGTTAGTAATAGTTTTTTTCAGCCATTAGGCACATTTGTATATAGCCACCTTGGCATGTTTCCTTTAATCTTCCATCTGGTGTTGGGTGACCTCTCCTTGTCATTGGTTTCGGCTTCGACTACTCGCGCGCTAAGTATATCCCCATAATAGATGGACAAATCTTGGTATGGGAAGAATTTGCTTATGTCAAACATTCCGTAAACTTATCGGAGTACGTACCAGTTGTGGAAGAGACAGTCAACCTAATTGACATGTTCCCACAGTCTCATATGAAGTAGCTCCTTACCGAAGATACAGCATATCTTCAGGATTTGTTAGAGGCCTTATGTGCGCAGCATAGGGTCGCGAGAAGCATAGACTTCCTAGGGTCCATACTAAAGGTTGTGGCATGTACACCTGATGCTATCGATTTAGAAAAGACTAGATTTACAGAAATGCAGCTAATAAGTTCTAACCTCCACAGTCAACCAAATTCCCGGGAATTCACGTTTAGCCGTGACAGTACATCAGCTACGGGGTTTTATTTCCCGGGCTTGTAGAATAATCGGGAGCCGGTCTCGTCGATCAGGGCTTTCCAACGCTTTAACTTTGCATTTGGGTTACTCTCAGAAACTGCAAAGGTCAAAGGTTGGTGGTCGTATAGACGTTGATCTCTCTCGCCCCGTAAACATGTTGACGAAGCTTTGCTAAGGCCCACACAATTGCTAGAAACTCACGTTCGTTAATAGCGTAATTCGCCTCCCTATCTTTGAGAGTTCTAAAAGTCATTGTGATTGGGCGGCCATTCTGTGAGAGGACTGCCCCACCCAAATGTCGTGTGCCGAGGCGTCGGTGATCGAGATCGAATGGTTGCTTGTAATCAGGGTACATTAGCATTACCTCTTCCGACGCCAGAATATTTCTCAGTTTTTCAAAAGCGTTGCGCTGTTTTTCGTTGGAAGGCACAAAAATATTCTTAAACTTGTATTTACTGACTGTGCCGTTCTCACCTTTTAAGATGTCGGACACTGGTTTTGTGATGGCTGCAAAATCCTTCAAAAAACACCTATAGTAGCTGGCTCAACCTACGAAGGATCTAACCTCGTACAGGATGGCCCTTACTTTTTCTGGATCAGTTCTATCTCCATTATCCGTGACTATAAAGCCAAGGTATTCTACGCTTGTTTTGCTTCATATCATTTTTTTTAAGATCTCGTCAACGTGTTTGACATGATCGTTTTCGTTTTTTGACAAAATTATGGCGTCATCTACGGAGACGTTGCACCTCATGCCAATTTCTTCACGGAGCACATCGTCGATGGTTCTCAGGAAGATGCTTCCCGCGTCCTTTAAACCGAACAGAAACCTGCAAAACTCGTATTTGCCTCCATTTACAGAAAATGAGGTCTTTTCGCGATCACGTTCCGCCAGAGTTATCTGGTGATAGCCTGACTTCAGGTCAATGGCTTTTGAGTTCAGTTTCCTGAAATCTATTGTCATACATTTCTCTTTGTTACCCGCTTCGTCAACACGTTTCTTGACAACAACCCAAATTGGGTTGTTATACGGTGATCGGGACTTCTGTATGATTTTATCTTTAGGGAGGTTTTTTACCTCTGAATCGACAAAGTCGGCTCCTCGTTCTCTGTTCTTATGGATGCTACAACCGAAGTTTTGAACGGTAATGCCTCGTCTGCGTCAGCGAAGGCCTTGACCCGAGCTTTAGCATCTGTGAGAATTTTGCTTAACACCTGATGGAGCTTCCGTTGTCGTGAGATTACCGCTTACGCATTTATATTACTGGATAGTCTAAGATTAATTAATTGCTTGTTTCTTAACCATAACTCGTCATATCCTATAATGCCATCAAATGTCGACAGGTTGTTTAGTAAAAAAAAATGGGGCGGTAACACAGAAGATTTGTAACAAGCATTTTTCTGTGATTTTGTTTGAGCCATGGAATAAATCAAGATTGGCTTATCGACAGGGTTAATGAATTTTAACTACTACAACGGCTTTATGTAGCTCTTTGCAGCGCCCGTGACGATTAAAATCTGTTTGCTGACCCCTGCAACTCTGTGCCGAATGTACGGTAGCAGGGACTCTCTCCTAAAAAATTGACTGGGTCGTGGTCTGAAGCTGTGCCGCTGTCGATATTGTTGACGGCTGCAGTGTAAGGGGCATACGTTTGTGCCTGTGATGTGTCTGGAGCAATGTGATCGACTCTTTGTCGCTGACTTTGTCCACACGTGCGCTGAGAAGCGGATCGTTTAGGGTTTTTGGTGTGGTTATTAGCCGCGGGATTTGGCTTTGAAAGCACCGTTTGTTGTCGAAATTTGGACGAGGATGGGTGTACGACCATCGGCTCAGGTGTGTCTAAATTGTTTAAATTATTTTTTTTGTGATCACTTTGCGTGCTACCCTGTTGCTTTTTAAAATGTGTGTAGCTCCTGTTCAATGACATGCATTGGGCACTTGTCAACTCAAGGCGACTTATGATTGCTTCAAAAATCAAAACTGTACCAAAATAGGCAAGAACTGCATTGGCAAGACCTGGAATTTTACTTCTAATTATGATTACTGCTCTAAGCTGCCCTGGATCCATGACTGTCTGGGGATTTCTGTGACTGTGCCTACTTCTAATAATTCTACCTCTGAGAATTCTAATGCGGCATTCAGAGTCTGACTCTGAACTGCTAGATTTTTGCTCAAGGATTCTATAATTAAGGAATTGTGAGCTCGTTGGTTGTGACACTGGATGTATAATCTGCAGATGTTAAAAATACGCATGGGCCTACCAAAAGAAATTGTTTATTGCTTTATTAAGTTTGTAATATAGGGCTTCTGTTCGATGTTATTAACAGACTTAAAGATATTTTGGTACAAGGAACTCCACTTACATGATTTGTTAAGGGAATTTTATGAGGTCTATTATTGTAGGGTATAGTTCCCACGCAGCAGTCATCGGTTGTGTTTGTTGCTATTTGATTTCAGTGTTTATCAATTTTGTTGTTGCCGTCGCTGGTTGATCAACGTTGTTTTTTTTTTTTTTAATGTTCTTGTTCAGAAGTTTATACTTTTCAATGTTTGTTTGTATTACCGCACTCTGTTCAACTAATAACGTTAGTACACTACATATCCAATGTCTTTAAATGTTGTAGTTTTCTTAAATACCAATTTCATTTCACTAGTACCTTTCAAAGATCTTATAATTCTTTTTAGACTTTGCCATAGTTCAGAATTATTTTTACTATTATATCTACTAAGAATATTTTCTGCAGTAACTAAATCTGATCTAGTAAAAGCATTATATAAATTAACAAATCTTTCGGTTTAAAAAAAAAAGCAAATTGCTTTATTGGAGTCTTCTTTGAAACTAGAATTTATTGCATTAAAATTATACCTCCTCTGCTGAATCGTTGCGCGTGTTGTTATGGTGAATTCGGGTGCATTGGCACTGGCGATGTATGGTTGTTGGTTGCGGTAATGTGTGGCCTCAACTTATATATCAAACAGCCAACGACAAACAGGTTACGACAAGGCGCACCACAGACTTTATCTGATTTGAATACTTCATAATGTAATCTGTTTGATAAAGGTGTACAACTGCATTGAAATCCTCCATATTAAATTAATTTAACTCTTTCAATATATGCAGTCTGACTTAGACATATTGTATTATTATTCACCTCTATTCTTAAGCCTATATAATGACGTATTTCTTGCATGAAAGTCATTCTAAACTTTTCATTTAAATATTTCTTGAAATTATTCAAACTTGTCAAATTAGCAGGAGCTATGACCACATCATCAACATATAATAATACATTTATTTTTTCTTTTATGCTACCTTTGCTAAGAATATATATATAGTACAAGGATCTACTGGAGAGTTTAAGAAATCAAACTCTTTTAGTTTTTGTTTAAACACTTGTGTTGTTTGAGTCCGTAAATTGCCTTGTTTAATTTGCAAACATTTCCTATATCGCTTGACATACCTTGAGAAATTTTTACATAAATTTCCTCATGGCATTTAGAAGGCTGTTTTTACATCCATTTGATGAACTTTCAAATTGTATTGATCTGCTAAAGACATTATGAAACGGAAGCTTGAAATTCTGGCAACTGGGGCAAATGTTTCATCATAGTCAACTTGGTACTGCTGAGTGAAGCCCCGAGCAACTAATCTAGCTTTATCATTTATGGGATTTCCTAGTTCATTATATTTGATAGAAAATACGAATTTACTATCAACATTATTTATATTTTCAGGCTTATTTGTAATTGTCCAAGTATTGTTTGTTTCGTGAGCTTCTGTTCTGTTTTGATTGCTTCTTCCCAAAAAAGTCTATCATTTCTACTTTTGATTTTATCAAAATTACTTGGGACATCATTAACAAGTAAGAAAGCTACAGTCGAGTGTGCTCGGCCTATGGATTTTCACATACAAAACTGTTTCTTGAAGAACTTCCAAGTTTTTTATCCGATCGCGTCCAAATTAAGGATTGCAAAATGCTAGTTCAGCGGTATGCACCAACTACGCCAACGGCTTGACTAGCCAGCACAGGGAACATATAAAATGGCTTTGTATTCAACAGTTTGTTAGCAACATACAATCATCGAATTCAGAACTCAACATTTGTTCAATAAACTTTAATAAAAGAAGTCAGAAAGCTACCGTTGGTTGTGCTCGACTGTGAGATATCCGCAACCTAGCTCAAATATACTAAAATATACAAAATAGAATTTTTTTTTTATTTTTAGTATGTTTGGTATATTCATATTCCATCACATCTTACACGTCGCTTAAAGTATAAAATGTTCCATGCACGGTCACATGGTTCACCAGAAACCAACCAAATGCAGGTGCCTATGGATTTTATCATAGAAAACTGTTTCTTGAATAGTTCGCCCGAACTAACTACAACCAACAGAAAAATCAAAATAGATATAATTCACAGGGGAATTATCAAGGTATATGTAACTAGCAGGGCAATAATCAGACTAACTTTGGCCGAAAAGAGCAGACTCAACCAGGTTATTCTAGGAATTATAACAATTCATCTAATACTGCAAACCAGCCGAACCAACAAAATATTAGAGCAATTTTGGGCCAACATCTCCACCTGATTCCTCTAGAAACCCAAATTTCCACAATATTGACCAACAATTAACTAATATCCATAATATCGAGGAACTAGAAAATTCCCAATCGTCCAATCAGGATACTTGAATAGGGACAGCGACGGTCTAATACATCATGTGTATTATGTGGTAATTCTTAATAGATACCGGTTCGTGTATTTCCTTCATCAATCCAGACTTAAGCTTAAACCATAGACAACTCATTAAATTTAAAAAAAATCCGAGATATAGTAAGGAATTTTATATTGTGCTTTTCCGTTTCCATGAATTTTTTCATCGCTTAATTGGCATGGATATCCTGAGACAAATCAAGGCCGTAATTAACTTACCAAATCTGATTCTTCAAGCACAACAATTTAAGCTAAAGTTGTTTCAGAAAAGAAATCCCCCCCAGAAACGCATGTCATTCATTGAATTGTCTAAAATTTTTGTGACTTTACCCGTTAGTTTATCTAATGGTACCTTCTTCTGCGAAAATTTTTATAAGAACCTCGTAGAGTACGGAGGACTCTACGAAGCCATGGATAATTCTTCAAGCACAACAATTTAAGCTAAAGTTGTTTCAGAAAAGAAATCCAATTTAGGTGAGGCTAGAGTAATTGAAACACTCAGGACAATTTTGCACGTTATTAATCTAGATGAACTATTAAAGAAAGTTCAGAAGGAAAATATTGACAAGATTCCAGTTAAAGATAAGACAGAATAAACTCGATGCATTCCAAGTGTAGACAGAAGCGAAGAACCATTAATGGCTTAGGTAATGATTTCAGAGAATATGTATGCATCGGACGAGTTAAAAATAAACGATAAAATTAAACACTACTATTAATATTACCAAATTTTATGTTGCACAATCAGAAGATTGTTACCAAGCAATTAGATAATAAGTGTCCAACGATTCATGAAACTTATATTTCTAATAATGCTGAGCTTAATCGGTCGATCAACGAGGTGTGCATCAACAACATCATGAAAGGGCGTTCCACTATTTGTAATACCCAGAAAACGATAGGTGAGGAGAACATCGTACAAAATCGTTCTAACTAACGCTGTTAACGCTCGTATAAAATCGTCGTTCGGCCTGTCATCTGCTTTTAATGGCTCAGTCATATTAAATTGCAAGAACTGTACCGATGACTTCATACTAGAAGCCTGGGGTGACTTTAAAATCACGTTACCAGATTCACCTCTAATAACGAAGAAAATCATCGGCAAAGAACACGAGGACGTGTACATGTAAGAATGGCCGTATCGAAAAGTATGTAACACAGCATCTCAGTAAGCTATGTGTGGCTCCGTATGCGTTGCTGGGTCTGGTTTCTCTCTCTCTTTCGTTTGATTTTAAAGGGCTGGCATTAGTTGGATACGTATATGAAATCTAAGTGACAATAATAAGCAACAAAGGCTATAAAAACTCGCTGCATCCGCCAGAACTGACTACATAACATCAGAAACCGTACGATCAAGATACCAATAATGGTGACTTGCATGGGCATGACTTTAAATCTATGACATATATATATTCTTTTTTGCTCAGCGTCAAAGTCCGAAACGATGCTTTGTCCTTCTTTTCGTCCAACTATATTAATATCTTAGAGACTATAAGAGCGATCCATCATACTCAATATATTATAAACACGATACTTCAATTTCATTGTCGTTTCAACATTTCGTTAGTAAGTTTTAATGATTGTCTTTACTTCAAATTAAGTTTTTTTATTCAATTTGACTATTCTTTTGGTTTAAATAATTTAATCAATGTCCCAAAAATACTAAAATGTATTTTTGGTATAATGATATTTTATTATTTATATATATTTACGTTGATCAATAAAGCTAATTTTGAACCAAAATAACGTGCTTTCTTTGTTAAGACCAGGACTTTTCGACCCATGTGTTAACTGTCAAGTTTCAATGCAATCGGATATTAAGGATCACCAAGACTGTAGTGTAATATGGTGAATCAAAATTCAATCTTTAAAATTTATTCGTTAGGCCATTTTATTTAGATGTATAACATATAAAGTTAAGTTACATTTTTGTTTATTATAGCAAAGATAAAACAATTTTAAATCTACCGCAGAGATATTTTGTTTTATTAAAGCTTCATCTTCAAAGTTAAAAGTTATATACCATATTCCTCAGCTATTAATTCCTCTCTTATCTCATGAGGTAAGAATGCCATATCTTCCGTCATCATTTCAATGAAAGAGTTAATTTCCAACAATTTGGCTCGATGGCGTTTAATTTCATCACTGAAATATAAAAAGAAAGTTTATGATAATCATTAAATCTAATTAAATACATTTTGAATTTGTGTGTAATATTTTACTAAACAAGTAAGTTTTGTGCAAATATCACAACCATATTTTAAATGTATAGAAAAATTGGTGAAAATAGGAAATGACGATTTGTTACATTGTATACCAAATTGTATTATTTCATACTTGACCCTGGTGTATATGAATAATAAAATTTTTGAATCAATTAGATACCTGCTTAAGACCAGAAAACAAAATATTATTATTATGTTAAGGAAGATAATTATTATTTTATAGTTGCAGAATCGAGAAAATTCATACCGATATAAGTTATTAAATATTGTATACCTTTAAAACCTATAAAACCTATGTTATGGAAACTTAAATCTCGTAGTTAAATAATATACAGTATGGGTGAAGTGTTTGGGAAAAGAAAAAGGATTAGGCAATGACAGATGCATATCAGAAAAAATGGTTATCTTAAGCTCAAAGTCGGAACTCCGAATAAAAGCTCAGTGGAGATTGTAGCGTGTGTGTGGCCCTTGTGCTGAGAGTGAAATACTCTACCTGGCACTCGGGTGCGTAGACAATATTAGAGGTCGTGCACTTCTTGACTATGTCTCTTTAGACTGAGCTCGCCGGATGGGGTGTGGGTTTATTTGATCTAATATCTGCCTACACTGCACACTATCATAATGTTAAGTGCACTAAAAGAACAAAATTTATAAATCGAACAAAAATTATGCTGTCGGAATTAATACCAAAAAAAAAAATTAAGAGAAATGGTACGGACAAGAGTTTTCGGATTGTGGATGTAGGACAATTTGGTGTAATTTAGTCCTACGGTCTTTACCCTCCCAACGTGGTGACTCGAACTTTTATATTCTTGAGGTCACACCTTAAAAAAATATCTTCTACTCTTCTGTTATGCGCACATTGAGCCGATTGGTACCGGCGACGAACCAAGAAAATTTAAATTAATGCTTCATGATTATTTACCAGCTATTCAAATTTATTACGAACAATATTCTTGTAAACTCCATTTTCATAACTAACTTCAAAAATGTATCCTTATTACATTATTATTGTTACTTGATAAGAAATTAACTTATGAGGCATAGGGACAGTAAGATTATCATACAGCGAAATAATTCAGTTATTAGTTAATTTAATATATATGTATATATTTCAAGCCTCTCTTATTGGGTTCGAAGTGTTTATAAAAAAAGTATTATAATAATATAACCAGCCAAAAGAGTCAATAGGAAAATTCAAAAAAAGAAGTATTACTCACTTTGCATTTTAATCCCTCGATGCGTACGATGGGGAAATATTGTTTTTGGCGGTTTTGCTATTGTTGAGATTAATGGGGGCATACAATAAACGAGGCTTAGAAATTACACTTAAACTTTTCCTTTATTTTTTTTTTTAAATCGGTTCTCTCCTAGCCTCTGACATTTCTATTTTTTTTTTGTTTTTTTTTTAATTTTTTTGACGTACTCAAAATTTTAGATATTAATAACACAAAAAAAAAATACTTATTATTCTACCATTTAACATTGGCTTCCCCTCATGGCTTAGCCGAAACTTTATATTAGGGGTAAGTAGTATGAAAACCTAACTCAGCCGCCAGTTAATGGGTGTCATAAATTATGAATTTAATTACGATCACATGTCAAGAGGGTAATAAAATGCAATTAATTAGGGTTAGCTGTCAATCTGTCAAAAACGTCAAGGTCATAATAAATGGATTATAACCTAATTGTTTTTGTGGTGTGAGGTGTGATAATCGATTGTTTATATAACGGGATACAGGTGTGAGGGAGCGATCGTGTTGAAATGGGCCGCCAACATAGCGAAAGGGTCGGGGTGCTAGCGCCCACTTGACATAACAGATTTGTCAACAAATCGAAAAGGGACGGAGCGCAAGCGAGCACTACAGATTTGTCAACAAATCGAAAACGCTTCGTGATGAAACGAAAGGGACGGAGCGCAAGCGATCGTTGAATTGGGCCGCCAACATAGCGAAAAGGGTCGGGGTGCTAGCGCCCACTTGGCATAACAGATTTGTCAACAAATCGAAAAGGGACGGAGCGCAAGCGAGCACTACAGATTTGTCAACAAATCGAAAACGCTTCGTGATGAAACGAAAGGGACGGGATGCAAGCGATCGTTTTCAGCCAACGCATCGTGGACGCATCGCCGACGAACCGCCGACGAACCGCCGGTGAGGTGTGATAATCGATTGTTTATATAACGGGACGTCAACGGAGGCGGGAGTGGAAAAATTTCTTGAACCCAAGTTAAAAGTCAATTAACTTGAAAATGAAATAGCGAAATGGAATCCGTGAATATTGGGATCACAATTTTGGCGAGTCTAGCTCTACTAACACAGAGCCTTAGAAATCACTTTTATATCGTCGTTTAACGCATACACCGTGAGTTTTATAAGCATAAAATTTTATATATTCAAAGTGAATTTGTTTAAACATTTGTGAATTGTGTAAAATAAAATCAGCACATCCACCAAACAACACCACAACCATCATCATCAACAACAACAACAACAACAACACCACAACCCAACCCAACAACCCGAAACACCACCACCACCACTACCAACAACAACAACAACAATATCATCATCATCATGAACTTCAACGCCAGCTTCAACTCCAACTCCATCACCAACTCCACCATCACAACCGCCAACAATGCAATTTATTGTCAATCGTGCCAGCAATTCCTCCCTGGAAGTGTGCAATGGCATCATTATGTCCGCATTGAGTTGCATAAATATTATGCTATGCGACCAGTGAATGGACAAGTTAAACAAATCACTGATGGATATAAGGGACGTATCCTTCAATATATGTTTGTAAATGCGGGAACTGCTGTTAGGATTCCAGCTGAATTCCTAAGTGAAGCCGGCTTAGCACTGCTCCCGCATATGGAAAGAGTGATGACCTTTCATACGGCATCAAAGATAAATTTTGAATTATTCGCAGAGTATATGCTAGTGAAAGAGCATGATACACAAATAGATTTGAAATCGTTCCAAAGCAAGATGACCATGGCGACAATTAGCACGGATTTCAACGTATTTTATAACACTCACTGTGATGCCATATCAACAAAAATGAGTGAGTTTCAGGAGAAAGACAGTGGATGGACAATGACTCGCATCATCAGGTTGGAGTTGAATATGCTACAATGTGATCCATTGAAAGGATCCGCCGAACACTTGGCGCTCCCATTAAAATTAAAGAAGAAAAAGGGGATTATAAGTGTTCGGAATAATGACAGATTCTGCTTCAAGTGGGCAATTATTTCCGCACTAAAACCATTAGACAGACCTGAGAGATGTAGCAGTTATGGAGTCAACGTTTCGGTACCTATAATCCACCTTGATAACAACATCAAGGTGGATTTCACTGGATATGTTTCAGCTAAAGGATTTCGAGAAACATAACCCTCACATAAGTTTAAATGTGTTTGGGTATGATGAGGAACGTAATAAGGTGATTGGACCCCTTTTTACCAGTGGAGTGGAGCTAAAACATCATATCAACTTGTTGTTTATTGATGGACCATCCGCTGGTGTTCACGGACACTTTGTGTGGATAAAAAATATGTAAGCGTAAGTTTAAACATTGAAAACTCAATAATCAACAAATATTTAATCCCAAATTTCTCTAATTACAGTGTGTTATCTTCACAAATGGGAAGTCAACGCATTCGACGTTGGTTTTGTAACCAATGTCTGCGGTACTCCACGAGTGAGGAGAGAGCCATTCGACATGCGGAGAGATGTAGCCATGTCGTGACTGAACCACCAAAGACGGAAGCGTCGGAGCTATTTTTCGACAACTACCACCGTCAACTACAAGTTCCGTTCACCGTATATGCAGATTTCGAGTGCATTCTGCAACCTGACGATAGCAATGTTAGTTCATCGACTCAAATTATTAATAAACATGTACCTGTAGCATTTGCATACTACATAAAGTGTGCATTTGACTCAGGTTTAGATAAGTTTGTCATAAGAACAGGGAAAAATGTAGCTAGCACTTTCGTTGCTAGCCTTACGTCCGATTTGTCTGATATATATAAAAACCACATGAAGCGTGTGGTACCATTACAAATGAGTGCTCAAGACTCCAGTCGGGGAAAATACTTTAGAAATCCGATTTTTAGACACAATTCGTTTCATGCCCTCTAGTCTAGACACCCTTGCAGGGAATCTAAACGAGGATAATTTGAGTGTGCTACGATCTCAATATCCTAATAAGGTAGATTTTACCCTTCTTCGTAGGAAAGGTGTATTCCCTTACGAATATTTAGATTCAATGGAAAGGCTAGAGGAAACTTCTCTTCCACCAAGGGAAATGTTCTAGCTCTTTATCAGAATCAGAATGTTCTGAGACTGATTATGCCCATGCCTGTAATATATGGAATCATTTCAAGTGTCAAACACTTAAAGAGTATCTTTAGATGTATTTGAAAACGGATGTTTTATTGTTAACAGACGTTTTCGAAAACTTTAGAGTAATTTGCTCAAGTATCTATCAACTAGATCCAGCACATTATTTTACAACTCCCGGCTTGTTGTGGGACGCTATGTTGAAGACTACAGAGATTCGCCTCGAATTACTCACTGATATTGATATGATAAGATATATTCAGTGTGGAATTCGAGGTAGGTTAGTACAATGTAGTCATAGACATACAAAAGCAAACCACAAATACCTTAAAAATTATGATTCTACTAGAGAATCAGAATTTTTAATGTATTATGGTGGGTTCAAATGGTTAGAGCAGGAGGATATAAAAACATTTGATATCAATAAAATTTGTGGGAATAGCGAGTATGGATATATTCTTGAGGTTGACTTGGAGTATCCATACTCGCTACACGATAGCCATAATGACCTCCCATTCTGTCCAGCCAATAAGCTCCCATCGTCAAAGTCGAAAACTCAAAAACGAATAGCCGATCTCCGTGACAAGGAGAAATATATAATTCACTATAAAACGCTTCAACAATGTCTGAAGCACGGCTTGAAGTTGAAAAATATACATTTCATTCTAGAATTGAAGCAGAAAGCCTGGCTTAAAAAATACATAGATATTAATACAGAGCATAGGACTAGGGCAAAAAATTCCTTTGAAAAAGTTTTTTTTTAAGCTATTGAATAATGCTGTCTATGGGAAAACCATGGAAAATAGCGAAAAGAGGGTAGATGTCCGTATTGTGACAGAGTGGGATGCTCCAGGTGTAGGCCCACAAGGCGGGCGACCTAAATTATGTGCCCGAGACCTTATTTCTAGATCAAATTTTCATAGTGCTACAAAATTTAACGAAAACATGTATGCAATCCAATTGAAAAGGTTACACAATATTTGTGATAAACCAATTTATTTGGGCTTTGTCGTTTTGGAGTTGTCAAAATTCAAAATGTATGACTTCCATTATGATTATATGAAGCCAAAATTTAAGGAAGCCCTCAAATTGAATTATATGGATACCCATTCATTTATTTATTCGACTAAATCCAATGATTTCTATGAAGAAATCCGGGATGATGTCGAATTCAAATTCGACACATCTGAATATTCGAATGAGTTCGCTTCCCTCTATAATTTCATACAATGTAATAAGAAGCGTTTGGGCTTCTTTAAAGATGAGCTACATGGTAGACCAATGACCGATTTTGTTGGTCTACGATCAAAAATGTATGCCTATAAGAGTGAAAATTGTGATAGAAATAAGGATGCATGTATCAAAAAAAATAAAGGGGTCAAAAGGAGTTGCCTTCAAAAAATAACATTTGAAGCTTATAAAAATTGTTTACTGACAGGACAGCAGGAGCGTGATAGCATGCTCATGTTTAGGTCTAGAGGACATGAGATTAGGACAATAAAAATAACAAAAACTACACTAGATAGTAAGGATGATAAACGTATTTATTTGTGAAGATGGAGTTTCAACTCTAGCTATTGGTCATTATAGTACCATTCATAAAGAAATACAAGAATTAATATCAACTCTAGAAACACAAATATTTGGCACAGCCAAATTAGTGTGCTAGAGAATGCTCAAAGTAATGCTACTAAAATAAATAGACTAAAAAGAAAATTAGCAAGTAACGAAAGTGCTATATCAATTTATGAGGGAGAGCTACTATTACATTCTGTTTTATTAGATAATATTAATAAAAAGAATAGATATAAATAAAATGTAATAATAGTAATAATAATAATAATAAATTAAAACAATGTCATCAACTGTATAATATTAAAGTTTATTTAAAATTGTAAATTGTACAATAGAAATTTAAGAATAAAACTGTTTAAAAAAAAAAAAAAAAAATGTTTGTCTTTCAAATTTTACAAAATTTCAGCTTTACGAACCCAACTGTCATCGGTCTTTGGAAAACCCAACCACCGTACAAGAGCTCTATTTCCTTTGGTTTTCAGCACTTTTTCTACCAGATAAGTATCGGGAAAACTAGTTTTTTTCAATTCTTCTTTGTAGAAACCTCCTTTAATTAGAATCTCATTCAAGTCTTCCAGTAAGTATGTTGTCGGATAAGTATTTTGTACTTTACTTATTCGAAATATTTCGGTTGTCTAGTTGGGTGTATATCCCTTTTCAAATACATATTTATATTTACTAATACGCACATTATCACCCATTTTTAGTTTGCTACCCGTAAAAATTTTAATATTATTATAGGCAGTTTCCAATATATGTTTCTCATTCTCACTACATACATTGATGGGTGCAATTTTTATTGTTCTATGTGGTCTGTTATTTTAAACATTAATTAGTTCTTTGTACACATCAATCCATTTAATGTTCCATTGAAAATAAATTCCCGCCACATGAGCTCTTTTAATGATCTGTTGAACCGTTCAACAATAGAGGCTTTTAGAGTACTAAATGTTGAGTAGTGGTTGATTCCATAGCGATTACTCAATATCTTAAATTGAGTGTTAAAGAACTCTTTACAATCGTCTGTTTGAAAATTCTTAGGTACTCCACGTCCTGACTTAAATATTTTCTCCATTGCCTGAACAACGTCTTTTGCATGTTAAGATTTTATTGCTTCACACCAAGCAAATTTCGAAAATGTGTCTATTACTGTTAGCAGGTAGCGATATCCATTATACGAGTGTGCGTACTTGCCCATTTCAACCAAATCAGCTTGCCACAAATCGTTTATTCCCCTTGTAATGACTCTACGTCGTATAAAATGCTTCCGGGAAGGAGCATGTAATTCATTAATAATGCTTCGTCTACTCATATTTAGGTGTTAGCGGTGTTTGTGTAAATCAAATCCAATTTTCATAATTTTAACAATTTTATTTGGGTTTCAAATCATATGTAATTTTTTCATGGATGTTCGTAACAATGTTCTCAAGACGAACGAAGATCTCTTATCAAGGACGGTGATTGATGACTTATTGATGTAATTTCATTAGTGTGATTACTATTTCCTGCTGATTGAGAGGCCATTAAGAGTTGTAGACGTTCAACCAACTCATTTGGATCATCCCAGTAAACATAATTGGGCTTATTCATGTTAAGTGTCATGAACCCAGATCCGGATACACTTGCCTTGGAGCGTTTGGGTGTAGACTCAGCTGTGGGTGATTTAGATAAAAGCGGTTTTACGATTTTTGTATATTTGAGAGCCCTTGTGCCTTTCACTTGACCATTTGGTTGAAAATTTCTTCGGAATACACTTGTTTTAAATAAAATTTCTCTATATATTGCTAATTCACTTGCATTATAATTTTCTGGATGATGATGGAATATTAATGAATATAACCCTCTAATGAGCTGCCAGTTTTGACCATCACCAAATTCAATCTTATTATTAGAAACATTTATGAGGCTATTCCCCAACATTAATTGCCCGCTTGCATTTCTGTATGGTCCATATGTCTTATCCAATGTAAGCTCTCGTGTCAGTTCACTGATATTTAAATTTTTGGGGTCTGTTCATGGTGTGATGATGAAGTTGATATTGAAGCTGGTGTATGAGATGCTTCATATGATGCGTCCTCTAAAGTAAATTCTCTTGATGGAATACTTAGGTTTACATTTTCCGAGCTATCTTCATGGTGGGGTACTTGATGTGTGTTTAAAGGTGAAGATACATGTGAGTATCCAGGACCCGGAAGCTTGCTTGATGTGCTAGGTGTGGATGCATCTTGTAACACAAATGATGTATCCTCTATAGCTGGTTGAGAATAGAATTGTTCATCATCATCATCATCATCATCATCTTCATCATCATCGTCATCGTTGTTTGGCAAAAGTTTAATCTTTTTCATATGTGGTGTACTAGCAGTGGTGTTTGTTGGGCTATAGGTTTGTTTAGTTTGTATTTCAGCTTTCACATTTTTATGTATCATATATTGTATTTTTTTATTATCATTAACAAGTTCATTTAAGAGTTCAGTAATAGGCTTGAATGTTTCCTCCAATCCAATAGTGTTAAGACCTTTGAGTTGTCTAATCTCAGAAATTTTTTTTTTTAAAGCCTTTTGGCTCTTACTCAATTGAGATAAAATATTTTTATTCATTGTACTCAAATTTTAAATTATGAAAGTTGATAGAACAAAATCGGTTATTATAGTTCTTTGGTTGATTATATACTGAGAATATATATATATATATATATATATATATATTATCTGGTTTAATAGAACAGGTCTGGTAAACGAACGTGGTTTAATAGACCAGGTCTGGTAAATGGAGCTGGTTTTATAGACCAGGTCTGGTAAACGGACCTGGTTTTATAGACCAGGTCTGGTAAATGGAGCTGGTTTCATAGACCAGGTCTGGTAAACGGACCTGGTTTTATACACCAGGTCTGGTAAATGGAACTGGTTTTATAGACCAGGTCTGGTAAATGCAGCTGGTTTTATAGATCAGGTCTGGTAAACAGACCTGGTTTAATAGACCAGGTCTGGTAAATGGATCTGGTTTCATAGACCAGGTCTGGTAAACGGATCTTGTTTTATAGACCAGGCCTGGTAAATTCTGAAAATAAAATACCCATATACCCCTACAAATAAAAAATATATATTTATTTATTTAGTTTATTTTATTTATTTATTTTATTTATTTATTTTTTTTTTGGGCTGAAATTTGATTAAGTTCCTAATTACTTGTTGAAATTAATAACAGATTTAAATTTATATATATATATATATTTTTTTTTTTTTTTTTTTATTATTATTATTATTATTATTATTATATAATTTTTAATACAATAAAGAAATTATAAATTTATTTTTAAAGTAATATCAATATTCGCATCCTCCGTTTTTGTTAAAAAATAACATTTTTTTATTTCAAAGTCTTTGAGGATATCCTCATCGATATCATCAAACCTTGAGGGGAGGAAAACGTTAAATTCCGCCAACTCAACCATTATATTTGTACCAAATTTACCATTCACCTGTTTGGCTGACAGCACTTTGAATTCTTTATTATTAGGTAGTTCCTTTAATGGGAGTTTCCTTTTTAAGCGCCTTGACTTAAAGGCGCTCATTAAGGGATCCTCCTCAATATCCTTCAGGAGAGCATCGAAATCCTCCTGATTGATTTCTACAATAGGTATATTGACCTCTCCGAAATCGATTGTGGGGGTGCTGTTGGTGGTACTGCTGCTAGTGGTAATGTTGTTGGTGGTGCTGGTACTGGCGTTCATGCTGATGGTGCTGGTGATTTTACTGGTGATGGTGCTGGTAATGGTGCTGGCGCTGTTATTTTCTTCAAATAGCTCCCGGATTTTATACCCAACAACGACAAAGAATTTCCCCTTCCATCTCTATTTAGTTTGACGAAAATGTTCAAGTGATGACATATAAGGGTTCAGTTCATTTCACAAATCTCAAGTATGTTTGTAAATAGTACGTACAGTGTTTATGAATCCAACACCAGCTTTAGCTGCATCAAAAATTGAAGACACAAATGTCCACAGTTAACAGTCCCAAATTTTTGGAAACGCTGATAATTATAGTTGATGTTTTTTCCTAAATATCTGACTACTTCTGGGGGGGGGTTGTAAATTTCCAAAACTATCGAAATAATATGCATTCAATCCGCTTTTGTAATAAGCCACCCAATGTGTTCCTTTTGATGATGAGTCTGCTAAATTTATTATTCCACACTCATTATGTAGTGGGTATTTGGGTAATTCATCTTTCATATAAACCCCCCGAAAATGTGGAATATTTCCATTCGCAAACCTCATTATATCAAAGTTCGATAAAGCCCTTTTGGGTAGCTCGCTTATCAGTTTTTTTGACTGCTTTTGTTTATTTATTTTTTTTCGATTATGTTTGCTCAATGATATTCCATATCGTTTTTTATATAGTTGTAAATACAATGCCGCCCCCAACGCAACTGTTTCAATTTTTTTATTGTGTCTCTTGTTTTCATGATATTGCTTTGCGGGCAACTTTTATGGCATTCAATATGTCGAGGGGTTTTTTCTTTTTCAACTCCTTGGTAGCCTTTTTGATTATTGTAGCAAGAGTCGTTTTTGCTCCTTTCCTCCCCTCCTGTTTTACCCCCATTCCAAACTTTTTCTTCGCTTTAATCATATTCGTTACAAAATAAGCTGTTGCTCTCTCACCAAGACTACTATCCCACGCTTTTACACGATTCCAAGCCCTATCAATTAAAACAGAGTCAGCCTTATGTCGTTCACTCAAGTCCTTACTCTTTGAATATGCAATATCGTGTTCCCTACAAGCTTCATCCAATGGATTAATTCCACGATCACCGCGTGCTAAACGTTCTGCTAACTTTGTGCCAGGACCACAGAAATTGTAACCAGGTATATGAGCCTCAAAGGGTAGAGCGTTTATTTTATTGTTTACAAGACCACTGCCCTCTTTGATATTCGATTTATGATTAAACCGATTATAAAAATGTTTGCCCATTTTATAACGACCTCAATCATCAAACGTTTTTCATTGAATGAAGTACTTCATACATTAACATGCGATTATTAAGACAAAATAAAAGTATCATAGTTCGAAACATTGAGGGTGATGGATATGGTAAGGAAAATCAACATCCTCGTCATAGTACTTTGCTACCCAACACAATTCGGGCTTTGATTGTTGGGCCATCAAATTGTGGGAAAACCAATGTGATGCTCAGTCTTATAGAGAGTCCGAATGGTCTCAAATTTGAAAACATTTATGTATTTTCAAAGAGCTTATACCAACCGAAATACGAGTACCAATACGAGGAATGGGTTATTACACATACTCTGCAAATGACACAGTTTTACCACCGCAGGAAGCTAAAAATAATTCTATTATGATATTTGATGATGTAGCATGTGAAAAACAAGATAATATCCGAAGCTATTTTTGTATGGGTCGACATAAGAATATTGATCCATTTTATTTGTGTCAAACGTATACACATATACCTAAGCATTTAATACGTGATAATGCCAATTTCATTATAAGATGATTTAAATATGCGACACATCTATCGAGATCATGTAAATAGTGACATGGATTATGGTACATTAATGGAAATCTCACGAAAATGTTGGGAGGAAAAATTTGGATTCCTATTAATCTCTAAGGATGATGATATGAAAACTGGACGATATAGAAAAGGATTTGATCAATTTATTATAGTTGAATAAATTATCATATAAGTATAATGTGACAAGGTAAAAAGGACAGTTCAGATCTATCCATCAAAATGTCGACATCATTAACAATTGCATTAAATGGAAACACGTCAGTTTTAAGTGAAAATTTTTTCCCTCAAATTGAATTGAAACATAATTATGAGTGTGCGCTTATAGACTTTTATGTATACAATTCTATACCAAACGTTGATGAAGGGAACAATCTCTTCCATATTGGAGATAAGCTCATAGAAATTCCCGTAGGCTCATATGAACTTGAAGACATTAAAAAATATATTATTAAACAGCTTAAAGAATATAATCTTCATGAGACTATAAAAATTCAAAGTAACAACAACACACTTCAAGTTCAAGTTTCAACTAAATCTGAAACTATATTTTTTGATCGTGAGCGAAGTATCGGAGAGCTATTTGGATTTAATAAACGTGTATTATTACCGCATGATAAAGAAATTTACACCTCGGATAATCCAGTTAATATTTTTAAAATAAACACAATTAGAGTGGAATGTAACATTATCAGTGGTTCATATGTGGGAAATAAACCAAATCACGTGCTTCACGAATTTGGAATAAATGTTCCTCCAGGATATAAAATGAATATAACACCAAGAAACCTAATTTTTACCTGTCAACACTAGAGAAACAAGCACACTTGAAGTGCGCATAACTGATCAGTTCGGAAACCTAGTTAACTTGCGTGGAGAAACTATATCCATTCGACTACACTTACGGCCAGCAGGATGATTATTTATAATAAAAAGTCAGGTCATTATACGACACCCCACATTAGTGAATCTAAAGCTGAAGTGAAAGCATCGACATCATCTCAACGGGTCTTACATCAACGACCTGTTCTAACATTAAAAAATAAATTAATTTTAAAATCGCTAGGATTTATTATTCAATAAAGTTATTGACATTACTAAAATCCAAATGAATGAGATTTTTTTCGTGCAAGATACGCCTCTCAACGATGGGAGTATCACGAAAAAGGAATATCACACTTATTACCCATATCAACAAAACTTCAAGACAAATGATGAAGTTCGCATCACGATACAGAACCAAGATTTCTATGTACTGCCGTGTGAGAGTGTTCTCAACTTTGCAGGTCTGCTCAAAAATAATTGCATGGCCTATTTTCTGGATGAAATAAGATATGAGCTAAATGAATGTGAAGTGGATAGAACACGGTTTACTGGTATTACATCAACTCTCAAGAACTTTCTCTCAATCGGACAACAGGAATGTGCTATTTATCGTAATGCTGGGTGGAGCGGAGGAGAGAGTATACCCACTAGAGGTCATTTCAGCTTTTCTGTACCATTAAAAATGTTAATGTGATTCGCTGAGGACTATAAAAAAGTTATACTAAATTGTAAACATGAGCTCGTTCTCTTGCTATCCAAAAACACTGATGATATGTATTTAAAAACAGTTGGAAATATTCCACATAAAATTGACATTCATAATGTTAGCTGGAAAGTCCCTCATATTGTTCCCAGTGATGGTACTAAAATTAAAAATGTGTAAAAGTGGGTCTAAGCTACCACTAGCATTCCGCAGTTGGGATTGTTACATAAATTCTACACTGGTACAGGGAACACATCATGCATACATATGGAATGTTAAACTGGCTGCAAATAGAGAACGTCCGTGGTTTGCAATCATTGGATTTACATTGAATGGAAATCTAATCACAAACAATTTGAGAAATGCAAAAGTATATCTAAATTCTGAAGTCTTTCCCTATGAGGATTTAAATGTTAAATTCGATGAA
The DNA here is from genome assembly GCA_035047445.1 of Drosophila siamana. NCBI lineage: Eukaryota > Metazoa > Arthropoda > Insecta > Diptera > Drosophilidae > Drosophila > Drosophila siamana. The sequence goes on from JAWNPP010000095.1 coordinate 144,326, forward strand.
AATCGATTCGCCGTCTTGTATGATATGTATGTGAGATTTCAAGAGAGCTACTATAATAGGGATGCTCGTGCACTTCTATCTCCATTGGAATTTAAGTCAAAGGCACCTATGGTTGTTGTTGATCTGTCGTATCAGAATGAGACAGTCAAGTCAGGACCGATTGATGTTAAAATTTCCACCGAACTAAATGCAGCAAGCGAGATGAATACAAAAGCTTATTGCCTTCTCACTCATGATCGTCTAGTTGAATACACTTCGTTGACTGGATTAGTTCAACGTCTCATGTGAGGAATTGAGAAACTTTTGGTCATTCAATTTTGGTATGCAATAGAAGCAGACGTTCACGGATTTTGGAGGAAAAATAAATTTTCTAAGAAATGTTTTCATCCGACAAGAATACGAACAAAAACAACAACAACAACAACAACATCAACAAAACTATCACCCCTATCACAAGCAACATTACAATTAAAGAAATTGTAACCAGAATCAATAATTTCCTGACAATGTTTAAAGAGAAAATTTTCCCCGAGCACAGGGAATACTTGACGGAATCATTAAACCTTTTTCATGCCAGATTAGGTGATGGGACGGTTGTCTCCAATGTTCATGGAGAGCATTTTATATCTTGTTGTTGGGCCAACAACAACGTAGAGCTTGGATTGGCTGTTATTTCTTTTTACGCTACGCTGTCAAAAATCTCTTAAAATTATAAAAATGTATTTAAGTTTAGATCATCGTTTCTAAACAGAATTTGAAAATAATAATAAATAAAATCGTATTACAAAGAAAACAAACATACATGTATTTTTATTTATTTATTTATGTTGTTGGGAAATGGTGAAACTGGTACACTCCCCCGTCCCTTTTCGGTTCGTCAGCGCTTCGTCCCATGTGCGTCGGCGGTTCGTCGGCGGTTCGTCGGCGATGCGTCAACGATGCGTTGGCTGAAAACGATCGCTTGCGCCCCGTCCCTTTTCGTTTCGCCGGCGCTAAGTGGTGGCTTGCGTTCCGTCCCTCGATGCGTTGGCTGAAAACGATCGCTTGCGCCCCGTCCCTTTCGTTTCATCACGAATGCGTTAATTTGTTGACAAATCTGCTTTGCATCGTCGCCGTCAAGTGGGCGCTCGCCGGCGCTAAGTGGTGGCTTGCGGTCCGTCCCTCGATGCGTTGGCTGAAAACGATCGCTTGCGCCCCGTCCCTTTCGTTTCATCACTAAGCGTCCACTATGCGTTAATTTGTTGACTAATCTGTGTTGGCGGCCCAATTCAACAAGATCGCTCCCTCACACCCGTATCCCGTTGAAGTCCCGTTTTATAAACAATCGATTATCACACCTCACACCACAAAAGAATTAGGTCATAATCCATTTATTATGACCTTGACATTCCTTTTCGATTTGTTGACAAATCTGTAGTGCTCGCTTGCGCTCCGTCCCTTTTCGATTTGTTGACAAATCTATTATGCCAAGTGGGCGCTAGCACCCCGACCCTTTTCGCTATGTTGGCGGCCCAATTCAACACGAACGCTCCCTCACACCCGTATCCCGTTGACGTCCCGTTATATATACACAATCGATTATCACACCACAAAACCAATTAGGTCATAATCCACTAATTATGACCTTGACGTTTTTGACAAATTGACAGGTAACCCTAATTAATTGCATTTTTATTACCCTCTTGACATGTGATCGTAATTAAATTCATAATTTATGACACCCATTAACTGGCGGCTGAGTTAGGTTTTCATACTACTGGGTGTGTATTCCAACGATGGTGTCGGCCGCCGGCAACCATAAACCCAGGATGGCCCCTTTCGTTACTTCTCACTTAGGACCGCCTTTCTTATTCCTCCGTGACCGACCAGAATCCGAGGCCGGACGGATCCTATGAGAAACACTACTACACACCACACTAACGAAACACACTTCCCTAATTCACCTTCCAGAATTTTTCTGAATTTAATAAACTGGCCACCGTTTGGCTAATTGATGCGCGCCGAATGGTAAGCTGATCGCTGCTTATGCTCGCGAGAGTCAAAGGTGTTGACTCGTGGACGTCCGAAAAACAATTGCTGATTAATTCGTCCGAGCAGCTAGATATAGGTCATAGGCTGGGTTGCCAGTAGAATTTTCCATTTGCTTGCCCTTCACCCAATAACTTGCTGTTGAGTGGCGTGATCCATCTTGCGATCCCACTGTCTATCCCTTTCATAGGAACATGCGGATTGCAGCCGTCAGCTAACGGAGCATCGCTCGCACAGTGGGTGCGGTAGCGCGATTTCCGCATACAAACCTATGCACATACAGGGTGATGCATTGCTACGTTTCTAGCCGTACAGTGGGATGCAAACTATGCTGCGCCAGCTGGACACTACAAGATAAATGTCTTCTTCCAGAAAATAAGTCAAACAAGCGGTAAATTTACGAATAGAATTGGGTTTCAAATGGAGTTTTGATTCATTAAAGTATCGTTTTCAATAAGTACTCGCGTTGTCCATCCCCTTCCAATTAAAGAGGATCAGCACCATACCATGCTGATTCAGATTCAGAGTTGTCAGTGGAACTCTAGAGACACAACGCTTAAGTGCTGTTTGAACTGCAGAAAGGAATAAGCTAAGGATGTGTAAATAAAGATTTTTTGAGTTGTTATGTTAGACTTTTTCCGTAACAATACAAAAATTTGAGTAAAGGTTAGTAGAGCGGTGCTGTTTATTCGAATGCAATTCCTGAACTACATCTGAATTATGCAAATTTTGTCTTCATGACCACGAAGCATATTATTTCGCAATCATTTAATAGCGACGACGCAAATATGTTGTGTTTGCTGGCTATGCAACAACATCCTGCCCAAAGCTTGTTAATTGCTTCTTACAACTCTTAGTTAAAGAGAGTCTATCAAAGAGATTAACAACCGTGAGTAATAGTACTGATATAATAAAAACCTTTACCGCTGATGTCCTTTAGTGCCCGTCCGTAGTATACCATGAAGAAATGAAGAAAATGTCGTAAGCATAGTGATTAAGAAAAAATATAAATACGAATTGTGAAAAAAAAATAAAATTTTAATTAAAAATATCAAGCTAAAATTACAACAATGAATAATATTCGAAAGAAAAAAAAAGAGAAAAAATGATACAAAGTATCATAATACGTGAAAGAAAAGAAAAGTTAATTAAAAACATTAAATTCAAAATGTTATAAAGAATAATATTTGAAGGAAAGGAAAAAAAAGAAAATTCAAAGTATCAATAAGTTAAGATAATAAAAACCTAAACTAATTTTAAGAACAATCAACAAAAATAAATATCAAAATATAAAAACCCTTATAACAAACTTCAATCTTGCGATTCCTACAAGACCCTCGGAAGTAGACTGAGCAAACCAGCCATTGGTTTTCAAATCATAAAAAAATATAAATACATACATCAATCTCAATCTTATAAACCCAATCATAAACCACACTTCACCATCATTAATATCATAAATCGTCCTATTTATATTCTTCCGTTGAATTCTGCAAAAGATACTAGAGATAAAATGCAAAAAGATTTGTCTAAAGCGAGCTGTTCCGGTCAAAACAATAGTCACCACAGAGTTAATGCAGATCATAAGAACATTAATTTCTGACACCCTTCAGAATAATTAAGTGACATACCATACGTAAGCCCTATCCAGAATGGCGTGTTGGACAAAGTACCTTATGTAACTCAAGTAATTCTCAGGGGACAGAACTTTTTTCGAATCTTGGAAGAAAAACTCTATAGAATTATGGCTATATTCGCTGGATAAGGGCATACGCATGGATACTACTGGCAGACTGTCCATTATGGAATATTACTTAATCAACTTAGCGTACAAGACGATTTAGCAGACTCCATAAAAGCCCTAAAGAATAGTTACCGAGGTAAAGCCTTTAATAGTCTCTTACGAAGTCTCAACAGAGACTTACCCCGGCTTTGGCTGTTAAGAAACCTTAAGACCTGAGCCATACACTGCATTTGAGCCGTATATCTATCTATATATAGCTGCTGCGATCAAGACGGATAAGTTGATATCAGCATCGTCATTCAAACTCAATATGCGAACTTACATATTTTTTGTATTTTCGCCATATGGTTTTATTCGTTGTTAGTCTGAATAGTTTATCTGCTGCAACTGGATCCAGATTTAGTTGAAGGAGTAGATCTGATAAGGAGTTGGCGCCTATCAGGTTGCGTGGAACGTTTTTTGTGATCTGCTGGCCAATATGTAGGTGCCCCAGGTCACACACCGTCTAGCTTGTAGCTTGCTTTTATTATTGCATTGTACAAATGCCTTCCCTTTGCAGTCACAAGTCGAGATCCGCAGTGCGTATGCTTGGCATTATAGTCTCCGGCTGCTATAAATTGTTCATCCAGGGCATTGGAATAGTCCATGAATTGCGATTCGCATATTGTAAAGTAAGTGTAAGTGTTTAAGATCGGTAATCCATTTGTAGCTATTGTGAAAGCAGTGCTTGATGCGGTTTCAAATCAGAATCCCAGTGCCTCTATGTGCTTTTCCGTCTGGGAGATTCGTCTTGTAGAAAAAGTAGCCTCGAATTTGTAAATTATATATTAATTTGTAAGATGAGTTTCTGCGCGTAGCATTACATCGATATGGTTATTATTAAGGAATTTAGTTAACTCAAGATTGTACTGTGACACGCCGTTGGCGTTGCATATATATATACGGAGTGGAGCCATTTGGGCAACAAGCAGCTCAATCAAAACGTTCTGGTTTCGCATAAGATCTTGTATAGTTGTCCGCATGATTGACATGAAGTCCATAATACTTTGTTGAAGATTATATATCATTGTTTCAATTTTGTTCGTAGACTGATCCCCTGATTGATGAGGGGAAACTGAAGATCGTGGCTTGGTGGGAGCGGTTCTTTTCAGACCCAATTTTAGAGCTGCTTCAAAACGTGCGGGTTTGTCGGTGAACTCATTATTAGCTGAAGATTTAACGGCTGTAGGGGGGAAGACATCACGCGTAGATTTCATAGATGCTATATGTAAGCGAGCAGCGGTCACTGTTTGGTGTGTACGACTTTTCAGTTCCTTGTAGACTGGACAGCCCCTGTAGTTAGCGGTATGGTTACCTCCACAGTTTCCACACTTTTTGCTGCTGGGATGCTCTTTATTTTTTGGTCATTGTGGGAGTTATGAAGGTCTCCACAAGCAACACATAAGGACGAAGCGTGCAATAAGACTTTGTGTGGCCATATTCCTGACAATTATTACACTGCACCGGACCATTTCTTTTGTGAAGCTCTTCTACAGTTATTCTGCGGTGTATTAGGAATTGGAGAGTAAAAATTGTATGAATTTCATTTTTTTTCAGAGGCTTGGTTGTGGTTTCGGGTTCAAGTTCTACCATGAAAAGAGGTTGAGGCTTTCTTTCTCTATTCAAAATGTTATTAAAATTTTGACATTAAAACCTTTCTCCTTCAGTGCGCCTGTAACTTTAGCTGGTGTTACTTCCGGTTCAACACCTTTAAGTACTACTTGCTGGCCTTTACTGCTTTTTAATTGATAAGTGTAGAAGTTTTAATTATTGTCATTAAATACTTCGACTAAATTCTATAGTTTACTTCCGTGGTAGTCTGAACTTTTGATTCGTGAATATTTCGCTTTGTTAAAGGAATTATGTGGAAATTGTCTAGTCCGATTAAGTTCAGTATCGAGTTTACGAGAGCATTAGAACTTTTATCTAGAATGTAAATCGGCGGCATACCCTACGATGTCTTCAGGAGGTAAATCTTTGGATTTATCTGCCAAAATAGCAAATCTGTTTGCTTCTATGTTTTGAAGTGCCGCGAGTTATTTTAGCAGAATTACCAGATCTAGAATTCTGCGGGCTAAGCTTACGTTTTATTTGTATGTAGCGATCCATACCAGTCTGTACGGCCGAACATAGCAGTTTCCATTATTACAGTAGATGGCATTGCGCGAGAAATCGATACTATTGTAGTTTGTATTGACCGTGGCCCAGCAGGTAGGCGTGAGGGAAGGGTTAGGGGGTTTTATCCAACAAGAGCGCTGGAGAGCAAGAGCGCGAGTTATAATATTGGAGTCCCAATATTTGGTGAAAATGAAAGGCTGAGCTCAGAGATAGAATAGACTTCTCCGTTGAGTTGCTGTTTTTGGAATGAATTTTTATTATGCAGTCACTTAGGTATGAGTTGTTCGTGGCGGTTTTGTTGGGTGGAAGCGAGACGGAGGTAGGGGAAGAAGCAGTGGTGGTAACTCCTCCCCCCCTGGAATATAGTGACGGCCAGGACGAAGGTACGGTCGGAACGGCGTGTTCTTGCGTCTCGACGTCTAAAATTTCTTGAGTGTTGTTTAGATTTTGCAGCTCTAGGTGACGTAGATTAAGTTTTCTTGTGTTATTCTTATCCAGTATTAGGCTTGGGTTGGGTAAGGAGATCTTCACATTATATTATTAACTTCGGAATCGTCATAGGTGATATTATGTATCTCTACGGTGCAGTTTTTATAGCTAATAATCGCAGTGCCGTTGATAGTGGTATAAGGGCCGCACGAAGAGTTGATGTTGACGTTCATGGCCTTCATGATGATAATGTGTCCAATTTCCGGTTCAATTATATTTTCGTCGTTTCCAGATTCTTGCATGTCGCAGGTAGCAGGCCATCCCTCCAAAATTTTCCTGATGCAGTCTCCATTGCTCGTCCGCCCAAACTCCGCATTATTACAAAGTACAAATTATGAATTTTAGGACATTTAGATTCTAAGTACATAAATTTAAATTTTGGACTGAACAATAAAACTTAGGAAGTACTACAAATTGTGTATTTCTTTGTGTTCTTGTGTTATCTTAGTATATACGTTATCTTTGAAATTGTTTACAAATGTGTTGATGGTGTTTTGTTCATTATTTATGTGTTCAGTAATATTCTTAAATCTATCGATTATATTGTTATTAATTATAAGTTGATTCTTAATGGTATTACTCAAATTATTTTCTAATCCTTCTATCTCTTAGAATTTGTTATCGATTTTAGTTTCATTCGCGGCATCCATATTGCCTGTAATGATCTTAACTAAACTACCGAGATGGGAATTAGATTAGTCACTTTTCTTCTTAGTTCTTCTCCTAATCTTGTCTTTGTGTAGTTTTTGCCCTTTAGTGGTGTCAATTGTGACCCCATTGTCTTTTGACACTTTATGTTGAGAAAACCTAGGTGTTAGTTTGTTCCTTCTGTTTTCTTTCCTAAATATTATGTCATCTTGTTCTACAGAAATAGGGTCTTCCCTGTTCAGGTTGAGTTTGTCTGTTCTAATTTTGACCCTTTCTTGGGCCTTTAGTGCTATTTCTGGGTATAGTTTGGCTCTAAATTCGTTTAATTCCCTTAAAAAGTCATGTTCGTTGTTGAATTCTATTTCCCTTAGGAATGTGTGTGTTCTTCCAGTAAAGAGTTCGTGAGGTGTCAGTTTCGTAGCTGAGTGTATGCTGTTGTTATAAGTTATAAAGGTTTCGTTCAAAACATCATCATGATTGATTTCTAGTTTTTCCCTCTTTTTCCCCTCATATATAATTCGGTAAATTTCTGTTAACGTTGAATGGAGTCTTTCAACTGGAGCGTTGCTTGAAGACTGTTGGAAAGAAGTAACGTGTGTAATTATGTTGTATTGAGAACAGAAGTCTTTAAAAATCTTTCCAGAAAATTCGGCTCCTTGGTCGTGTACTATTTTTTGGGGTATACCGAATGTACACAGAAAGTTGGTAAGGGCCTTTACAATATTCATACAGTCCCTAGCTGGCACTGTATATCCACTAGCAAATCTAGAGAATTTGTCGATTATGGTTAAAATTGTCTTCCCGTTTATGATATTCAAGTCGATATGGACAATGGATAATGGTAGTTCTGCTGTTTCGGTCACCTGGAATTTGTTTTTCTGGGGCTGTCTGTCGTATTTTAAGGATTGGCAAATGTCACAGTCATTTATAATTTTGGCAATTTTCTGTTTCATATATGGAAAGTACGCTTGTCGTTTAAGTTGGCTATGTGTTTCGTCTATACCTCTGTGGATTGTGCGAGAGTGATATTCTTTGATAAGGGTGTCCTGCTCCTCTGTCGTAATTAAATCCTTTAGTAGCAAGTTACATCTAACTATTCTGTATAACCCTGAATTCGCAAAATATTTTCTATATGTTTGATTGAAAATGTGGAATATGTCGTTATTCATCATGATAGCGTAGGTCTTATGCGGGGTGATTTGATCTTTGAAAATTTTGACAATAATCTCTTCTGTGAATCCTTCTTCAGTGAAGGTTTTCCTAATTTTGTTCTTGAATATTGATTGTGTGAGTTTGTTTGGTTTGGGTCCTACTTTGAGTATAATTTGTAAATTGAATTCGTTCAAGGGGGAATTGAAGCTTTTAATGTCCTGGTAGCTCGTGGGCGTCGCGTCGTGGAAGTTAGTTTCGATTCGGCTTAACGCGTCAGCCACTACGTTTTCCGCTCCCTTTTTGTATTCCACTTCATAGTCATATTCTAAAAGTTGGAGTTTCCAACGAACTAACTTGGAATTTGGTTCTTTAAAGTTCATTAACCATGTCAAGGGTCGGTGGTCCGTCTTGATTTTGAATTTATTGCCGAACAGGTATGGTCTGAAGTATTTTGTCGCCCAGATAATGGCTAACATTTCCTTTTCCACTGTAGAGTAATTTCTCTCTGTGTCGGACAGTGTTCTACTAGCGAATGATACGGGTCGTTCTATTCCTGCTTTGCCCTGCGATAGTACTGCTCCGATTGCCACGTTGCTGGCATCGGTTGTTAGTACAAACGGTTTTGTAAAATCAGGGATTGGGTCATTGCGAAGTAAGATTTTGCATTTTTCAAAGGCTCGGATGTATTCTTCATCTATCTTGACCATTGTCTTTCCTTTTAGTTGCTGTGTCAAAGGTTTGGTGATTGAGGCGAAGTTCCTAATGAATTTCCTATAATAACCTAGGAGGCCTAAGAATGATTTAATTTCCTTCTTGGTTTTGGGAATTGGAAACGCTTTAATCGCGTGAATTTTCATTGGGTTAGGTTTTATCCCCTCATTAGTGACTACGTGTCCTAAATATTCGATTTCCTTACGGAAAAAATCAGATTTGTCCGGTTGAAGTTTAAGGTTTGCCTCAGCTAATTTCGAGAGTACTAGGTGTAAATCATTTACGTGTTCTTGTAATGATGATGAGAAAACAATTATGTCGTCTAAATATACTAAACAACATTTGCCCTTGAGATCGGCTAGAATATTATCCATAATTCGTTGGAAGGTAGCCGGGGCGTTAGTAAGCCCAAATGGCATTCTTATGAACTCGTAGTGGCCTCCTTCTGCCGTGAAGGCTGTTTTGGGTGAGTCTTTTGGCTCCATTTCAATTTGGTGATAACCACTTGCTAAATCAAGAGCCGTGAAATATTTTGCTCGACCGATCTTGTCTAGTGTTTCGTTAATATTGGGCATTGGATATTTATCCTTTATGGTCTTCTCGTTAAGCTTTCTATAGTCTATGACCAATCTCCACTTCTTCTTTGTAGGGTCATTTGATTTTTTGGGCACCAGAAATATAGGAGCGCTCCAGGGGCTATGGCTATGCTTAATTATGTCTTGGTCGAGTAGTTTGATTAGTTGTGTTTGGATTTCCTGACTTTCGACTCTACTGTATCTGAACGGTCTATTGTAGATAGGGATGTCATCTGTGGTCTTGATTTGGTGTTTAATGTGGTTTGTAAAAGAAAGTTTTTGGTTTTCAGTGTGGAAAAGGTTAGCGAATTTCTTGCAAAGCTTTCTTAGAGCAGAATCTTCTTCGGCATTTAAGTGATCGCATTTGATGCACATTGGTTCGTCTTTCACAATTTGGGGTTGGGTTGCTTTTGATTTGGTTTTAGGATCAAATTCTAAGTATTCATCTCTATGATATTGATTGACTTTTAGATATGAATCTAGTACAAAGTTCTGTTTTTGGTCGGCATAGTTTACTACCTCCATCAAGCTATTATTATCTTTGGCTTCATAAAGGCCACCGGAAATTATCAGGTTGTTATTAACTTGAAGATTCTCACAGAAGAAAGTGCCGTTAGTCAAACTTACTGGTAAAGATAATACGACCTTAGAACATTCCTCGATTATGTGGACTTTTGTAGCGGGGTTTCTTTCTTGAAAAATTTGTAATTTGCATAGTGTAGTTTGGAGACTTGATTCAGGCAGGTTAATAACGGTGTTAATTGGTGAGAGTATGTCCATGCCTATCAGGCCATGGAAGAAATCATGGAAGTGAAATAACATCATGGAGAAGTGTTGGTGGTGTTTGAATTCTTTGAATAGTGGAATATCGACCTTTGTGTAGAGTTTGTGTGTATTAACGACTGTCTTTATTATGATTGGATTTTTCAGTTCTATGTGTTCTGTTTTAGGGATTAAATCAGGATTAATAAAAGAGACGGAGGACCCTGTGTCTACCAGGAACCGTAAAGGTTTGTCATTCAGATTGATAACTACGTAGGGAAGTATAGGGCCATGTTTATCTTTGTTTAAGTACCCAGATTGTGGGTCGAGGCCGGCCCTTGAAAATTTGCTCCTTCGTTAATGTTATGCAGTTCGTATTGTTGTTGTTCGGTGAAATGCACGTTTGCATTTCCAGACGGTGTTGTGGAAGTGGGAGGACCATGAATTGCCCTGGTATTAGAATAATTCTTTTGATTAAAAGGGTTGCTATTGTTGTATCCCTGTTGGCCATATCTGTTCTGATTATTACCCTGTTGGTTATGTTTGTATCGATTATTTTCCTGTTGATTGTATTTGTACTGCTTATTTCCCTGTTGACTATCTCCCCATTTTCTAATGTGGTTGTTGTTTGTGTTAGCGTCTGAGGCTGGATTAGCACTATTCCAGTTCCGCTTTCCAGAACTGTCTTGTCTTTGCCGAAGATAAATATCCCTTTCCTTAATTGCCAATCTATAAGCTTCTCTGAGATTCGCTGGTTTCATAGACCTAATTGTGCCTCCAAGTGGACCTCTAAGACCCGCCAGAAATACGTGCAGACTTGCACTGGAAAACATTTGTTTCTTAATCTTAATCAATGATGATTCGGACTCTTTGTTTTCTACCAACCTATGAAGTGCTGCATTACAACTTGAAATTTGATCATAAAGGTTTTGGATAGACAGGTTCTTTTGAGCCAATCCATGCAGTTCGCTCATAAGCGTTGGTTCGTCTCTCTTGTCCGTACAGTGGGTTAACAATGTTTCTCTAATATCATCCCAGTTCAATGTCGTTCCTACCTCCTTCAGAATGTCGTTGGCTTTCCCTTCAATTTTGTTCCTAATTGCCCTGAGAAGCATTCGCCCGTAGGGGGTCTGATCAGTTCCTCCGATGAACAATAGGATCTCTTCTACATTTGATATGAAGTCGTTGAGATCCTCGGGTTTACCATCAAAAACCTTCAAAAATCTAATTTGGTCTGGGACGCGCAAGGATTGAAAAATGTCGGCTGGTCGGTCCATTGTCATCTTCTGGTTGGGTGGTGGGGAACTGGAGGAAGAGTTCATGTTGGAAGTATCGCTAGGTGCCCTAGGTACTAGGTCCTAATTAGGGTTTGGTGTACTATTTTCGGGCAATTTGCTCGTTGCTCTGGTTCTGATACTAGGTAAAAGTTTGCCTTTGATTGTCGCCATTAAACAAAAGTCGTTCGAGTACTGATCTTTTAGTCGAATTAATTTGTGTTCAAAATGTGTGTGTCTTAAAGGTAGCTTAGTTTATTAACTTAATGGCTTTACTCGCCGTTTTATGTGGACAATGGGTTGGATTCTGGAATGAAATATCAAAGTTGTTACATGCCTTAAGGTTCAGTGAATATTTCTTATACTTGCGAATTGTGTTAGCACAATTGGGTAGTGTGTGATGGACCGATAATGTGTTGTAGTGTTTTTCATGTATTAACAATAGAGCACTATAAATTAGTTTTATATTGATTGTTTTGCTTGAGTATATATAAGCATGTTTATTATTCGTTGTATATATCTTTCCTCTTTATTATAATTGGGTTTTTTTTTTTTTTTTTTTATATATATATGTCGTATTATGCTCGTCTTCCAAGTGACGACGATAGCATACGATGCACAACTGACTTTTTGATCGAATCACTTCTATGCCTATGCCTTCGAATCACACCCGGCGACAGCGACACAACGCGCTGTCGCCCCGCTAAAACAGTACTTTCCAAAACGGCGCCATACAGACAATCGCTCACAGCGCGAGAAATTATGAAATTTGCATTTCTGATGAAATACCCGATCGAATCGCTTCTATGCCTATGCCACCGAATCACACCCGGCGACAGCGACACAACGCGCCGTCGCCCCGCCAAAACGGTACTTTCCTAAACGGCGCCATACAGACAATCACTCAGAGCGCAAGAAATTATGAAATTTGCATTTCTGATGAAAACCCGAAAATGTGTATTCGGAGAAACGCACATACATTCGCAACCACGCAGTTTCAATGCGCCGACATATACATGTTTGCATGTTTGATTTGCCTACTGACCATCTGGCTTCAAACATATCGAGTATCGGGTAGAATAAATCTACATACGTGTTACACAGCGATCGTGTTTTCTTATTCTTTGTGTTGAACATTGTGTTCCCTCATGTTCGCACTGAACATGCAACATCATACAGAATTAGCATATTCGCACTGAATAACTTTTTCCGCAGTCGTTGCGTTGGAGCGTCGTGATACGTGTTCGCCCTGAACCTGCACTCCAACACACGACATCGAGTAGCTCAAACCATTTGCCCTAAATGGCTGTGCACTTGTGATGTCGAGCCAACACCAACCTCGCAATATGTTGTACCACACCAACAGTCGGCTCCGGCGTAGTCGACACAAGTTCGCCCTGAACCTGCGTCAGACCGTATCGGATCCAACAAGAAGTTTGATTCGAACATTTGTACTAAATGATCAAACCAAATTGTTGGCACAACGTTCGTACGACGGCTAATGCATCGGCTCACTCACCATTTTCTCGACTGACGTTGTAACTAATTTACACTTGCGCATAAATATACAACTTTGTTTCACTTCTCTTTCTTTAAAGTTCACTGTTTGGCATTTATTACAACTTTGATATTCCGTTCTCACTGTCCAACATTTTCAATTTATTATTATGTTATAGTATATACATTCTTCTTTTGCACATAACTTCTTTACTTTACTTTCTTTCTTTTCTTTTTTATCTTCTTAACTATCTTACATTAAAATAATATTGGTATCCTCATCCTCCGGGAGATGGTTCGAAATTGCGGCTGCGCCAGTTATAATATTGGAGTCCCAATATTTGGTGAAAATGAAAGGCTGAGCTCAGAGATAGAATAGACTTCTCCGTTGAGTTGCTGTTTTTGGAATGAATTTTTATTATGCAGTCACTTAGGTATGAGTTGTTCGTGGCGGATTTGTTGGGTGGAAGCGAGACGGAGGTAGGGGAAGAAGCAGTGGTGGTAACTCGCGCCCTGCCTTTCGATGTTGAATTGAGTTCATTACTCGTGCTTGGAGTCATTGATCGCGGTTGGTTAATTTTTGTTGGGTTTACGGACGCATTGTCATGCATTGACACGATAGAATAGTATGCGTTGTTACGTTGCAGAGAGAGCCGACGCTTGTCTAGCTTAATGTTTTAGATTTTCTTATTATTTATTTATTTAATTACACAAAAAAGTATGAAATTCATCGCACAAAGCATCTTTTCGTCTACTGTGTATTGTTGTTTATGTAACTTATTTTCGTGAAGTTTTGCTTCTCTATTCTTGGTGCAGTTCGCGATGTTTTTGGAAATGCACCGGCATATGAGGGATGTGTTGGGCAACTTGGTTTGGTCTTCTTGAAATTCTGCAGGTGCACTTGGCGAGTGCATGAAGTTGTTTAGATGCTGATTTTGCATATTGGACTTTTGGGATTTGTAGTTTAGTAATGTTTTCCAAAAATCCTCTTGCTTGCGGAGAGATAACCGCGCTTTCAGTGCTTCCAGGGATAGAATCCTTAGACGTTCGGTCTCCTATGGTCTTATTTTTATACCTGCTACCCATAGGGTAGAAGGTTATTATAACTTTGTGAAATGTAACAGGCAGAAGGAAGCATTTCCGACCCCATAAAGTATATAGACTATAAGAGCTAGAGATTCCAAACTTTGTACCAGTATTGATGTATGTCTTACGCAGATAAAGTTTATTTTAGATCTTTGCCACGCCCCTTTCCGCCCCCTAAAATTGAAAAAAACTATTTACTAGCGCAATTTTAAAGATAGTGTCTCAAGTTTTGGCATATACGAAGATAATCACGGTCTCGACGAGTCCCTAGAATTTGGTCGCTATCGGATGAAAAAACTTTGAAGTTATTCGAGAAACAGTTTTGTATTGGAAAATCCATTGGGAGCTGCACGTGGTTGGTTTCTAGTGAACAATGGGACCGTGCGTGGTAAATCTTTATACTTTATGCGATATTTGAGATGCGACACAATATGAATGTCCAAATATACCAAAAAATACATGTTGGTATATTTTAGAATATTTGAGCTGGCTATCGGCTATATCACAATCGAGCACACTCGACTGTAGCTTTCTGACTTGTTGAAATTGGTGCTTCTGGAAACGAGTGTTTACCTTTACATAAATTTCTTATTCTGACTGATAAGTTATTATTTTGTTTTTGTTCTGTTTTAATTTGAGTCTCTCGATATTGTCTTGTCTAGCTTGTTCGTACTGGTCTGGGTTTGTCATGACTGTCCTTCCGAAGAATACCTCTAATCCTCGCTTTATTGTTGTGGAATGGAAAGAGAGATATAACTATTCGTCTACAGCTTTATCTAGGAGTTCTTGTAAGGTTTTTTTTCTTCCTCGCCAGGCCTATAGGGACGTCGTTGCACTGTCTTTTATGGATCTTATAACTTAATTTCCAACAGCCCTGTCGAGGCTCGAGTTTTTGGTATTCCGCTAATAAACATTTTTAGGATATTCGTTAAGACAATTTTATCGGAATCAACTAAATCTGTATCAGAACATATAAAATTCTCATATTCAGTTAAAGTCACCATATCTATCATTTTCGTTTTATAAATTTGAAATTTATTAGCATCTATCATTACGAAAAAGCCTTGGCTAAGAATATCTCGACCAACTAACACATCATATTTCAAATACTTGCCTAGAATTAAGTGTAACAAAATCTCAAAACAGTATTCAATATTTGTATTATTTAAAACTTGTTGAATGCTATAAATTCCATAGTTACTCATGCCATTAAGTTTTACAACATTATTAACTTTTTAAATTTACGAGCCCAATTTCGTCACATTTGAAGCATTTGACACAAGATCAACCTTTCACACCCGTCGTATTTGTGCTGTTGTAGGTTTTGGCTTTACTCTGGCCCTTCTGCAAACGTGCCCGACATCCGGATCCGAGCCAGTTGCATCATCTATGAAAGAGTGTGCTTGCAACTGCTGTTGTAGCTAACTGCGAGTTTTTACATTGGTGGTGAAAATCCAGCGGGCCAACTTTCTGTCAACTTGAGCCATATAAGCCAAAGTTACATACTCAGCTACTTCTTCTAACTCCTTGGCTTTCCATTTAGAAAAGGATCATGACAATCCGGCTGTCGTATTCAGCATAGCCTTCTTCTGGTTTCGGTCGACCATTCAATATATTGAGAACTATGCCAGCAGAAGTTCCAATTCCAACAAAATGCTGAAGAAACGGTTGCCTGAAATGCGCATGTTTTTAATTATTTCCATCAGGTTACGATTTTGCAGTGCCATCGCTAATAAATGGGGATCAGTAGGAGAAGCAAATCCCACCTTTCATGTCAGAGATGGCTCATTTGTTTCCATAATCAACAGACAGCACGTTCTGGTCGTCTTGGTGGCGCAATATTAACTGAACTCGCCAAGCACTTTCTAAGCAATATCAGAATTTTGGCGATTATATTGCCATTTGAACAGAGCTTACTCAAAAAGCAGAGTAGGTCTTTTTCCCTCAGCCGCTGTGCGTTCTGAGAACCATGCATGCACAACGGTCAATCCTGCCATTCTAAGCCACACATATACAGTGGGCTAAAGTTTTGTTTAGTTTAGATATCAGCTTTTACATTTTTAGATTATATAGACTATGTTCATATATAAACATTTATTATACGCGCTGGATGGTGAAAACTGGACGATATAGAAATTACTTGATCAATTTATTATGTTTGAATAATAGATCATATAAGCAAGCCTTTTCAGAAATTAAAATCCATTACCCCTATCGATTTATTCAATCGATGGCATCATAGGCCATGCCCATGGCCTCCTAGCTCAAGCAGGAATTGTTTTATGCTATAGAAATAAACTATGCGGTATCACAAATGTGAAAGCGTTAATCTCACATCAGCGGCAGATTTAGAAACTTTATGCGTTAAAGCAATTTTCGCACAGATGCCACAGCTCAAGGACTTCGTCGACCCAGACGAGGCACTACCATTCAACACTTCGGTTGTAACAACCATACGAACGGAGAACGAGGAGCCCATATACTCTAAGCTATACCTGCACCTGATGGACGTAGCCGACTTTGTTGATTCAGAGGTAAAAAACCCTTTTAAGGACAGTCAGGTTACCACCAGATAACTTTGGCGGAACGTGAAAGCGAAAATACCTCATTTGCTGTAAATGGAGGCAAATACGAGTTTTGTAGGCTTCCGTTCGGTTTGAAGAATGCGGGAAGCATATTTCAGAACGCCATCGATGATGACGCCATAATTAAAAAAAAAAAAAAAGGTCTCGACATACACTTTGAAGAAGCGGAACGAAACACAACTCCGACTTGATACACGTTTAAAAAAAAAATAAAATAATGGCAAATAATTATTAAACTAACACTCCTACATCAGAAGTCGAATTGCCACAGCCACATCATCCTGAAATCATATTGCAGTTGTTTAAAGCACAAAACCAAAAGTTTTCGAATTGCTGAAGGCCAAGCAGACCCCAGCAAAAAAACCTCTCGAGAGAATTCAGTGATGTTGCCTATCTTTATGCCTGGCATCGAGTAGAGGGCATTGGTGATGACGAGAGTTTAGATACACCTGCCGCCATTTTGATTAACATACTGAACGGGCGTCCGAGTGCAATCGAATGTTTGTCTGTAGACGTCATTGATGGCACACGCATCGCTGATAGACAAAAGGCTTCAGAGTCTGCTGTATAGCAAAACAATAAAGACGCGCAGCGAACTGCAGCAGAAACTGAGCAACTGGGCATATGCATTTGGCAAGCGCGAAGAAACGGAAGAAGCCCCAGTAAAATGTCATCATTGGGGCAAGCTTGGGCACAAAATCTCGACTGTGATATACCCTGCTCAAATATACTAAAATATACCAAAAAATATTTTTGGTATTTTTGGTATATTTGTACATTCATTTTCCATCACATCCTAAATATCGCATAAAGTATAAAATATATCATGCACGGCCACATTGTTGACCATAAACACTCCACGTGCAGCTGCCTATGAATTTTCCCACCCAAAACTGTTTTCATCTGATCGTGATCGCGCTAGTAAATAGTTTTGTTTCGATTTTAGGGGGCGGAAAGGGGCGTGGCAAAAATCTAAAATAAACTTCATCTGCGTAGGACATACACCAATACTGGTACCAAGTTTGAAATCTCCAACTCTTATAGTCTCTGAGATCCAGGTGTTCATACAGACAGACGGACAGACGGACATGGCTATATCGACTCGGCTGGTGACCCTGACCAAGAATATATATACTTTATGGGGTCGGAAAAGCTTCCTTCAGCCTGTTACATACATTTCCTGAAGTCACAAAGCTATAATACCCTTCTACCCTATGGGTAGCGGGTATAAAAATCGCATGGCAAGACCATGACTGGACGAGACAGACCATGTGTGATATGTTACAAGTGTGGCAATTCAGGGCACATTGAATTTATGTGCTCCAATGGTGGAGCGAATGGGAACAATTTGAAGCGTGTCGACGTAAGTTCAGTATCAGATCCACAAGGAATTATGAATGATGGACCATCCGCTGGCGTTCACGGACGTGAACGGAGGCGGGGGACGATAGGTACACGGGTGTGACGAAAAGGGACAAAACAGAGTCGGCATACGAAACGGACGGGGCACAAGCGACCACTTACCGTCGACGAAACGAAAGGGATGGGGCGCAAACGATCATATACCGCCGACGTACATGGAACGATGCGAAAAGGGACGGGGTGCAAGCGATCATTTTCCGCTGACGAATAAGGACGAAGCGCTAACGAATGAGGGACGACAATGGAGTCGGGGTACGAGTGGGACGCTGTGCTAAAGATAGGATAGAGCAAAAACATCGGCGCGGTAGGAACGCTAATATCGCTGGATATTTCATGATATGTATGTAATAAACAACTCTCATATAATACCCCCTGCATCCAGTTTCGATCGGGTGTATCAAGTGGAAAAATTTCTTGAACCCAAGTGAAAAGTGAAAGGTCAATGCACTTGAAAATGAAATAGTGAAATGGAATCTGTGAATATCGGGATCACAATTTTGGTGAGTCTAGCTCTACTAACACAGAGCCTTAGAAATCACTTCTATATCGTCGTTCAACGCATACACCGCGAGTTTTATAAAAATAAAATTTTATATATTCAAAGTGAATTTGTTTAAACATTTTGTGAATTGTGCATAATAAAATCAGCACATCCACCAAAACAACACCACCACCATCATCAACAACAACAACAACAACTTCAGCACCAGCACCACCACCATCATCAACAACAACAACTTTAGCAACATCACCACCACCATCACATCCAGCTTCACGTTGGTGGTGCACCAACTCCACCAACACCACCATCATCATCATCACCAACCCAACATCCACCAACAACAACAATATCATCATCATCATGAACTTCAACGCCAGGTCCAACTCCAACTCCATCACCAACTCCACCATCACAACCGCCAACAGTGCAGTCCCTCCTGGAAATGTGCAATGGCATCATTATGTCCGCACTGAGTTGCATAAATATAATGCTATGCGACCAATGAATGGACAAGTTAAACAAATCACTGATGGATACAAGGGACGTATCCTTCAATATATGTTTATAAATGCGGGAGCTGCTGTTAGGATTCCAGCTGAATTCCTAAGTGAAGCCGGTTTAGCACTGCTCCCGCATTTGGAAAGAGTGATGACCTTTCATACGGCAGCATAGATAAATTTCGAACTATTTGCAGAGTATATGCTAGTGAAAGAGCATGATACGCAATTAGATTTGAAATCTTTCCAAAGCCAGATGACCATGGCGCCAATTTAACTCGCATTTTATAAAACTCATTGTGATGCCATATTAACAAAAATGAGTGAGTTTCAGGAGAAAGACAGTGGATGGACAATGACTCGCATCATCAGGCTGGAGTTGCTCCAATGTGATCCATTGAAAGGATCCGCCGAACACTTTGAGCTCTCATTAAAGAAGAAAAAGGGGATTATAAGTGTTCGGAATAATTACAGTTTCTGCTTCAAGTGGGCAATTATTTCCGCACTAAAACCATCAGACAGACCTGAGAGATGTAGCAGTTATGGAGTCAACGTTTCGCTACCTATAATCCACATTGATAACAACATCAAGGTGGATTTCACAGGATTGAGGTTCCCGCTGGAAATCCGTCAGCTAACGGATTACAAATGAGTGCTCAAGACTCATTTGATTTCGATGAGGTAGTTAACTTTCACATTCGTAAAGGCGTTTTTGGAGAGAGTTAGAGATCACTTTCATTTCAATGGTCAATACACAGGCTCTGCTTATAGTTCGTGCAACTTAAAGTTAAAGACATCCAGACACAATTCGTTTCTCTAGTCTAGACGCCCTTGCAGGGAATCTCAATATCCTAATAATGTAGATTTTGTCCTTCTTCGTAGGAAAGGTGTATTCCCTTACGAATATTTAGATTCAATGGAAAGGCCATCACTTCGTATATGAGTTTTTCCGATTTGCTGTGCTGGTCTTCTTTCTCTTTGAATTTTTGTATATTATTATTTACTATTGTAATTATGTCATTAATTTTTTGTCGATTTTGGTCAAATACGTTCTGTCTATTAAATGGAGGACGTGGTTGGAAAGTGTTGGGCTGCATGTAGGGGGTTGTGTTAATATTAAATCAAGGCATATAGGGTGGTGTATAAGGCTGTACATAGGTTAGTGGTCGGAGATATGGTTGTTGATAAGCTTGGCGAATAGGATTATATTGTATTGAGGCTTATTGATGCTTAGGTTCTTTGGACAATCTTTATTATATGCGGGTGCTTCGTATAAGCCTCTTTCTTGAAGTACATTTATCAGGACTCTTAGGTTAGGGATGTCACAGTTAACTATTCTTAAATAGATATGGTTAGGTAATTTTTTAATTAGAGTTTCAATGCTAGATTGTATTAGTCTATTGTACAATGTGGTCTCTGCACGGCCATTTTCTAATTCTAACTTACTGGCCAGTATCTGCCTCTTCTTCACGGCTTCCTCCAGAAATTGACGTATGTTATTTCGGTATGCAGTATTACGGAAGTCTTCCAGGAGTTGGTGATTAGGGGTCCGAAGATGATTAGCTTTTGCCTGTCGTCGGTTGTGTGATACAGGGCCATTATGAAGTCGATGCGGCTGATGAACATATATAATGCGTTCGGATCACCGTTAAACTGAGTTTATTTGCCTCTCTACCTGTATCATGTTTGATTCAGATAGGAGTATCACTTCTTCTGCTGCCATTGCCATTTTGATTATTTTTTTTTTTTTTTTAATATTTTAGGTGTCTTGGGGATTGGTTGCGGTTTTCACTGTCTTAGGTTAGTGTTTTCGCTTTGGTATATGATCATCGATACTTGGTTTGTGTGCTGGGTGGATTTGGTTTTGATTTTTGCTATTTAGGTTTCTGTTTTAGCTTTGGAATGTGATCTTGGATTTTGGATGGTGTGTTGGGTAGAATTGGTTATGATTGGTGCTATTTAGGTTCTTATTTTTACTTTGGTGTGTGATATTGAATTTATGGATTGTGTGGTGGATATATTTGGTTTTAATTTTTTTCTGTTTGGGTTAGGGTTTTCTAATTTGTTAATTTATTCACTTATTTAATTGAGTTTTGTATAATATTTTGATTTTTGCTGTTTAGATTCGTGTTTTCTTATTTATAATTTTATTCACTTATTTAATTGAGTTTTGTTTAATATTTTGACTTTTGGTATTAAGATTCGAGTTTTCTTATTTATAATTTTATTCACTTGTTTTATTGAGCTTTGTTTAATGTGCACTTAGCCGTTTCGTTAGTGTTAGAGCAACCTATGCGTGGATTTACAACTCTAAACGAATTCTAAGGCTTTAAACTTTTCGTAAGATTTCACTGTCACTGTCACACTTTCAATGACTTAACCAATGCGACGAGCGATTAGCGATTGGTTCTTTAGCGTATAGCAATTAAATGAGTCGTATCAAATAATCACTATCCTACCGGCTGCGCCACTTTCGTATTTATACTTAGGGTTTATGGTTGAGTCTATTAAATGACCGGGTAATAGCCTAAGGTCAACACTGAAAATTAAATTAAATAATTTAATACAAAAAAATTCAATTGGGTTCCTTTTTAGTGATTTTTATTATTTCTTTGTTACAGTACAAATTTACGTTCAGCTTAAGCTATGTTCAGCTTAAGACTGATCGTACAGTTTTTTAGAATAGGGGCTTTTGACTCTTTATTTCTTGATATGGACGACTCGTGCTTAAGCTATGTGCGCTTTGACAAAATATGCTTTACAAGCATTATGTGTCTTGCTTTGAATATGCATCGTAAACATAATGTATGTTATGTTACTATATATATATATTTTTTTTTTATTATTATTTTATTTTTTTATTAAAATAGAGAAATTAGAATTTTATTTTTAAATGTACATCAATATTTTCGTCGTCCGTTTTTGTTAAAAAAGTTTTTTAATTCAAACTTATCTAGGATATCCGTCAGCTAAAGGATTTCGAGAAACATAACCCTCACATAAGTTTAAATGTGTTTGGGTATGATGAGGAACGTAATAAGGTGATTGGACCCCTTTTTACCAGTGGAGTGGAGCTAAAACATCATATCAACTTATTGTTTATTGATGGACCATCCGCTGGTGTTCACGGACACTTTGGTCGGAGATATGGTTGTTGATAAGCTTGGCGAATAGGATTATATTGTATTGAGGCTTATTGATGCTTAGGTTCTTTGGACAATCTTTATTATATGCGGGTGCTTCGTATAAGCCTCTTTCTTGAAGTACATTTATCAGGACTCTTAGGTTAGGGATGTCACAGTTAACTATTCTTAAATAGATATGGTTAGGTAATTTTTTAATTAGAGTTTCAATGCTAGATTGTATTAGTCTATTGTACAATGTGGTCTCTGCACGGCCATTTTCTAATTCTAACTTACTGGCCAGTATCTGCCTCTTCTTCACGGCTTCCTCCAGAAATTGACGTATGTTATTTCGGTATGCAGTATTACGGAAGTCTTCCAGGAGTTGGTGATTAGGGGTCCGAAGATGATTAGCTTTTTGCCTGTCGTCGGTTGTGTGATACAGGGCCATTATGAAGTCGATGCGGCTGATGAACATATATAATGCGTTCGGATCACCGTTAAACTGAGTTTATTTGCCTCTCTACCTGTATCATGTTTGATTCAGATAGGAGTATCACTTCTTCTGCTGCCATTGCCATTTTGATTATTTTTTTTTTTTTAATATTTTAGGTGTCTTGGGGATTGGTTGCGGTTTTCACTGTCTTAGGTTAGTGTTTTCGCTTTGGTATATGATCATCGATACTTGGTTTGTGTGCTGGGTGGATTTGGTTTTGATTTTTGCTATTTAGGTTTCTGTTTTAGCTTTGGAATGTGATCTTGGATTTTGGATGGTGTGTTGGGTAGAATTGGTTATGATTGGTGCTATTTAGGTTCTTATTTTTACTTTGGTGTGTGATATTGAATTTATGGATTGTGTGGTGGATATATTTGGTTTTAATTTTTTCTGTTTGGGTTAGGGTTTTCTAATTTGTTAATTTATTCACTTATTTAATTGAGTTTTGTATAATATTTTGATTTTTGCTGTTTAGATTCGTGTTTTCTTATTTATAATTTTATTCACTTATTTAATTGAGTTTTGTTTAATATTTTGACTTTTGGTATTAAGATTCGAGTTTTCTTATTTATAATTTTATTCACTTGTTTTATTGAGCTTTGTTTAATGTGCACTTAGCCGTTTCGTTAGTGTTAGAGCAACCTATGCGTGGATTTACAACTCTAAACGAATTCTAAGGCTTTAAACTTTTCGTAAGATTTCACTGTCACTGTCACACTTTCAATGACTTAACCAATGCGACGAGCGATTAGCGATTGGTTCTTTAGCGTATAGCAATTAAATGAGTCGTATCAAATAATCACTATCCTACCGGCTGCGCCACTTTCGTATTTATACTTAGGGTTTATGGTTGAGTCTATTAAATGACCGGGTAATAGCCTAAGGTCAACACTGAAAATTAAATTAAATAATTTAATACAAAAAAATTCAATTGGGTTCCTTTTTAGTGATTTTTATTATTTCTTTGTTACAGTACAAATTTACGTTCAGCTTAAGCTATGTTCAGCTTAAGACTGATCGTACAGTTTTTTAGAATAGGGGCTTTTGACTCTTTATTTCTTGATATGGACGACTCGTGCTTAAGCTATGTGCGCTTTGACAAAATATGCTTTACAAGCATTATGTGTCTTGCTTTGAATATGCATCGTAAACATAATGTATGTTATGTTACTATATATATATATTTTTTTTTTTTTATTATTATTTTATTTTTATTAAAATAGAGAAATTAGAATTTTATTTTTAAATGTACATCAATATTTTCGTCGTCCGTTTTTGTTAAAAAAGTTTTTTAATTCAAACTTATCTAGGATATCCGTCAGCTAAAGGATTTCGAGAAACATAACCCTCACATAAGTTTAAATGTGTTTGGGTATGATGAGGAACGTAATAAGGTGATTGGACCCCTTTTTACCAGTGGAGTGGAGCTAAAACATCATATCAACTTATTGTTTATTGATGGACCATCCGCTGGTGTTCACGGACACTTTGTGTGGATAAAAAATATGTAAGCGTAAGTTTAAACATTGAAAACTCAATAATCAACAAATATCTAATCCAAAATTTCTCTAATTACAGTGTGTTATCTTCACAAATGGGAAGTCAACGCATTCGACGTTGGTTTTGTAACCAATGTCTGCGGTACTCCACGAGTGAGGAGAGAGCCAGTCGACTTGACTGAACCTCCAAAGACGGAAGCGTCGGAGCTATTTTTCGACAACTACCACCGTCATCTAAAAGTTCCGTTCACCGTATATGCAGATTTCGAGTGCATTCTGCAACCTGACGATAGCAATCTAAGTTCATCGACTCAAATTATTAATAAACATGTACCTGTAGCATTTGCATACTACATAAAGTGTGCATTTGACTCAGGTTTAGATAAGTTTGTCATAAGAACAGGGAAAAATGTAGCTAGCACTTTCGTTGCTAGCCTTACGTCCGATTTGTCTGATATATATAAAAACCACATGAAGCGTGTGGTACCATTACAAATGAGTGCTCAAGACTCATTTGATTTCGATGAGGCACTTAACTGCCACATTTGTAAAGGCGTTTTAGGAAATGACAGGGTGAGAGATCACTGTCATTTCACTGGTCAATACAGAGGCTCTGCACATAGTTCGTGCAACTTAAAGTTAAAGACATCCAATTTCATTCCAGTGTTTTTTTCACAATTTTTCAAAATATGATTCCCATCTCTTCATCAAAGAGCTCGGGGAAATTGAAGGGGAAATAAAAGTCATCCCACTTAATAAAGAATTATACATTTCAATTTCAAAGTATGTTCCAGTCGGGGAAAATAGTTTAGAAATCCGATTTTTAGACACAATTCGTTTCATGCCCTCTAGTCTAGACACCCTTGCAGGGAATCTGAACGAGGATAATTTGAGTGTGCTACGATCTCAATATCCTAATAAGGTAGATTTTACCCTTCTTCGTAGGAAAGGTGTATTCCCTTACGAATATTTAGATTCAATGGAAAGGCTAGAGGAAACTTCTCTTCCACCAAGGGAAATGTTCTATAGCTCTTTATCAGAATCAAAATGTTCTGAGACTGATTATGCCCATGCCTGTAATGTATGGAATCATTTCAAGTGTCAAACACTTAAAGAGTATCTGGAGATGTATTTGAAAACGGATGTTTTATTGTTAACAGACGTTTTCGAAAACTTTAGAGTAATTTGCTCAAGTATCTATCAACTAGATCCAGCATATTATTTTACAACTCCCGGCTTGTCGTGGGATGCTATGTTGAAGACTACAGAGATTCGCCTCGAATTACTCACTGATATTGATATGATTAGATATATTCAGTGTGGAATTCGAGGTGGGTTAGTACAATGTAGTGATAGACATACAAAAGCAAACCACAAATACCTTACAAATTATGATTCTACTAGAGAATCAGAATTTTTAATGTATGTGGATGCTAACAATTTGTATGGATGGGCCATGTCTGAACCACTGCCTTATGGTGGGTTCAATTGGTTAGAGCAGGAGGATATAAAAACATTTGATATCAATAAAATTTGTGGGAATAGCGAGTATGGAAATATTCTTGAGGTTGACTTGGAGTATCCACACTCGCTACACGATATCCATAATGACCTCCCATTCTGTCCAGCCAATAAGCTCCCATCGTCAAAGTCGAAAACTCAAAAACTAATAGCCGATCTCCGTGACAAGGAGAAATATATAATTCACTATAAAACGCTTCAACAATGTCTGAAAAACGGCTTGAAGTTGAAAAATATACATTCCATTGTAGAATTGAAGCAGAAAGCCTGGCTTAAAAAATACATAGATATTAATACAGAGCATAGGACTAGGGCAAAAAATTCCTTTGAAAAAGATTTTTTTAAGCTATTGAATAATGCTGTCTATGGGAAAACCATGGAAAATAGCGAAAAGAGGGTAGATGTCCGTATTGTGACAGAGTGGGATGCTCCAGGTGTAGGCCCACAAGGCGGGCGACCTAAATTATGTGCCCGAGACCTTATTTCTAGATCAAATTTTCATAGTGCTACAAAATTTAACGAAAACATGTATGCAATCCAATTGAAAAGGTTACACAATATTTGTGATAAACCAATTTATTTGGGCTTTGTCGTTTTGGAGTTGTCAAAATTCAAAATGTATGACTTCCATTATGATTATATGAAGCCAAAATTTAAGGAAGCCCTCAAATTGAATTATATGGATACCGATTCTTTATTTGTATTTCTATGAAGAAATCCGGGATGATGTCGAATTCAAATTCGACACATCTGAATATTCGAAAAAGTTCGCTTCCCTCTATAATTTCAAACAATGTAATAAGAAGCGTTTGGGCTTCTTTAAAGATGAGCTACATGGTAAACCAATGACCGATTTTGTTGGTCTACGATCAAAAATGTATGCCTATAAGAGTGAAAATTGTGATAGAAATAAGGATACATGTATCAAAAAAAATAAAGGGGTCAAAAGGAGTTGCCTTCAAAAAATAACCTTTGAAGCTTATACAAATTGTTTACTGACAGGACAGCAGGAGCGTGATAGCATGCTCATGTTTAGATCTAGAGAGCATAAGATTAGGACAATAAAAATAACAAAAACTACACTAGATAGTAAGGATGATAGTATTATTTTTGAGGACGGAGTTTCAACTCTAGCTATTGGTCATTATAGTACCATTCATAAAGAAATACAAGAATCAATATCAACTCTAGAAACACAATCAAATATTTGGCACAGCCAAATTAGTGTGCTAGAGAATGCTCAAAGTAATGCTACTAAAATAAATAGACAAAAGAAAATTAGCAAGCAACGGAAGTGCTATATCAATTTATGAGGGAGAGCTACTATTACATTCTGTTTTATTAGATAATATTAATAAAAAGAATAGATATAAATAAAATGTAATAATAGTAATAATTAATAATAATAATAATAAATTAAAACAATGTCATCAACTGTATAATATTAAAGTTTATTTAAAATTGTAAATTGTACAATAGAAATTTAAGAATAAAACTGTTTAAAAGAAAAAAAAAATAAAATGTTTGTCTTTCTAATTTTACAAAATTTCAGCTTTACGAACCCAACTGTCATCAGTCTTTGGAAAACCCAACCACCGTACAAGAGCTCTATTTCCTTTAGTTTCCAGCACTTTTTCTACCAGATAAGTATCGGGAAAACTAGTTTTTTCAATTCTTCTTTGTAGAAACCTCCTTTAATTAGAATCCCATTCAAGTCTTTCAGTAAGTATGTTGTCGGATAAGTATTTTGTACTTTACTTAATCGAAATATTTCGGTTGTCCAGTTGGGTGTATATCCCTTTTCAAATACATGTTTATATTTACTAATACGCACATTATCACCCATTTTTAGTTTGCTACCCGTAAAAATTTTAATATTATTAAAGGCAGTTTCCAATATATGTTTCTCATTCTCACTACATACATTGATGGGTGCAATTTTTATTTTTCTATGTGGTCTGTTATTGTAAACATTAAGTAGTTCTTTGTACACATCAATCCATTTATATGTTCCATTGAAGCTAATGTTCTGTTGAACCGTTCAACAATAGAGGCTTTTAGAGTACTAAATGTTGAGTAGTGGTTGATTCCATAGCGATTACTCAATATCTTAAATTGAGTGTTAAAGAACTCTTTACCATAGTCTGTTTGAAGATTCTTAGGTACTCCACGTCCTGACTTAAATATTTTCTCCATTGCCTGAACAACGTCTTTTGCATGTTTAGATTTTATTGCTTCACACCAAGCAAATTTCGAAAATGTGTCTATTACTGTTAGCAGGTAGCGATATCCACTATTCGAGTGTGCGTACTTGCCCATTTCAACCAAATCAGCTTGCCACAAATCGTTTATTCCCCTTGTAATAACTCTACGTCGTATAAAATGCTTCCGGGAAGGAGCATGTAATTCATTAATAATGCTTCGTCTACTCATATTTAGGTGTTAGCGGTGTTTGTGTAAATCAAATCCAATTTTCATAATTTTAACAATTTTATTTGGGTTTCAAATCATATGTAATTTTTTCATGGATGTTCGTAACAATGTTCTCAAGACGAACGAAGATCTCTTATCAAGGACGGTGATTGAGACTGTTAGAGATTTTCCCAACTCGTTAATGGCCCGATCCACATACTCTTTGATAACAATATCAGTGTTCTCTTTTGGTACACTTCCATTTTTTATTCGTTTTCGTTGTACATTGAAGTTACCATCCGTATCAATATAGAGTCCAGATAAAGTTTTCTCATATCGTTTTAAATGATTAGAGCTCTGTTTATCATTTATATAGTGTCCAAACTTGTCAACAGACATGATGATTATAAACACAATTAAATGTTGACACTCTAATATATATAGATTAACTTAGTGTATAATTTGAGCCTCTTTCAATTCTTCAATTATTGATGTAATTTCATTAGTGTGATTACTATTTCCTGCTGATTGAGAGGCCATTAAGAGTTGTAGACGTTCAACCAACTCATTTGGATCATCCCAGTAAACATAATTGGGCTTATTCATGTTAAGTGTCATGAACCCAGATCCGGATACACTTGCCTTGGAGCGTTTGGGTGTAGACTCAGCTGTGGGTGATTTAGCTAAAAGCGGTTTTATGATTTTTGTATATTTGAGAGCCCTTGTGCCTTTCACTTGACCATTTGGTTGAAAATTTCTTCGGAATACACTTGATTTAAATAAAATTTGTCTATATATTGCTAATTCACTTGCATTATAATTTTCTGGATGATGATGGAATATTAATGAATATAACCCTCTAGTGAGCTGCCAGTTTTGACCATCATCAAATTCAATCTTATTATTAGAGACATTTATGAGGCTATTCCCCAACATTAATTGCCCACTTGCATTTTTGTATGGTCCATATGTCTTATCCAATGTAAATTCTCGTGTCATTTCACTGATATTTAAATTTTTTGGGGTCTCTTCATGTGTGATATGATGAAGTTGATATTGAAGCTGGTGTATGAGATGCTTCATATGTTGCGTCCTCTAAAGTAAATTCTCTTGATGGAATACTTAGATTTATATTTTTCGAGCTATCTTCATGGTGGGGTACTTGATGTGTGTTTAAAGGTGAAGATACATGTGAGTATCCAGGACCCGGAAGCTTGCTTGATGTGCTAGGTGTGGATGCATCTTGTAACACAAATGATGTATCCTCTATAGCTTGTTGAGAATAGAATTGTTCATCATCATCATCATCATCATCTTCATCATCATCGTCATCGTTGTATGATAAAAGTTTCTTCTTTTTCATATAAGGTGTACTAGCAGTGGTGTTTTTTGGGCTATAGGTTTGTTTAGTTTGTATTTCAGCTTTCACATTTTTAGGTATCATATATTGTATTTTTTTATTATCATTAACAAGTTAATTTAAGGGTTCAGTAATAGGCTTGAATGTTTCCTCCAATCCAATAGTGTTAAGACCTTTGAGTTGTTTAATCTCCGAAAATTTTTTTTAAAGCCTTTCGACTCTTAGTCAATTGAGATAAAATATTTTTATTCATTGTACTCAAATTTAAAATTATAAAACTTGATAGAACAAAATCGGTTATTATAGTTCTTTGGTTGATTATATACTGAGATTAATATATATATATATATATATATATATATATATATCTGGTTTAATAGAACAGTTCTGGTAAACGAACGTGGTTTAATAGACCAGGTCTGGTAAATGGAGCTGGTTTTATAGACCAGGTCTGGTAAACGGACCTGGTTTTATAGACCAGGTCTGGTAAATGGAGCTGGTTTCATAGACCAGGTCTGGTAAACGGACCTGGTTTTATAGACCAGGTCTGGTAAATGGAACTGGTTTTATAGACCAGGTCTGGTAAATGCAGCTGGTTTTATAGATCAGGTCTGGTAAACGGACCTGGTTTAATAGACCAGGTCTGGTAAATGGATCTGGTTTCATAGACCAGGTCTGGTAAACGGATCTTGTTTTATAGACCAGGCCTGGTAAATTCTGAAAATAAAATACCCATATACCCCTACAAATAAAAAATATATATTTATTTATTTAGTTTATTTTATTTATTTATTTTATTTATTTATTTTTATTTATTTATTTTTTTTTGGGCTGAAATTTGATTAAGTTCCTAATTACTTGTTGAAATTAATAACAGATTTAAATTTATATATATATATATATATATATTTTATTTTTTTTTTATTATTATTATTATTATTATTATTATATAATTTTTAATACAATAAAGAAATTATAAATTTATTTTTAAAGTAATATCAATATTCGCATCCTCCGTTTTTGTTAAAAAATAACATTTTTTTATTTCAAAGTCTTTGAGGATATCCTCATCGATATCATCAAACCTTGAGGGGAGGAAAACGTTAAATTCCGCCAACTCAACCATTATATTTGTACCAAATTTACCATTCACCTGTTTGGCTGACAGCACTTTGAATTCTTTATTATTAGGTAGTTCCTTTAATGGGAGTTTCCTTTTTAAGCGCCTTGACTTAAAGCTCATTAAGAGATCCTCCTCAATATCCTTCAGGAGAGCATCGAAATCCTCCTGATTGATTTCTACAATAGGTATATTGACCTCTCCGAAATCGATTGTGGGGGTGCTGTTGGTGGTACTGCTGCTAGTGGTAATGTTGTTGATGGTGCTGGTACTGGCGTTCATGCTGATGGTGCTGGTGATTTTACTGGTGATGGTGCTGGTAATGGTGCTGGCGCTGTTATTTTCTTCAAATAGCTCCCGGATTTTATACCCAACAACGACAAAGAATTTCCCTTCCATCTCTATTTAGTTTGACGAAAATGTTCAAGTGATGACATATAAGGGTTCAGTTCATTTCACAAATCTCAAGTATGTTTGTAAATAGTACGTACAGTGTTTATGAATCCAACACCAGCTTTAGCTGCATCAAAAATTGAAGACACAAATGTCCACAGTTAACAGTCCCAAATTTTTGGAAACGCTGATAATTATAGTTGATGTTTTTTCCTAAATATCTGACTACTTCTAAAGGGGGTTGTAAATTTCCAAAACTATCGAAATAATATGCATTCAATCCGCTTTTGTAATAAGCCACCCAATGTGTTCCTTTTGATGATGAGTCTGCTAAATTTATTATTCCACACTCATTATGTAATGGGTATTTGGGTAATTCATCTTTCATATAAACCCCCCGAAAACGTGGAATATTTCCATTCGCAAACCTCATTATATCAAAGTTCGATAAAGCCCTTTTGGGTATCTCACTTATCAGTTTTTTTGACTGCTTTTGTTTATTTATTTTTTTGATTATGTTTGCTCAATGATATTCCATATCGTTTTTTATATGGTTGTAAATACAATGCCGCCCCCAAAGCAACTGTTTCAATTTTTTTATTGTGTCTCTTGTTTTCTTCAAGATGTTGTTTTGCCATCTTTGCATTGTTAATAGATTTAACGATTGCAGCACTGCCTGACGCTAAACTACCCACAGCACTGAGGTCTGTTAAAATTGGTACAAGTGGTAAGAAACCACCTACATTCGGTACATTTATAACACGCGGAATTACCACATTTTTCTTACATCCTATTGAACTTGATATTGCTTTGCGTGCATCTTTTATGGCATTCAATGTGTCAAGGGGTTTTTTCATTTTCAACTCCTTGGTAGCCTTTTTGATTATTGTAGCAAGAGTCGTTTTTGCTCCTTTCCTCCCCTCCTGTTTTACCCCCATTCCAAACTTTTTTCTTCGCTTTAATCATATTCGTTACAAAATAAGCTGTTGCTCTCTCACCAAGACTACTATCCCACGCTTTTACACGATTCCAAGCCCTACCAATTAAAACAGAGTCAGCCTTATGTCGTTCGCTCAAGTCCTTACTCTTTTAATATGCAATATCGTGTTCCCTACAAGCTTCATCTAATGGATTAATTCCACGATCATCGCGTGCTAAACGTTCTGCTAACTTTGTGCCAGGACCACAGAAATTGTAACCAGGTATATGAGCCTCAAAGGGTAGAGCGTTTATTATATTGTTTACAAGACCACTGCCCTCTTTGATATTCGATTTATGATTAAACCGATTATAAAAATGTTTGCCCATTTTATAACAACCTCAATCATCAAACGTTTTTCATTGAATGAAGTACTTATTACATTAACATGCGATTATTAAGACAAAATAAAAGTATCATAGTTCGAAACATTGAGGGTGATGGATATGGTAAGGAAAATCAACATCCTCGTCATAGTACTTTGCTACCCAACACAATTCGGGCTTTGATTGTTGGGCCATCAAATTGTGGGAAAACCAATGTGACGCTCAGTCTTATAGAGAGTCCGAATGGTCTCAAATTTGAAAACATTTTCAAAGAGCTTATACCAATCGAAATACGAGTACTTGGAAAAACTTATCAAACCAATACGAGTAATGGGTTATTACACATACTCTGCAAATGACACAGTTTTACCACCGCAGGAAGCTAAAAATAATTCTATTATGATATTTGATGATGTAGCATGTGAAAAACAAGATAATATCCGAAGCTATTTTTGTATGGGTCGACATAAGAATATTGATCCATTTTATTTGTGTCAAACGTATACACATATACCTAATCATTTAATACGTGATAATGCCAATTTCATTATAATGTTTAAACAAGATGATTTAAATATGCGACACATCTATCGAGATCATGTAAATAGTGACATGGATTATGGTACATTAATGGAAATCTCACGAAAATGTTGGGAGGAAAAATTTTGATTCCTATTAATCTCTAAGGATGATGATATGAAAACTGGACGATATAGAAAAGGATTTGATCAATTTATTATAGTTGAATAAATTATCATATAAGTATAATGTGACAAGGTAAAAAGACAGTTCAGATCTATCCATCAAAATGTCGACATCATTAACAATTGCATTAAATGGAAACACGTCAGTTTTAAGTGAAAATTTTTTCCCTCAAATTGAATTGAAACATAATTATGAGTGTGCGCTTATAGACTTTTATGTATACAATTCTATACCAAACGTTGATGAAGGGAACAATCTCTTCCATATTGGAGATAAGCTCATAGAAATTCCCGTAGGCTCATAGAACTTGAAGACATTAAAAAATATATTATTAAACAGCTTAAAGAATATAATCTTCATGAGACTATAAAAATTCAAAGTAACAACAACACACTTCAAGTTCAAGTTTCAACTAAATCTGAAACTATATTTTTTGATCGTGAGCGAAGTATCGGAGAGCTATTTGGATTTAATAAACGTGTATTATTACCGCATGATAAAGAAATTTACACCTCGGATAATCCAGTTAATATTTTTAAAATAAACACAATTAGAGTGGAATGTAACATTATCAGTGGTTCATATGTGGGAAATAAACCAAATCACGTGCTTCACGAATTTGGAATAAATGTTCCTCCAGGATATAAAATGAATATAACACCAAGAAACCTAATTTTACCTGTCAACACTAGAGAAACAAGCACACTTGAAGTGCGCATAACTGATCAGTTCGGAAACCTAGTTAACTTGCGTGGAGAAACTATATCCATTCGACTACACTTACGGCCAGCAGGATGATTATTTATAATAAAAAGTCAGGTCATTATACGACACCCCACATTAGTGAATCTAAAGCTGAACTGAAAGCATCGACATCATCTCAACGGGTCTTACATCAACGACCTGTTCTAACATTAAAAAATAAATTAATTTTAAAATCGCTAGGATTAAATAATAAAACGATTCTGTATTATATTTAATTCTCATTTAATTTAAACGGCACGCACTGCCTTACGAAAGCAACTCAACAGACTAAAACAAGCGAGTGTTTTTTATACACACCAACACATACAGCAAAAAGGAACGAGTAACAAGTGGAACTAAGTTCAGTTCCTTTTTGTGTTCCGTTTGGTATTTTGTGTGACCATATAAATGTGGCTTTTGCTTGTATATATTCAACACGCCACCTCAAAAGTTACATTAATATAAATTATTAACCATTATATGCATTGCTTTCGGCAGACAAGTCTGTGCGTCTTTTATATTGAAATTCTTTTTCATTTCTGGGGATAACAGTTTGATCCAGCATTCGCTGCAAAGGATTGGGGATACCCAGTAAAACCCAACCAGATCAAATTACCATAAAAATCAAATTAAAATATAAAATTCAAAAATTAAACAATTTAACATTCAGATTAAACATTATTGAGCTTAGGCTTTAAAATTAACTTTGATTCCATTTCAGTTTGGTTTTGTATCTTACTTATGAGTAGATAAATGAAAAATTAAATTTACGTATTCAATTACTTATGTTAATAAAAATTAAAATAAAATCGTTTCAACATTGCCGAGTGTACCAAACAATTCTTCAAGCTGCTAGTAGATCCTCGGCTGAAGTCAAAAGAAATTTATTCTGAGAGCTCCAGTTGGTTCCTCAAGGTGACGAATCTAGCTGCTGGTAACGGCTTTGTCAATATGTCGGCCAGTTGATGATCTGTTGAAATATACTTAACACAAATAAGTTTCTTTTTAATTTGTTCCCTAGTAAAATGATATTTAATATCTATTTGCTTTGTTCTCTTGTGGCAAGTCGGATTGTTTGCAATACTAATACAACCTTGGTTGTCTTCAAAAATATTACAAAATATAATTTCATTTATCAGTGATTTAAGCCATAATACTTCTCTGACACTTTCAAATAAGGCCATGTACTCTGCTTCTGTAAAAGAAGCAGTAACTGATTTTTGTTTCATAGTATTCCATGAAATTAAACAACTTTCAAATGTTTTAAATAGGTATCCAGTAGTACTTCTTCTGTCAGTCTCATTCCCGGCCCAATCGGAATCGGCATATCCCACAAGTATACTATTATACTGAATATTTCGTTTGAATGTTAGCTTCAAATTGACAGTTCCCTTTAAATATCTGAGAACCCGTTTAAGACATGGCCATAATTCCTTACTGTTGTTATTTGTATATCGACTTAAAATACTTATTGATGTACTTAAGTCAGGGCGTGTACATACCATAATGTACATCAAACAACCAATAAGATTTCTACATGGTGCGTCATATAATTCTTCAGATTGCAAAGCCTCATAGTTAAGTTTACTTGGGAGAGGTGTATTAACAGGATTGTAATCTTCCATGTTAAAGTTTTTTAAAACATTATTTATGTATGCTGATTGGCTGAGACATAAATGAATAAATATCGAATTTCAAGTAAGTCAGTCATTTTTCATTATTCTGTAGGTAAGCTTTAAAATTAGACAATGTATTAGATTTATTCGTAGCAATTACTACATCATCCACATATAACAAAATATATACATTTTCAGAAATATCTCCTTTATTCAAAATATAAATACAACGGTCTACTCCCAAATTTTTAAATCCAACCTCTCTTAAAACATTTTCAAATACCTTAAACCAGCATCGTGCGGCTTGCTTAAGGCCATAAATGGCTTTATTAAGTTTACAAACTTTATTCTCATCCATATGCGTCAAGCCTTTTGGAACCATCATATAAATTTCGTCTTTTTAAGTTCCATTTAAAAATGCAGTCTTGACGTCCATATGGTGTACCAATAAGTTGTATTGATTTGAAAGTGCCAAAAGAAATCTGAAACTTGGAATTCGAGCAACTGACGCAAACGTCTCATCATAGTCAGTCATATATTCTTGTGTAAAACCCCGTGCTACTAGTCTTGCTTTATATTTTACTAAGTTGCCAAACTCATCTTGTTTTATACTAAACACCCACTTGCAATCTACAATATTTTTATTCTTGGGCTTTTGAACCAAACTCCAAGTATTGTTTTGAAAATGAGAGTTTAATTCATCTTGTATGGCCTTTTCCCAGAAAGCTCTATCTTGACGATATTTGATTTCATCGAATGTATTAAGAATGTCATTTAAACACATTTGTGTATTCATTAGGCATTTTCGTTCACTGCGTCTGATATCGTTTGTATTCTCTTCTAATTTATCACCAGTTTCAATAACTGGATCGGCATTCTCTAGATTTGTGGTTGTTTCACTAGGTTGTACATTTGATCTTGAATTAACAGATTCATTGTTTTCCACCAATACAAAAAAACCGACTCATCAGTTTCCGGTTGAGTTAGATAGTCTTCTTCATGTACACCCCTAGATTTTTGCATGTTTATTTCATCCACCACAACATCTCTAGCTTTCATAAATTTCCTCGACTCTATATTCCACAGTTTATAACCATTTGGCTCATATCCGACAAGTATAGTTTTTTGTACTTTATTAAGTGCATACACTGTCGAGCCAAATATTTTTAAATATTCTAAAATGGGCTTTTTATTATGCCACATTTCATACGTCGTTTTCTTTATATTTATCAATCCTCTACTTGGGGATCTATTAATTAAATACGTTGCTGTTAAAACAGCTTCACCCCAAAATTGTTTACTCAGCTTAGACCTGCTGATAAAAGATCGAGCCTTCTCGGTGATTGTTCTAATCATCCGTTCTGAAACACCATTTAACTGCGGAGTATGAGGAACTGTTAAATGATAGCTGATGCCTTTTTCAATACAAAATTCACGCATTTCATTAGATAGGTATTCCCTACCATTATCGATATAAAGGTTTACAATTTTCAAATTGAAATGAGCCTCACTCTTTGCTATAAAATCTTTGAAAACAAAAAATACATCTGACTTATATGTTATTAGATAAGTTACACAGTAATGTGTGTATTGATCAATAAAAACTACATAATAATTTTTATTATCAATTGTAGAGGGTGTGATTGGCCCACAGACATCGGAATGGACTACAAACAGTGGTCTCTGGATATTTTCTTTATTTTTAGATTTTTCAAACTTTAATCTTGACTGCTTGCCATTTATACAAGCCTCACACAATTCTTTAATTGATTCTACAGAATTTAAAAGAATAGTATCTTCAAACAAGTTATTCCGTTTTATTTCTGAAAATTTTTCTGTACTGATATGTCCCAATCTCTCATGCTACAAGAGATACTCTGCACCTTTTGAAATATTTGATGCGTATATTTTACCATTTAATTTAAATTTTATTATTGGTACATTATACTCACAGTTTCCATCAAATACTAGGTTACTGTTTTTGGTGACTTTTATGCCTCCAGGGTTGAACTCAATTGTCATCCCTGCATCCTGCATTCTTTTTACTGATATCAGGTTGTGGGGAATATCCTTACTATACAGCACGTTTTGCAGAGTAATTCTTCTCTCGGAGCTACTGAGGTTAACCACTCCTTTTGCAGTAGCGTTGATAAATTCACCTCGCTTTGCAATTTGAATCGCTACAGGTGATGCCAAATTCTCGTATTCCGAAAACAAACAAATGTCCTTAATAATGTGGTCTGACGCTCCTGAATCTAGTATGAACTGTACTTCACTAGCATTTTCACTTTCTTCTGCATTCCTAATCATGAAAACAAAACCACGTTCTTGCTGCGTTGTTGTTGCTATCTGAGCCTTACCACTACTTTCACTAGGCATACTTTGGTTTCCGGCTTGCCTTTTCAAAAAGAAGCAATCCTTTTTCAAATGTCATAGTTTTCCACAATGAAAGCATTTTAGCTTTGATTTTAATTTCTTTTTGAATTGTGGCTTTACGTGTTTGGGCAATGCTTTATTTTTATATTTGTGATTCTTAATATCTCTATTTTCAGTAGCCTGCAATACTTTGGCACTCGTGTCTTTATTCATAGTTTTTAGTTTGATTTCATGGTCAAGGAGTCGTATTTTTACAAATGCTAATGTCAAACTACTCTCGGATAGGGTCTCTATTGCCGTAATTACTCCATCAAAACTTGATGGAAGAGTCAGAAGTAAATGCGAAACTTTATCCATTTCGTCCAATTTAGCTCCTGAGGCAATGAGTTCGGTTACCAGATCGTCGAATAAATTAAAATGGCTAAGTAGCGGAGTATCACCTTTTAACTTTAACGCTAGCAATTGTTTACGCAGAGAAAGTTGCGAAGCTAGACTTTTCCGCTCATAAATAGCATCCAAGTTTGCAAAAATTTGCTTAGCAGTATTTTCCGTGTTCGCATAAACAAGAAATGAATCACTTAAAAACTCAATTATTAAACTTTTCGCACTCCTTTCTGCCTTTTTAATTTCATCAGTTATTTCCGTATGTTCGTCGTCTATAATTTTTAATAGATCATTCTCTTCTAATAGACTTCTAACTCTAAACTTCCAAATCGAATATTTCTCCCCGTTAAACGGTTTTATATTCCTCTTTACTTTTTCCATTCTATTTTGTTCTCTACCACAATACTTAGCACGTGCATGCACGAAACGACGAATTGGAAATACTTTTTCAAGCGAATTGCGTCGGCGTCCCTCTTGTGAAATTATGTATGCTTGTTAAATATTTTTATAATTTCACTTATATATTGTTTGCATATAATCTTATTTGTTTTTCATAAATACACAATGCATTTAGTTTATATGTATATGTATATACTTCAATGTTTCACTTTAATATATTTGTTTTATTTTTAAATAATCACAAAAACTTTTATTATTTAATAGTTGTATGTGTCTGG
This sequence comes from Drosophila siamana, assembly GCA_035047445.1. Taxonomy (NCBI): domain Eukaryota; kingdom Metazoa; phylum Arthropoda; class Insecta; order Diptera; family Drosophilidae; genus Drosophila; species Drosophila siamana. The sequence continues at coordinate 183,185 of JAWNPP010000095.1, forward strand.
GCCCATAACCTATTGAAATATATAGCAATTAATAATACGATGAAGTATTATTCCAGACCTTTCTATTAAATAATAAAACGCTTCTGTATTATATTTAATTCTCATTTAATTTAAACGGCACGCACTGCCTTACGAAAGCAACTCAACAGACTAAAACAAGCGAGTGTTTTTTATACACAAAAACACATACAGCAAAAAGGAACGAGTAACAAGTGGAACTAAGTTCAGTTCCTTTTTGTGTTCCGTTTGGTATTTTGTGTGACCATATAAATGTGGCTTTTGCTTGTATATATTCAACAGTTATTGACATTACTAAAATTCAAATGAATGAGATTTTTTTCGTGCAAGATACGCCTCTCAACGATGAGAGTATCACGAAAAAGGAATATCACACTTATTACCCATATCAACAAAACTTCAAGACAAATGATGAAGTTCGCATCACGATACAGAACCAAGATTTGTATGTACTGCCGTGTGAGAGTTTTCTCTACTTTGAAGGTACACTTCGCAAAATTATTAACGCAACTACAGGAGCAAGCAGCACAGGTGATGTTGCAGGTCTGCTCAAAAATAATTGCATGGCCTATTTTCTGGATGAAATAAGATATGAGCTAAATGGATGTGAAGTGGATAGAACACGGTTTACTGGTATTACATCAACTCTCAAGAACTTTCTGTCAATCGGACAACAAGAATGTGCTATTTATCGTAATGCTGGGTGGAGTGGAGGAGAGAGTATACCCACTAGAGGTCATTTCAGCTTTTCTGTTAAAAATGTTAATGTGATTCGCTGAGGACTATAAAAAAGTTATACTAAATTGTAAACATGAGCTCGTTCTCTTGCTATCCAAAAACACTGATGATATGTATTTAAAAACAGTTGGAAATATTCCACATAAAATTGACATTCATAATGTTAGCTGAAAAGTCCCTCATATTGTTCCCAGTGATGGTACTAAAATTAAAATGTTTAATGTGGTTAAAAGTGGGTCTAAACTACCACTAGCATTCCGCAGTTGGGATTGTTACATAAATCCTACACTGGTAAAGGGAACACATCATGCATACATATGGAATGTTAAACTGGCTGCAAATAGAGAACGTCCGCGGTTTGCAATCATTGCATTTACATTGAATGGAAATCTAATCACAAACAATTTGAGAAATGCAAAAGTATATCTAAATTCTGAAGTCTATCCCTATGAGGATTTAAATGTTAAATTCGATGAAAATCGATTCGCCGTCTTGTATGATATGTATGTGAGATTTCAAGAGAGCTACTATAATAGGGAGGCTTGTGCACTTCTATCTCCATTGGAATTTAAGTCAAAGGCACCTATAGTTGTTGTTGATCTGTCGTATCAGAATGAGACAGTCAAGTCAGGACCGATTGATGTTTAAATTTCCACCGAACTAACTGCGGCAAGCGAGATGAATACAAAAGCTTATTGCCTTCTCATTCATGATCATCTAGTTGAATACACTCCGTTGACCCGTATCCCGTTGACGTCCCGTTATATAAACAATCGATTATCACACCTCACACCACAAAACAATTAGGTCATAATCCACTTATTATGACCTTGACGTTTTTGACAGATTGACAGGTAACCCTAATTAATTGCATTTTGATTACCCTCTTGACATGTGATCATAATTAAATTCATAATTTATGACACCCATTAACTGGCGGCTGAGTTAGGTTTTCATACGACTTATAGGGCCTTAAGAGAATATGACTTGTCGTTTATGACAATTTATGGGTTTTTTGGACCAACTTATTAAATCACTACTTTCTTCTTCTGTGCTATGTTGTGTGGATTCTCCAAAAAATACTTGTTCTATTTTTACTCTAGATAGAGCGTCGGCGACATAGTTTTCCTTTCCTTTGATATATTTTATATCAAAATCGTATTCTGAAGGCCTTATTTTCCATCTTTTTAATTTTCTTTCAAAATTTGGTATTTTTAAATTTGAGTCTTCGGAGATTAGTAGTTTTAATTTTTCAAAAGCCTCTAGGTACTCTTTCTCTTTGGTATCTGTTTTGGCTTTGAGATTAGCTATGTCAGCAAAGTTGGGTATGAATTTTCTATAATAATCTGTGAGTTCAAAAAAAAAGCTTTAATTTCTTTGGGTTTACTCGGTAGCGGGTACTGTACTATTGCTTTTATTTTGTCTGGGTTTGGTTTAATTCCGTCTTTGGTTATGATATGTCATAAAAAGGTTGTTTCCTGTTTTAAAAACTCACATTTATCTAACTGTAATTTTAAATTGGCTTCTGAAAGTTTTTCAAAAACTGCCTGTAAAGATTGCAAATGTTCTTCTAATGATGTGGAGAAAACTATGATATCATCTAGGTAGAACAAGCAATTTTTATTTAAAAGCGGGCGGAGTAAATTATTCATACATCGTTGAAATGTAGATGGGGCATTTTTAAGCCCAAATGGCATTCGTGTGTATTCATAGTGACCATGCTTGGTGGAAAACGCTGTTTTAGATATTGATTTTGAATCCATTTCTATTTGGTGGAAACCCTTTGCAAGATCTATTGTCATGAAATAATTGCATTGACCAAGTTTGCCTTGTATCTGTCAGTTCTTGTGATTTCATTTAATTTCCTATAATCGATTACAATGCGAAATTTTTTCTGTCCGGAAGCGTCTGATTTTTGGTACAAGCCAGATGGGGCTGCAATATGATGAGTTGCGTTCCAACATGTCTTTCTCATAGGTCTGTGGATAGCTGTACAATTTTGAATAGATGGGGGCATTATGGGTAGTGTTAATGGTGTGCCTTTCTTGGTTGGTGAAAGTAAATTGATCATCTTCACGATATTGAATGTTTCGGAAATTATTTAATAGATTAGTTAATTTTTATTTTTCTTCCGTGCTCTAGTCGAAATAGATTTTTTTGCAATGTGGAATTTTCTAAAACATTGGTTCTTCTGGGGATAAGGTATATTCCTGAATATGGTTTTGTTCTATGATGATACTGGTGTTAATTAATTTGTATTTTTTGTTAAATTGATTAACTGTTCCATTTTTAAAGTCTATTATAATGATAGCTTTTGATAATAAGTTGCGTCTGAGAAGTGGTGGATTAAAAACTCTTGGGCACTAGGGAAGTAATTGTTTGGTTGTAGGGTTGTAATTTCATTAATTATTAGTGGGCGGTTGCTAGTCTAGCATGTTAATGGTAGAACCAGTGTCGATAAGGCACCTTAGGTTATTATCATTGTTTTTAATTATTATGTATTGTCTTGGTCCTTGGCCACAAACTGAAAATTTTCTGCTTGCTCGAAGTCACATGGTTCGTTGTCATTTAGTCCTGATTTTGTTTCTTCCAATCTACTTGAGTTGTCAAGTCCCTGTTCTGTGGTGTCATAGGATGGGTTAGGAGTGTCGTATGTTTGGAAGGGGTCGTTCCGAGAATAATATGGGAAGTAAGAGTGGTAGGGGTAAGTTTGGTAATATGGGAATTCAGACGGACATTTTGTTTCTTCTTGGTATCTTAATTCATCTATTCTCATTCTTGACTGTCCACTGTCTGATGGTCTCTGTCTCTTAATGGTATTATTACTGGTCATATTTCTGGGTGGTGAATCAAATATATTGTGTCTATTAAATGGTTGATTCAACCTGGGTGGTTGCATCATTTGTGTATTAGGTTGTGGGTGAGTGTAAGAAGGTTGATACTGGGGAAAAGGCATCGGGGTATTTCTAGGCATTAGTGGTGTTGATGGAATAAATGGTCGGTAATATGGTTGGTAAGTTGTGTTATATATAGTTTTTGAGTTGTAGCTTCGATACTTGTCTGAACTAGCCTAGTGTACAAAACAGTTTCGGATATTTCGTCACCATTGGCGAATGCCGTCCCCTCTCAAAGACCGTGCGTTTCAATGTTTTGAAAGTCAGCAAGGGTCAGGGCGCCAAGAAGAGCTTCAAGAAGTTTTAATCGAGGACAAAACTACAGCTGAAGAAAACAATATTTGTAGCATCATTCTTTTTGTATGGCGTATTCCTAAATTCCTCCAGCAGCTGGTGATTTGGTACTTGGGGTTTGTAGTTGAGGATGAGCTGAGTCACCTTGGAAACTCTCTACGGCAGATATTTGCTTTTCGACTTGAATCAGTCGAGTCGGAGAGAAAGATTTGTGCTGGGGCTGTTACTGCCATTGTTGTATTTGTGGTTGGTTTAGATCTCGGCTGGTTTGGGTATTTGCTAGTTCAGGTTTGTGTCTTCGCTGGGGTCTATGTCTCTGATAAGATGGGGTGTGTCTTCGATCACTAATGGGTCTTGGTTGGCCTAGATCTCGGCTGGTTTGGGTATTGTTGTGAGTGTACACAGTGTAGAAGGGTATTATAGCTTTGTGACTTCAGGAAATGTATGTAACAGGGTCATCAGCCGAGTCGATATAGCCATGTCCGTCTGTCCGTCTGTCTGTATAAACACCTGGATCTCATAGACTATAAGAGCTAGAGATTTCAAACTTAGTACCAGTATTGGTGTATGTCCTACGCAGATCAAGTTTATTTTAGATTTTTATCACGCCCCTTTTCGCCCCCTAAAATCGAAAAAAACTATTTACTACCACAATTTTAAAGATAGTCTCCAGTTTTGGTACATACAAAGATAATGGCAGTCTCGATGATTCCCGAGAATTTGGCCGCGACCGGATGAAAAACTTGGAAGTTATTCAAGAAACAGTTTTGTATGGGAAAATCCATTGGCAGTTGTTACCGTGCATGGTATATTTTATACTTTAAGCGATATTTAGGATGTGATGGAATATGAATGTCCAAATATACCAAATAGACCAAAAATACTTTTTGAATTTAATCGTGTGGTTTATTGAGACTTCAACTTAAGACTAAACTGTATGCGTTTCATATTACTATGTGCATTTCGAACACTGATAAGCTTGTAATTTTACAGTTTGAAGTGGCGAAGAGCCAATGGCTTTACAATAGCATAGTAAGCATAATGTGCTACTATATATATATATATTTGTGTTGCTTTGTTTTTTTGTAATCCCTAATTATATTATCGTTATATTCTATCTCTTCTACGATATAAGGTCCTAAATATGTTTTATTTAACTTATGTATGATTAGGTTCATTCTTGAGTAGGACTTTATCTCCTACTATAACGTTTATTACTTTTTCTTATGTTCGACAAACAAAATTCTTGCTCTTTTATGTGCTATTTATAATTTATATTTACTTTCCTTAGCACTCTCATATCGGTGTGTGAACAATTCTTGATCATCTCGACTATCGGAAACATTGACCACCATACTCCATTAAGACTCCACTATAGTGCACAGCTACACTCTTTTTCCGATCTTACTCCCAATAATTTTATAATAAGTGGCAATGTGTCCCGGCTCCTGAAATCTGTAGCAACTTACATTTGCCCTTCCATGGCGAATCTGCTCTGAACGTCACTCCTTTCCAGTTGCCGAAACCTTTTTATGACCTGTATTTCCACACGGATAACATTTAAGTTCCATAGTTTTAGCACGCTTGGTCTCTGATTCCCAGTTTGATGTAACTGGACGCTTTTTCAGCGCTTGCAGTTCAAGACGATTGTTTGCAGGCGTTGTGTGTATCAATCGTTGCAAACGCTTATAGAAATTAGCCCAGAATTCAAATTACGCAATTTTGTGCACAGTGACGTCACGCTGCGACTCGCAAAAACAGACGTCTCCGATGTCTCAAACAATTGCCGGAACTGTTGCCAAGATATTCCTGGGTAGCATATTTGTGATAACCGCTGCGCTCCCAAAGCTTTACTCAACGCTAACATAAGAGCGCTGTTACTTAATGGTTTCGCTCGCAAAATGTTGTTAACCGTAGCGCCCCACAGCGTGGCATCCACCCCAACAATCCGGATGATATTTCGGCAAGCAACTATCGCTAGTCTGTTGTAACTCGCTCGCCGGCATTTGTAGTTTCTTAACCAGTTTTAGAAAATTCCGGTTACGTTGCTGTAACAGCGCGAAGACATACCTTAACGAAGTTTGGTTAGGGCCGCATCCCACTGCTGATATCGGGGAATATAAGTCATCTACTTGCGGGTTGTCATTGTTAGTCGCTTTATCGTTCTGTTTCTGATGTTCTATACTCGATCCTGTCGGATGCAGCGATTCTTCGTTGCCTTTGTTGGTCATCATTGTCTCTTAGCACATACACGTGACCATCTCACGCCGGAAACCAGAAGAACAAGAACGAGAGAGACCAGATCTAGAAACGCATACGAAGCCACACACAGGTTCGCAGTTCGCAAACTGAGTCTCCATCCTACCAGACCTAGTATCTACCAGCACAAACCATAACTTAAAGTCTTATGCCTATCGATATCCTACAGTACTTCCTCACCGACATATATATTTAAGCAATTTTAATAGTATAGCATTGTTTTTACTTTTTGTGTTTAAAAATAATTTTTTTTATTAGAACATAAGATTATATAAAGAAAAATTTGATGTTATTCCACTTAGATTTGTTTATTTTTTATAATTTCTTTTTATTTCATTTTTTTCAATATTACTATATATACAATTAGTTTTTACTAGGGCACGAAATGTAAAAAAAATAAAACACACGCTTTACTTTTCATACGATAGTTAACTTTATTTTTTTTATATGCGAACAGAACGTCCGATTTGAGGAAAGTAACTCTAAAGACTGATCTGACAATGCGTCTTGATCTTACATGAATCTTCCTAATGCGACTTAGGTCGTACTAAGCTGAAGTTCTTATATTTGAAAGTTTTTGGTAATTGATATGTTCTAACTGCTCGTGTTTGAGTAGTTTTGGATTGAAGATTCCTAATCTTCAGTGAAATGTTCGATATTAAATATTAAAGAGTTCAGATGTTCTAAGATTTTGCTTTGGTTATTGATTGTATTGATTCCGTGATTAAATGTGTCAATGAAGTCGTTTAGAGTTTCGGCTTGTATGATATTATGTGTTATTATATTTATCTGATTTTCAATTAACTTTCTATCGTCATTAGTGTGCCAAAAATAAATTTTAATGAAGAACCTACAAAATCGCATCGACCTCGTTTACTGCGGCTTGTGATTATTATACCATTTAATTGTGTTTGTAACTTTTCCATTAGATACGATATTTGTGGGTAATTATTGAATATGCTACTTTGGGTTATTAGAATATCGTAGGTTCTTATTACTTGCGTAATATTAATGGTTATACAGTGATGTTCGAAATATATTGGTAGATTAATTAATCCTGATTCGAATAATAAGAATACTTGACCGTTTTGAATGGAATTAACTTTAATTCTTTGCGGTGTCGTTGTGATTAATAAGATGAATAGTAAAAGAAGTTGAATAAATACGTTAGGTCGGTTCGTCGTCTGTCCTGTAAGTATTGCATTTACTTTGATTTGTTTTCTTTTTCTTTTTGAATTTGGATTTGTAGTGTGTGACTTTACGTCCTCTGTTTGTTTCTTCAAAATGATCTCTGTCCAATTCCTTAATCTGTCCTGGCTGATTGCCTGAATCTAGTATCTATTTCGTATCCATTGCGAGATTTGTTTAAGTTATTCATTTGATTTTTTTATTTCCTGTGTATCATATTCTGTGGATCCAGCATAAATACATATGTTGGCTGGTGTTCTGTTAGTTGTCTTGTGTTTAGTTTTGTGATTGTATGTATATAAAATGGTTTCGAACGTAGTTAGTTTATTCTCGGCATTGTCGTCGCTACCTATTATTCTCAATTTATCATTTACTGTTTTGTGGAAACTTTCTATGTCTGCTATTCCAGTTTTGCTTGTTGTAATGTTTATTTGTACTCTTTCCTTTTGTAACCATACTTTTAGAGCGGCGCTTATAAATGCTGAATCTTTATCTACTTTTATTTCTATTGGTTTTTACATTTCATTAAATATTTTAGGAAGATCTATTTTAGTTTCTAGCCAATCTCGGCTATTGACTTCTATTAGTGTTCCGAATTTGGAATAGACATCGATGCATGAGAGAAATGGTTTCTTGTATATCATATAAAAATCTATTACTTATTTATCTCTTACGTTAAATATTTCTGGTGTGCCGTTTCCGCTATGTTACATATTTTGCATTCATTTATGATATTTTGGATTAATTTTTGATAATCCGGATAGTAATGGTAATTAAACCAATTAATTGTTTTTTCAATACATGGGTGTAAGAGTTTCTTATGGTTCTTTATTATTTTAGTTCTTTGAATTCTGCGAACGTTTGGATGTCTGTTAGTTTGAAACTAGTTTTCATTACTTTTATAGGGTTATCAGGATTTATTATTTCAACATATGCTCGTTCATTATTAAAATAGATAACTGTATTTTTAAGACTAAAGGTTTTCTTTTATTATTTCTTTTGCAAACTGACTTGTCATTTCCTTATATTAGATTTTGATATTTAGTTTATGGAAATAATGGATTATTTCCACATGATGGTTCTCATCTTTTACTAAGTAATTAAAGTAATTTAAAGGTCTTTCTGTTATTGTATGTAGTGTTGACTGTCTTCTTGAGTGCTATGTATTGTTTCTCCGGTACTGGCTACTTCTTCTCCTAAGAAATTTGCTTTTATTTTAATACGGGACAAGGCATCGCCTACATTATTCTCTTTGCCGGGGAGATATTTAATTTCGTAGTCAAATTCGATAAGTCTGATTCTCCATCGTTACAATTTCATATTGGGTTCTTTTATATTGTTTAGCAAAACTAAGGGTTTATGATTGCTAAAGATTTGATATTTTCTTCCAGATAAATACAGTCTGTAGTATTTTGTCGCCCAAACAATAGCTAATAATTCCTTTTCTATAGCTGAATAATTTATTTCGTGGTCATTGAGGGTTCGGCTTGAATAACAAATTGGTTTACGCTCTTGAGATAAGACAGCTCCTATAGCTATATTACTAGTCGGTTGTTAGTGATAATGTTTTTTCAAAGTTGGGATAAATAAGTATGGAGTCTGAAGTTATGAGAATTTTACGTTTTTCGAACGCGGATAGGTAATCTGTATTTTTCACATTTATAACAGTGCTCTTTTTCAATTTACTCGTCATTAGTTTTGCAATGTTTGCGAAGTTAGGAATGAATTTGCGTTAAAAACCGCATAATCCTAAAAAGGATTTTTGGAAACTTTATTGGCTATCACGTTGACCGGCATTCTCAGAATGAAGTTTTTATGGGCGACAGGGTAAATAGTTACTTTTTTACATGAAAATTTGACTTTGGGAAATTTAATAATGAAGTGCAATGGACTGAAGAACTTTTACGGACGAGACAGACATAAGGTCACCTATCGGAGAGTTGGTGGGTTTCACTAAGCAAATTGATTTCAAGTCTGCATGATCTAAAATGTTAGGGCTAACTATGTTAGCTTTCGCGAGGGAAATAGCCAACATTAAATTTTGCAACTCCGTCGACAACATTCTATTTCTAGCCAATAAAGTTTCGTACAGGTGGCTTGTGTCGATTTGTGAATTTTGAGTACTTTTAAAATTTGGTTGACTGTGGAGGTTAGTTTATTAATCTGGTCCTGAACTCTAATGTTTATTTCTATTTGCCTATTGTTGGAATTTATCAACTGCATCTCTGTGAACCTAAAACGTCAATGAGCTTGACTGTCTCTTCTACAACTCGTTCGTACTCCGATAAGTTTGCGGAATGTTTGCCATAAGCAAATTCTTCCCGAACCAGGACCTGTCCATCTATGATGGGGGTGTACTTGGCGTGCCAGTAGTCGGTGATGTGCGCCGAAGCCAGCAACAAAGAAAAGTATAAGTTTAAACCTGTAGGGTTAAATGTGTTTTATTTTTATTTTTACTTTGGCTATTTCTTATCTGCAGACAGGTTACCCAGCACCAAATGGAAGATTGAAGGAGCTTATGCCAAGGTGGGTAAATACAAATGTGCCTAGTGCTAAAAAATATAAATGCCTAGTTGCTAAAAAATATAAATGCCTAGAGGCTAAAAAATACAAGTGCCTAGTGGCTAAAAAATATAAGTGCCTAGCGGCTAAAGAATATAAATGCCTAGTGGCTAAAAAAAAAAGAAAGAAAGGGGTCATTTTATGTTGTCTTTATGGACCACCCTCCCTTTATCAGGATCGTGGTCCCCTCCGCTTCCACCGCTCTTTCTTCGCTTGTTTCCCAGCCGTCTGTTAGATTTAAACAAAACTTTTTCGCCAACTTCAAAGACTCTATTCTACCGTGAAGCATTCTCCATACTCCTTTGCGCGTTTTGAGCGTTCCCGACTTTGTTTTGGATTTGGTCTTGCGGTTCGACCGAACGCGCCTGAACTACATCGACCGGCCTTCTCTCAATGACAGAGTGGATCGATTTATTGTACTCCACTGCAGCCAACAAAATGACTTCTACTGTGTCACTCATTTTTTTTTTGTCAATTTTTAGACACCTAGCAAGCTCTAGCAAGGTGCTATGAAAGCGCTCTACTTGCCCATTCGAAACACTGTGCAGCGGTGGAGCATTTGCAATGTTGACGCCGAAATTGTTGGCCAGCATTGTTGAAATTGTTTGTGAGTTCAACGACGGCTCATTGTCAAAATAGATTGTCTTAGCTTTTGGGAAAAAATTCATCAATTGAAGAAGCGCCGGTTTCAGATCTTCTTTTCTTGTCAGTGGAAAAGATTTCTATGTGTAGCATCTCCCCCGTATTAAGGGACCTGCGTCTCGCCTAGCTCTTGTTTCCTAGGGTGTCTCTCGTATTTAGCCCTGCGGCATACCTTACAATGCAACGTTATTTCGTTTGCGAGCTTTGTTATTTTTGGGAAATAATAGTCTGTTAAGACCTGCTTGACGTTCAGGCTGCCCTGTGGGCGCGATTATGTTCATCCGTCAAGATTTCTCTTGTCTCATTGACGTCGAAGATGTCAGCGACTAACTTCTTGCAATGCTGGAATTTCGTCGCTGGGAATGTTCTAACCAGTTAATCTTGAATCTGGGCGAGGGTGTGGAGGTCGCAATGGATCGCGTTGACCACCTTGGGGTTGACCGCAATTTTCATTTCCCTAATCAAGGATGCCCTGTCTACGGAACAATATGACTTTCCTTGCTAAAGCAAATTATTGATCTTACGCCTAAGGCAGAATCGTGTCTACCAATAAATAACGGAGTTTTGTTTTCAATCTTTATTAATTTACAGGGTCGAAGTACATCTTTGCTATACCGAAAATGAACTAACTTATAATCAGTTTTTTAGAGAGAGACAAACAAAGCAATCTCGCAATTTATGTTTACGAGATTGTTTCATAGCGGTCACGCAAATATGCCGTGGTTGCCGCTATTTGGCCATTGTCGTATTTCGGTCAGCGAACTCAGACTCCCCTTCTCCCCCCTTCGAGTTTAAGGCCGCCCTCGGCCGACCCTATCTCCGCAACAACGTCCATCAGCTGCTTCGCAGATTTCCTTGCAGAAATAAGGCGTCGATAAGTGAGGCCGAAACAGATGTGCATACAACATAAGGCTGCCACGAAGAATGTCACATTGTAAGTGCGATCCGTTCCGGTAGCTTCCTTAAACCTTTGGATCTCCTCTAGGTTACGTTCATTCAACCGATCAAGGTATGGAAGACTCAGAACATCTTGACTGGCGTTGATGTTCACCGCCAGGGGCTCTATTCTGGGCGTTGTTATGGTTGATGAACAGGGTCCCGGCTTCGCTGTTGAAAGTGATGAGGTGTGTGCCTTGCACCCTGATTTCAAAACCGTTGTCGACTTGAACCATCGCTGAATTATCGTTGATTATTATAATTCCTTCGTCTACTTCGGTGATCGCCACCAGATTGCTGGGCTGAATCTCGCAATGCGCCGTGCCTCCTGCGTGTAGACTCTGAAGACTATGAGTCTCCCCATCACAATCGGCTATGACGTTGTCCGGTATTCTCAGAATGAAGTTTTTATGGACGACAGGAAAAATTGTTACTTTTTTGCAGGAAATTTTGACCTTGGGAAATTTAATAATGAAGTGCAATAAGTTAGTGAACTGGAGGACGAGACGGATATAAGGTCACCTATATGCGTGTTTGTGCGTTCCTCTAACCAAATTGACCTTAAGACTGTTTGGGCTAACAATGTTAGCTTTTGCAAGGGAAATAGCCAACATTAAATTTTGTAACTCCATCGATAACATTCTATTCCCAGCCAGTAAAGTTTCATAAAGATGGCTAGAATCGATTTGTTACTTTTAGAATTTGGTTGACTGTGGAAGTTAGTTTATTTATCTGATCCTGAACTCTAGTGTTAATTTCGATCTGCCTATGGTTAGAACTTATTAGCTGCATTTCTGTACTTGCCACAACCTTTAGTGTGGACCCAAGGAAGTCTATGCGTCTCGCGACCCTATGCTGCGCACCTAAGGCCTCTAACAAATCCTGTAGATATGCTGTATCTACGGTCATGAGCTTCTTCATATGAGACTGTGGGAACATGTCAATTAGGTTGTCTGTCTCTTCCATAACTCTTACGAATTCATATAAGTTCGCGGAATGTTTGACATAAGCAAATTCTTCCCATACCAAGATTTATCCATCTATTATGGGGATATACGTGGCGAGCGAGTAGTCGAAGCCAAAGCCAATGACAAGGAGAGGTCACCCAACACCAGATGGAAGATTAAAGGAAACATGCCAAGGTGGCTATATACAAATGTGCCTAATGGCTGAAAAAAACTATTACTAACTTTAACTAGTGCCTAGTGGCATATAAATGTCTATTGGCTAAAAAATATAAGTGCCTAGAGGCTAAAAAAGAAAAAAGGGGTCATTTTATGTTGTCCTTGTGGACCACCCTCAGGACCGTGGTCCCCAGGTCTGCTTCCACGGCTCTTTCTTCGCATAATGGCGTTAGCTTGTTTCCCAGCCTTCGGTTGGATTTAATCCATAGTTTCTCGCCGACCTCAAAGACTCTATTCTGCCGCGAAGCATTTTCCCTAATCCTGAGTGCGTTTTGAGCGTTCTTGATTTTGTTCTGGATTTGGTATTGCAGTTCATCTGAACGCGCCTGAACTGCATCAACCCGCCTTCTGTTAATAACAAAACAAAATTACTTCTACTGTGTCACTAATTTTTTTTTCGATTTTTAGAAACACTGTGCAGCGGTGGTGAATTTGCAATGCTGACGCCGAAATTGTTGGCCAGTATTGCTGAAATTGTTTGTAAGTTCAATGACGGTTCATTGTCAGTTCTATAGTTCTTGACGGAATGGGCTGTACTACAGCGAACTACGAGAATTTGTCAACGCAAGTGAGGAAAAATTTCTTGTCAGTGGAAAAGATGTCTATGTGTAACATCTCCCCCGTATGTCAAGGAACTGGCGTCTCGCCTAGCTCTTGTTTCCTAGGGTGTCTCTCGTATTTAGCCCTGCGGCATACCTTACAATTCAACGTTATTTCGTTTGCGAGCTTTGTCATTTTTGGGAAATAATAGTCTGTTAAGACTAGCTTGACGTGCTCTTGTGCTATCTTGTGCCCTGTGGGCGCGATTATGTTCATCCGTCAAGATTTCCCTTCTCTCGTTGACGTCGAGGATGTCAGTGACTATCTTCTTGCAATGCTGGAATTTCGTTGCTGGGAACGTTCTAACCAGTTCATCTTGAATCTGGGCGAGGGTGCTATTTTTATTTCCCTAATTAAAGATTCCCTTCTATGAAATGAAGCGTATGCCGTGTGTTTTCTTTGAACAATATAACCTTCCTTGTTAAAGGGTACATTGCTTCCTTAACCACGATCTGATTCCTAAAGCAAATTATTGGCTTATCGGACGTCTCGATGGTGTAAGTGGCAGAGGATTCGCTGTGTATCGTAGCAACGTCAGAGCTGGGGGTGTTGTCTACAAGGGAATTCACGTTTTGCCGTGATAGTGCATCAGCTACGTGAATTTCTTTCCCTGGCTTTCCAACGCTTTATCTATGCATTGGGGTTACCCTCAGAAACTGCAAAGGTCAAAGGTTGGTGGTCAGTATATATGGTATGATTTCTAGGAGTTCACGCTCGATAGTAGCGTAGTTCGCCTCTCTGTCTTTGAGAGTTCTAGAAATCATTGTGACTGAACGGCCATTCTGTGAGAGGACCGCCCCAATGCCGTACGACGAGGCGCTGTTTTTCGTTAAGATACACGGGAATATTCTTTGATCTGTATTTGCTATTCTACGCTTGTTTTGAAAAACTTAGATTTTTCTTTAGCGACCCTCATGTTTGCTTCACTTAATTTCCCGTCAACGTGTTTGACATGATCGTTTTCGTTTTTTGAAAAAATTATGACATCATCTACGTAGACGTAGCATGTCTTACCGATTTCTTCGCGGAGCACATCGTCGATGGCTCTCTGAAAGATGCTTCCCGCGTTCTTCAGACCAAACGGATCACGATCTGGTGGTAGCCTGACTTCAGGTCCAGTGTCGTGAAGTACTTTGCTTGTCCGAGGCTCGCCAATATAATTGATATGTTTGGCATTGGGTATTTGTCGGCAATGGTTTTTGAGTTTAGCTTCCTGAAAACTATTACCATACGTTTTTTCTTGTTACCCATTTGGTACACGCCTTTTTTGTCAACAACCCAAATTGGGTTGTTATATGGTGATTTGGACTTCTGTATGATTTTGTCTTTAAGGAGGTTTTTTACCTCCGAATCGACGAAGTCTGCTACGCCCATAGGGTAAGGGTATAGCATAGAGTACACAGGCTCCTCGCCCTTTGTTCGTATGGTCGCTACAACCGAAGTGTTGAACGGTTATGCTTCGTCTGGGTCGGCGAATGCCTTGACCCTGAGCTTTAGCATCTGTGCGAATTTCGCTTTAACGCATGATGGAGCTTATATATCTGCTGCTGTTTAGATTAACGCTTACACATTTATGATACTGGATAGTCTCGAATTTGGAGCCTACCCTTAATTGTTTGCTTTTTAGGCATAACTCGACTCCTGCTTGAGCTAGAAGGTCATGGCCTATAATGCCATCAGATGTTGACAGGTAGTTTAGTACAAAAAATGGGTCGAAGATTTGTAACAAGAATTTTTCGGAAACTTTGTTTGAGCCATGGATTGAATAAAGCGAGAATGGATTATCCACTGGGGTAATGGATTTCAGTTGCTGATTAAAAATTTCCTGCTGACCCCTGCTACTCTTCGCTGAATGAACGGTAGCAGGGACTCTCCCCTAAAAAATTGACCGTATCATGGTCTGAGTCTGCGTCGCTGTCTATATTGCTGACGGCTGCAGTGGCTGTTTCATTGTAGGAGGGGAACGTCTGTGCCTGTGATGTGTCTGGTGTAATGTGATCGACTCTTTGTCGCTGAGCTTGTCCAGACGTGCGCTGAGAAGCGGATCGTTTCTGGTTTTGGGTGTAGTTATTACCCGAGGGACTTGGCTTTGAAAACGCCATTTGTTGTCGAAACTTGGACGAGGATGGGTCTACTTCCATTGGCTCAGGAGTGTCTGAACTGTATGGTTCGTTCTGTGCCTGGTCACCTTGCTTGCTACTCTGCTGCTGCTTAAAATGTAGGGACTTGGACTGCTTCGAGTTCGATTTTTGTTCCGCTCTTTCTCTTTCTAAGCTTTTAGCGAAGTTAGGCGTAAAAGCGTACCTTTCATGATTCTCTTGCGGAAGGGCTATAGCCGTAGCCAGGTCTTTGGGTTTTGCAGCAAAAAGTACATCTGTAAGACTACGTTTAAGCCCGGATACAAAAACTCGCAACGCGTCGTCGCGGAATTTGTCACGTAAGCCCTCCGCTAGGGCTGGCACGTAACTCATGTTGACTTTGTTTATCAATAATGTGAGTTTTTTCTCGACCTCATCATAATATTGGAGAGGTGTCATGTTACCCTGCCTCAACGTACGAAGTTCTTGTTCTATGACATGCATTGGGCGCTTGTCACTGTATGTGAAGTCAAGGCGACTTATGATTGCCTCAAAGTTCAAAACTGTACCAAAAGAAGCAAGAACTGCATCGACAGGGCCTCGAATTTTACTCCTAATTATGATTACCGCCTGATAATAGCGCGAACTACCATTATACGGTTTAAAAATGTCATAGACGGCCAAAGCCGCTTGTCTCTAAGAGACATACGACTCTTGGACCCCTGCAAATTCTTGCAGGCATTTGACGGCATCCGTCGCAACGTATGTCGTTTCTTATCTCTATTGCGGCATATGTCTGCACTTCTGGTGGCTCAACGCGAAACGTTGCCATCTGACTTGACAATTCGTTGATTCTATTTACCAGCTCTTATTTCTCCCGGCTGGCTTGTGGATGCTTGCTCAGCTAATGCGTTGGCGATAGCTGCCTCGACTACAGTTCTAAGTTGCTCTGGGTACATGGCTTCCTGAGGGTTTCTGTGACTGTGCTTACTTTTAACAACTCTACCTCTAAGAGTTCTAATGTGGCTTTTAGAGTCTGACCCTGAACTGCTAGATTCTTGCTCACGGTTTCTGTAATTACGAAACGGCGAGCTCATGAATTGATGCACTGAATGTATAATCTGCTAACGTTAAAAATAAACATGAGCCTATTCACAATCAACCAAAAGAAGGTGTTTATTGTTCAACAATGAATATTAAACTGTGAGTTACAAAACATAGGGCTTATGGTCAATGTTAGTTAACAGATTTAAGTTGCAGACTTAAAAACACTTTGCTACAAGGAACTCCACTTACATGATTTGTTAAGAGAATTTTGTAGGGGTATAGTTGTAGAGTTGTTGTTGTGTTGTGTTGTTCCCGCGCAGCAGTCGTTACTTTGGTTTTTTATTTTCAGTATTTGTCACTGCTTTTGTTGCTTTTTATTTTTAATGTTGTCACTGTGTTTGTTGCTTTTTACTTTCAGTGTTGTCACTTGGTTATTGCTGTTGTTGATTGAACAACGTTGTTGATTTTTTTGTTTTGTGTTTTGTTTTTACAATTAAATTGTATAATCTTAACCAACGAATTTGATTAAATTAATTACGCCTGAAACCAAGATTTTGGAATCAAGAAAAGAACTAACATGTCAAGCAAAGCAATCCCGCGACTTATGGTTGCCGGCTATGAAACGACATCCGGTCAAATGCTTATTCAGCTATTTGGCCAGTGTCGTATTCGGTCAGCGAACTCAGACCGTTTGTTTAGCTTAACTTAGATATTTAGTGGACTTGTAGATTCTTTGAAATTGGAAATATTTTTAGAGATTAAATTAATTGAAAATTCTCTATCAATACGCATTTTAAAACATGGTCATTTATTCTTAATTTGATGTGTGGGCTTGGTCTATTTACTCCGAGGCATTTAGATCAAAATTTTCAGAAGTCTCCATTTTGAATTGGCCACTAATTCTCTGTCTCTTTCTGTCTCTTAACTGGTGGGTTATGACCACGATTATTAGAATGAGTTGGTTGAAAATTGATAGATTTTGTCCCTGTCCGTCGTTTTATTTTTGTTTAAATTCCTGATGAAGGTTCTGATTGGAATTTTGGTTTGCATGATTAAATCGTGTTTGATAATTGTTAGGACTGTAATTATTTCTGGATGAAATTGGTTTGCTGGGTGGCTACAAAGGTTTCGTAAACACCCCCTCTCTGTGCTATCGTTATTAGTTTCGAGACCGTGGATATGTCTTCCCTAGCTAAACGCATATACAATCTATCGGGTAATCTTTTATTAATAATATCTTTAATAGTGTTTTGCATTGCATTATTGTATAAGTTAAGGCCACACATTACCGCGTCCATACATCGCTAGTGCCAATGCACCTAAACGCACCATAGCAACACGCGCAACGATTCAGCATAAGACACCATGGGAGCAACGACCAAATATTGGTCACACATAACCATCTCCACGTGCGCTGCATCAGCAGAATCAACTTGGACGATCAGCACCTTGCGTAACGCCCAAACCGTGGGACCAGGTGCTGGACACCCGACACCTTTAGCGACAACTGCAGCGGCTACATCCGGCAGCGACAGCGACAAGCGACAGCGGCAGCAACGGCAAGCTTCAACGGCAGCAGAAGTATAATTTTATGTCAATAGATTGTTTAAGTTTAGTTCTAATCCAACTCACAATAAAGCATGTTGCTTTTTTAAAAAAACAAAATTCAATCAATTTTGTTAATTGGCGCCCGAGCAGGGACCCGTTCATCGCGTCGTCAAAGTAAAGTTGTTAAAGTGAGAGCGCCTCAACCAGCCGCTAGTTAACAACCGCGAGTAATAGTGCCGATACAAAAAAAACGGTGCCGCAAAAAATCGAACGTGGTCAAAATAAAACTTTGCCGCTGACGTCCTGTTGTGCCCGTCCGCAGGACACCACGAAGAAAGTGTCACCGAGGGACCCTAGTAATCCGCAAGTCGCTGTCGCCACAGGATAAAAAGGATTCACCCAGAGGACCGTCGTGGGAGATTCACCGGATGTATCTTTTAGCGTAAGCATAGTGATTAAGTGATTAAAAAAATATTAAATACAAATACAAATTTGAAAAAAGTCAAACAAAAGAAACATTTGAAAACGAAGAAAAATTAAATAATCTAATCAAAATTAAAATTAAAATAAGAAATATTTGAGAGAAAAAGTTAATACTAAGTAATTAATAGGAAAAATTTCTTATAACGTGCTAAACACACGACAAAACTAAATTAGTTTTATAAACATAATATCAATAAAAGTAAAAAGATAACAAAATATAAAACCCTTATAACAAACTCCAATCTTGCGATTCCTACGGGACCCTCGAAGATAGAAGGAGCAAACCAGCTACTGGTTTTAAAATAAAAATAAAAAATTATACACTGTCTCAATTAGACCAGCATAAACCTAACCATAAACCACATCTCACCTTCATCGACATCATCAATCGTGCTATTCGTATTCTTCCTCTGAATTGTTCAAAAAATAACCGAGAGAAAATGCAAGAAGATTTGTCCGAAGCAATGGCAGGGTTAGGCATTGCAGGCACTAGTCGACCGAAAGCTGTTCCGATCATGGCCAGCACACCTATAGCCACTCCAGAGTTAAGGGAGGTTATAAGAACCATGATTACCGACACCCTTCAGGGAGGTCAAGTCATTAGACAAGCTTTAGGAGTAGAGGCAGAGGAACCATTAACTGACATACCGTACGTAGGACCCACTCAGAATGGTGAGTTAGAGAAAGTACCAGACGTAACGCGTCTAATCAAAGAATTTTCGGGAGACAGAACTTCTTTCGGATCTTGGAAGAAAAATGTCGACAGAATTATGGCTATGTTCACAGGACAAGAGCGTACGCAAAGATACTACTTAGTTACGTTAGCCATACGTATGAAAGTAGTAGGCGAAGCAGAAACTGTGTTGGAATCATACAACACTCCCTTGAATTGGAAAGCTATTTCCAAATGCTTAACAGAACACTACGCGGATAAGCGAGATCTAAAGACTCTCGAATATCAATTGTTCTCGTTAACACAAGGCAGATTGTCCATTATGGAATATTACCAAGCAGTGTACCACCAACTATCCTTGATACTCAATCAAGTTAGCGTACAAGAAGATTCTGCAGACTCCATAAGAGCTTTGACGAACAGTTACCGAGGCAAAGCCCTTGATACTTTCGTACGAGGTCTCAACGGAGATTTATCCCGTCTTTTAGCCGTTAAGGAACCTCGAGACCTTAGCCACGCATTGCATCTGTGCAACCTACTCGACAATCAGGATCACAGAAATGCTTTCTTGCCAAAAGGTAGGCACCCAGCGCCACCAATACCACCTAGGCAATTTACAAGCCAAACGTTTGCTAAGCACACAGCGATCAAACCGATGCATAACAACAATCAGAGTCAATGGCGAAATTTTGATCCAAGACTTTATTATGCACCGCGTCCCGCTAACCAACAATATCAATCAAATTCCAATCAGACAAGACCTTTTTCTCAATTACCACAACAGCAGTTTCAGTATAGACCACTATACTCACCGTCTCCGCGCCCACTAGCTCCAAAACCAGAACCAAAACCAATCCCAATGGAAGTCGATGGTTCAATCCATTCAGCTAGGGTAAATTATATGAATCGCCCACAACAAGGCTTTACCGCTGGAAAACGTCCCCCTCCACTTTCGGGACCACCTCGAAAATTCCAACGTCAATTCCATATCAATACAGGAGAACCAACAGAACAGTACGCTGAAGAGCAACAGTATATTGACTACCCAACAGAACAAGAATTAAATGCAGACGCATATGCTTACAACAGTAGTGAACAAGAATATTACGCATGCATGGAATCAGCAGGTTTCTCTGACTCATACGACGATATGGAACAAATCCGTCATCAATCCGAAATAGGAACGACAGACTTGTCTGATGTTAATTTTTTAGTTTAAACCGTTCCTCACTACCATACTTTCAATGTAGAACGAGGGACGGAAGACACCTTAATTTCTTAATAGATACCGGCTCCAATCAGAACTACATTCAACCTTCGTTAATAGATTCCCCTAAACCAAATAAAGAACATTTTTCGCAAACTCCATAGGAGGTCAAATAGCGATCACTCACCACACATTCTTAAACCTGTTTGGCCTTCACGATATTCCAATTCGATTCTTTTTACTACCAACTCTAAAAACTTTCCATGCTATCCTTGGCAACGATACCATGAAACAACTTAACGTTGTTATTGATGTCAGAAACGACATTCTTAGAGTAAATGGTGACAGACAATTTCGCATTCAGCAACTTCCAGCTCAATCAGTAAATAATATCAAAATTCGTACCGACCATATGTCTGAAAATCAAAGGACAATAATAAACAAATTGGCCGCAAACTACAGAACTCTATTTGCAGAGCCAGACGAAAAATTGACATACTCCACTAAAGTAATTGGAGAAATTCGAACTTCGTCAGATAAGCCAATTCACACCAAGCACTATCCATACCCTATATCGCTCAAACAAGAAGTTGAAAGGCAGCTTCAAGAGATGTTAGACGACGGTATAATCAGACCTTCTAGATCCCCGTACAATGCCCCAGTTTGGGTTGTACCAAAGAAAGCAGACGCTTCGGGAAAGAGAAAATACAGAATTGTAATTGATTACCGTAAGCTAAACGCCGAAACAATTTCTGACCGATACCCAATGCCTGAGATAGGAGAAATCATCGCGCAGTTAGGGAGCAACAAGTTCTTCACAGTGCTCGACCTAAAGAGCGGGTTTCATCAGATTCTGTTAAGAGAACAAGATATTGAAAAGACAGCATTCGCAGTCAATGGAGGAAAGTTCGAGTTCACTCGCCTTCCCTTCGGACTTAAAAATTCACCATCCATCTTCCAAAGACTCTAGACGACATTCTAAGAGATCATATCGGAAAGATCTTTTATGTTTATATAGATGATATAATCATTTTTAGCAAAACAGAGGAGGAACATGCAAACCATTTAGGACAAGTCTTTTTAACGCTGCAAAGTGCGAACATGAAAGTCCAAATGGATAAGTGTGAATTTTTTAAGAAACAAGTCAATTTCTTGGGATTCACAATATCTGAAAATGGCGTTAAGACGAATCCGGAAAAAGTAAGGGCTATTTCCGAGTTCCCTATACCCAATTCCCTAAAAGAATTAATTATTATTATATAATTAATTAATTAAGAATTAAGATCATTCTTAGGTTTGTCTGGATATTACCGACGTTTCATAAGAGACTATGCCAAATTAGCAAAGCCTCTTACCGCACTTCTCAGAGGAGATGGCGGTCGAGTCTCAACAAGAATATCCGATAAAGTAAAGATTCAACTAAACCAAGAAGCCATCCAAGCTTTTAACAAACTTAAATTATCTCTTAGTTCAGCAGATGTTATCCTAAGTTATCCGAATTTCCAGAAGGAATTTCATCTGACAACGGATGCATCTAACTTCGCAATCGGAGCTGTACTAGAGCAAGAGGGTAAACCAATCACGTTGATTTCTCGTACCTTGTCAAAAACGGAAGAAAATTACGCCGTTAACGAGAAAGAAATGCTAGCAATCGTATGGGCATTGCAAAGCTTGAGAACTTACCTATATGGTACTGCTAAAGTTGTGATATTCACAGATCACCAACCTCTCACCTTTGCACTAAGTAACAAAAACCATAACGGAAAGCTTAAGCGTTGGAAAAGTTACCTGGAAGAATTTAACTACGAGTTAAAATACAAGCCTGGCACTTCTAACGTTGTAGCAGACGCATTGTCTAGAACACCAGCAAAACACGAGATAAACACTCTATCCTCTTCAGCAACGGTCCATAGCGACGATAGCTCGTCCCATAATCTGATATACTCTGTAGAAAGCCCCATCAATGTTTTCAAAAACCAGTTATTCCTACTCACTGATGATAATCCATCATACAATTTCGAAATCCCATTTCCCACTTATCACAGACACATAATAAAAAGACCATCTTACACAGAGAAAGACCTCATAGAAATAATGAAACAAAGATTAGACCCCAAGATACTTAATGGAATTCATACATCCGAAAATATCATGGGAAAGATTCAAAACTTTTATCCATTACATTTTATTTCTTATAAAATCCGGTTCGCACAGGGTATAGTAGAAGACGTAAATTCAGAAAGCAGACAAAATGATTTAATGATACAGGAACATAAAAGAGCGCATCGCAACGCTAAAGAAAACAAAGAACAAATCCTCAGAAAATTTTTTTTCCACAGATGAATAAGAAAGTAATTGCAATAGCCAAAACATGCTTAACATGTAAAGAATCGAAATATCATAGAAATCCTCCGAAAGGCGCTATACAATCCACGCCAATTCCGCAATACTCCGGACAATTGATCCATATTGACATTTATATCACGGAAAAACTCAATGTCTTGACAGGCATCGACAAATTTTCCAAATATGCTCAAGTGAAGGTTCTAAAATCTAGAGCTTCCCAAGACATAATGATTCCACTGAGGGAAATGTTAATAGCTTTTGGGATACCCAAAATTGTCGTAATGGACAATGAAAGAGCCTTAAACTCAGCATCTATCAAATTCATGTTGGAAAACCAACTAAACATATCTGTTTTCACGACACCGCCGTATTCTTCTACCAGCAATGGACAAATAGAACGATTCCATTCCACACTGACCGAAATTCTTAGATGTCTTAAGAAAGACCATGACGAACTTACCTTCATAGATCTACTGTTTAAAGCAACACAAGAATATAACCAGTCAATACATTCAATAACTAAAGAAAAACCCATTGAAACTTTTTTCAGAAGTAATATAACCAACACTCCAGAATCAATAGAAAAGAAAAGGGAAGAAATTAGGAACAAAATCGAAGGTACACAAATAGCCGACCTAAATTATCATAATGCCAGCAAAAACACCCCCAAATCATATGCAATAGGAGAAGAAGTTTACGTCAAGATCAATAAAAGATTAGGCTCTAAAATTTCCTCGAGATATAAAAAGGAAATAGTTGCAGAAAATGGTAACTCTACCATTAAAACGAAATCAGGAAAGATAGTTCACAAAAATAATTTAAAAAATTAATTAATAATTACAGATTGTTATTTCTACCGTCATGCCTCGGAGCGGCGACAATTTTAGATTACACCAATTCACAATTGGTGACCATCAAAATTGGGCCCGCAGCTATTCAGAGCAGCTCATTCAAAATAATACATGTCTTCAACATTCAAAAATATGAAGAAGCATTACAAATACTTGAAAACTCCATCAACTCATCTCTTCCGAATCACCTCACCCCGTTCATTACTCTCGAATTAAATCAAATAAGAGACAATTTAAATAGGTTAAGACCAAATAACATAAGAACACGAAGGTCAATAAATATGCTCGGCTCCGCCTGGAAATGGTTAGCCGAAGCCCAGACCACCATGATCATGAGATCATCCTAAATAAAATGAATGAACAATTAGAAAATAATAATAAGCAAGTAGTAATAAACAGACTTTTTAGCGAAAAAATTAAAGAAATTCGAGAAAGTACAAATGCAATACTAAAATTAACGAAAGAAAGTCAAGCAAACAATAATATCGAAATAGAAACTCTAAAATACAAATTGAAAATTTTTAAAGAAGAACTTACAAATATGATTTATGCAATTAATTGGGCTAAGACAAATACAATAAATTCCATTCTACTATCAACTATCGAAATTCAATTCATTGAAAAGTTAGTGAAAAATTCTAACAATTTGTTCATAAACATAGAGGAATTACTTGAATTCGCAAAAATTAAAGTAGCTTCAAACGGAAAAGACATTCTTTATATTATCAGTCTGCCCGCAATAGAAGAAAACCTTTGTCAAAGAATTTTAATAAAACCAATAAGAAAAGAAAATGTAATCAATAAAATAAAGTTCGACCTAATAATTCAATGTAATGAAACAATATTTGGAATCAAAGAAACTTGCGAAACAATTAATGATAAGTCAATATGTAAACGAGAAAATTTAATAGACCTAAGTAACAATACCTGCGAAGCTGCACTACTGCAAATGAAACAACCCAATTGTCCGCGAATAAATAGTCAACACATCCCGGAACATGAAGAAATCCTACCCGGAATCATCTTATTGAACGACTTTGATGGAACAATCAACATTGACCAAGAACAACTACATCTGCATGGATCTTACCTTGTCCAAACCAAAAATGCATCGATCACAATAAAAGGAACCTCTTATACAAATAGAGAGTACGTCCACGTTGATCCCTTACCACCCATGCTACAAATCGTTGGCAACATGACTGAGATAGAACAAGTTTTTTTGCTGGAAATGGTGAAGGAACTCAACTTCAACAACACTGCAAAAATCCAGCTTATGAAGGAAGACCAAAAGATAAATACAATCACCAACATTGGTATTTACATCTTCTTGCTGATGTCCATAATCATACTGGCAATTCGAGCTCTAAAATCAAGAGCAGCGAAAGTAATCATCAACCCAGTAAACAGTCCACCAACAAATCAAAGTCAAGTTCAAATGGCGGCCGAGGACGTCCGCATTTAAAGGGGGAGGAGTTAAGGCCACACATTACCGCGTCCATACATCGCCAGTGCCAATGCACCTAAACGCACCATAGCAACACGCGCAACGATTCAGCATAAGACACCATGGGAGCAACGACCAAATATTGGTCACACATAACCATCTCCACGTGCGCTGCATCAGCAGAATCAACTTGGACGATCAGCACCTTGCGTAACGCCCAAACCGTGGGACCAGGTGCTGGACACCCGACACCTTTAGCGACAACTGCAGCGGCTACATCCGGCAGCGACAGCGACAAGCGACAGCGGCAGCAACGGCAAGCTTCAGCGGCAGCAGAAGTATAATTTTATGTCAATAGATTGTTTAAGTTTAGTTCTAATCCAACTCACAATAAAGCATGTTGCTTTTTTAAAAAAACAAAATTCAATCAATTTTGTTAATTTATATCATGGTGTTTTGTGAGTTATTACTGCTTTGTGGTTAATGCTAGCTTACTAATTATTGTATAAGATTTAGTTTCAAGTTCTTCAACGAACTTACGTAAATTTCCAGTAAAGTTTGTATTATAAAGTCGTCTTAACAGTTCTTCATAAGGCGTCTGGGTATTGAATTCGTTGATCGAGGCGTGTTTTAGCGTTGTCCAAGTGTTTGCTTGTCCAATCTGTGAAATCTAATGGCTTCTCCGTACAGTTGCCTTTCGATGGCTCCGAACATCATACTAGCTTGTCTTCCATTCGTTGTTACATATAGCGATAACACATATTCGATTCTTTTGATGAATGCGGATTATGCTTCTGGGCCGGAGTCGAAGGATGGAACGTGCTTTAATTGGCTGAGGCACTGATGATTTGGTTTGTGGCTTGAAGTGCTTTTCGTGTGATGAATGCTTCTAATGACTTTTATGTAACTTTAGTACGTTCGTTATGACTTTTAGTAATGTTCGTATTTTTATTTAATACACACGCGCACGTAGATATTTTTTCGCGCATAATTTTATAATGTTAATGTTTATTTAAGGAATTCATATACCCCAGGACAACGTTTGAGTCCTACTAATGGCAATGATTCTTTTAATGTTCACTAACACTTTTTAATTATTCTACCAGCTGCGCCAATTAGAATTTCGTAGGGCACGAAATGTAAAAAAAAATAAAACACACGCTTTACTTTTGATACGATAGTTAACTTTATTTTGTTATACACGAACAGAACGTCCGGCTTGAGGAAAGTAACTGTAAAAACTGATCTGACATTACGCCTTGATATTAAATGAAACTTCTTAATGCTAAATCTAATGTGTGTAAGGCTCAGTGTATGGGTAAGTGTTGAAATGCGCTGAGTCTTCATTTATGCTCCAATGGACTTTGGTCTTTGGTGGCGTGATTTGTGCAATAGGTTTCTATCTGAGTTCTTAGAAATGTCTTTATTTATTCTGATGGGGGATGCTTGTTGCTGGTCCAATAGGGAGTTGGAAATGTTTACATTTGGTCAACTGGGAATGTTGAGGGAGCTGAGAGTATTTATATTTGGTTTAATAGGGAAAAATGTTTATAATTGAATATTGAACATTTCATATAATGGGAGGGACCTGGTGCGGTGGATATCTTGATATCTCACTAAATATATATTTATTTATATATTTTTTTTGGGTTTTTTTTTGTTTTACTTATCTATAGCCATGCTAACTTATAAAGGCTTTAACCCTATCCTTATGAACTTTTTTTTTTCTTTTTGTTATCCCTTATTATTATATTGTTGTAAACTTCTGTCTGTTCCTTTGTATCCTCAATATGTTTTCTCTAACTTATGTCCAGTTTTATTTCTTTATTCGTTTTCTTGTTTTCTGTTAGCATTATACTAGCTCTTTAATATGTTATTTCTAATCTATATTTACTTTCTTTATAGTCATGTTTATTATATATAGGTTCTAAATTATCTATACTATTAAAATGTTTTAGTAAATTACTTATTTTACCAAATATAAGATCGTTTAGACAATAACCATGGGATGGTATTGAAACAGTGTACGAAATATTGGATCCATGCATTCCAATCATTTTTATCAACTGATATATATGAACGTATGCATTCATTAAAAGTTCGGTGACTTCTATCGACTGTTCCAACTGTTTGATGATGGTGTGCAGTAGATGTTATGTTATAGATTTTCAAATTATTTATTATAGAATTTTTGAATTCTGTTCCCACGTCCGTAATGAACATCTTCATACGACCATACTTCAGAATGAAATTCTCAAATGTCGCTTTTACTACTGTACTAGCAGTTTTGCTTTGAATAGGGTTAGGAATCGTGAGTACGTTTTTAGTTAGATCACAAATTAATGTGACTGCGTATTTATTTCCATTCTCAGGCTTGGGTAGTGAGCCAATAGTGTCAACTATAACCCAGTCGCAAGCATGTATAGGCGTATCAGTATTTGTTAAACGAGTTTTAATATTTCTTGTCAACCAGCAATATCTTGAGTCATACCTTTCCAATAATAATGTGTTTTTACCTTGGTTGTTTTTTAAAATGACTGTGTGACCCCCTTGTACTGGATCATCAAGAAATATAGACAATACAGCTTCTTTTTCTTTCTATTTTTGTATTTGGGTCACCGGGAATAGCGCTACTCTCAATGAAATTAATATTTTATTGCCACTTTAAGTTTGCTGATTTTATTTATACCGGCTTGACCTAAGTCAATAAATCCATTGATATATAAATCACTAACGTTCACTACTTTACGCACTTCGTCATTGTTTATAGCTTCCATACATTGCCTAGGCAATTCTATTTTTTCATTTCCTGCGCAGGAATTTAGTCTACTTTGATATCTTGCAGTGACTTTCAGTATATGTCTGGTTATTCTTGATAATGCATGCGCTATTTATTAGTTCCGATTTTAGATGTACGTAGGCATACTGACAATAAACTGTCCATTCCAATTTGAGATCTCTTTTGCATAATCGGGATATATGAAGAGAAAAAGTTTTTTATGAAATGTCTGTGTAATTCCAAAATTCAACGAATCGTTAAGCGGTGTCCGCATCATGTGCGACTATGACTATAAGATCATCCATATAAAGGAATGCTTGAGAAGGTTCTAAACCGAAGAATGCTATAGTCGTCATTCTCTGGAATGAATTGGTCACTATTTTAAGCCGAATGGTAATCGCGTGAAGTGATATGTTCATTGCTTGTTGAAAAAGACGTTAAATCTCTTGATCTTTTTTTCGAGTTCAATTTGATGATACAGACGGTTCCACTATTTTATTGTCGATTAACTTTTGCGTTTGTTTCTCGATTTCATCTTTATGACTATGAGAATTTCTTCAATTTTTACATTTTATATTTTGTTTGTACAAATTGTTTGTGCTGATTGATTCGGGTTTGAGTCCGAAAACTTCACTATACTGTGTTAACTGTTGTTTGAATTCTTTAGGGACATTTTTTGATAATTAAGATGTTTGCAACATAATTGCTTTCTTTAATTTCCTGGGTAGAAACTAATATACTATCTTCATCTGATTATAGATAAATTTTTCGAACTACTTGGGATCTTGTTTGTAGAAATATGGAGGTTTAACCAGAACTGTATGCTATTGGAACATATATTGGGAAAGTCAGATTATTTGGTCTCATTATGGGCCATTCTTCATTTAGTTTGAAGTAAAACTGGCAATTGCATTTCTTAATGAATCAATGCCTACTAATCCATCTCAAGGTAGTGCTAAATGCAAATCTACTATATGAAAATCGTGTGGAATTATATATTTATCCTTATCCTTAGTCCTTTTGATTGTATTAAATCCTGGCCTATGTCTTGAATATTAATTTTAGTATTTTCCTAAACATCATGAAGATATCGGCACCAGTATCTATTAAAATGACAAGGTTTTTTATTGGTTTCTACATTGAAAAAATTTACAAATATATGTAGACTAGGATTGATAGTGTGAATCCTATGCTTTATTGTCGACCATCTGAAGATTGTTGGGAGTTTTCCGTATTGTTTCGGGCTACTTTAACGTTATGGGTTGCTTTTGACTTATATTATAGAATCTGCAAATTCCTTCACTTACTGTGGCTTCATTTCCGATTATGTTACGAGGAACACCTTTTCGCTTGGGCTTTATTAAAGATTCTGATCAAAAGTTTTGATACATCAGTCCAATGACCTGGATTTAATATCCCTCTCTTGTGGTATATTAGTAATGTGCCTTGTTAATAGGTTCTCTTTTATATTGGTCTGTTCTGTGTAAGCGACTTATATGATTTATCGTAATCAATTTTGTGTTTGCTTGATTCATTATGCAATTCGTTCCATTCTATTATATTATAGGTACCAAAAATACTTTTTGGTATATTTTATTATATTTGAGCTGGGTAGCGGCTATATCACAGTCTAGTACACTCGTTTGTCGATTTCTTTCTTTTTTTTTTTTTTTTTTTTGACTTTGGTTGTTTATTTTGAATCTTCTCTTCTAACTTCTAACTAACAAAATGTGCTAAATTCTTAAAGTACAACTACTACTACTACTATTATTGTAACAGTTTGTTAAACTGTATTTGTGTTCGGCTGTTCTAATAATTGCTCTAGCGAGGTAGTTTGGATGGCTTAACAGATTTGTGTAGTAATTTTTCATGTGTTGTGATATTGCATCACGGACGGGGAGAATATTCAGGTCTCTCTGAATGTTTCCATTCCAAACGTACCACGGTGCCCCGGTGATAGTTATCAGGATCTTTGCTTGGGCTCTCTGCGCGCTTTCTACGTTGCTGTTGCTGGCGCTTCCCCACAACTTAAAGCCATAAGTTCAGATTGGCTTATAGAGGAGAACCTTGTACTCCAGACTGAGGGGGAAGTTGAAGTTTATGCAGACTGCTTGCCTTCAGCCTTAGGTCAGCTTATTTGATGAAGATGTACGCCAAGATACGTTACTTCATCTGACTGCGGAAGCACGGTGTTGTTTAATGTAATGTTTGGGCTGAGGATTGCGGTGTCGTCAGCAAACGTAGACATAGTCAGTTGACTGCTCGTAGGGATATCACAAGTGTAAAATAGGTACAAAGTTGGCCCGAGAACGCTACCTTGTGGAACTCCAACTTCGATGTTATGTTCAGCTGACATGGAAGTATTGCATCTCACAATGAATATCTCACGTTTATGCATGTTATTAAGGATCTTTATTTTGATTTTGCGCATTAGGCCATCAAGTCATACTCTGTCGAATGATTGGGAGACATCCAAGAATACCGCAGTGCAGTATTCCCTATTTTCAAATGCACTTCGAATTTCCGATGTTATGCGGTTCACCTGCTTGATAGCTCCATGTTCTTCGCGAAAGCCGAAATGGTTTGCTGGGACACTATTATATCTTCTGAAGTGTGGTATGATACGGGTAAGACCGCATTTTTCAAAGAGTTTTGATACACACGGAAGTAAACTTATTGGTCTTTTCAGGTTTTGGTATCATTATGATGATTTACTTTTTCCACCTCTTTGGAAAGGTGTCTTGTTATCGTGTTGAACAACTGTCATATGGTACCAACAGCGCATAGTGGGAGTTCAATGATATATGGAGTATTTATATATATATATATTTGGAGTGATTAGATCGCACCCTGGAGATTTTCTTGGTTGTAGCTGCTCTTTAATAATTTTTATGACTTCGGATAGTCGAAATAGAATTGGTTCGGCAATAGGAAATTCGTCCTGTGTTGATGATCTTATATTACACACGTTTGTTGATGGAATTGGATGGAACACAAGGTGGGCAACGTATGTGTGGGCTCTGTCTATCTCGCTTCGAGCCCAGCAACCTGCGGGGGTCATTAGTGTGTTGAGTGTGCTTTTCATAGTAGTCTTGTGGTTGCTTTGCAGCTGGCGATCCGAGTAATTGTCATTCGCGGCGAGAACGACGCTTTGCCAGAACTAGCTGCTCTATTTCTGCATTCGTGTGCTTGGTGTTATTTGTTATATTTTGTCTTCGTAGTGTTGCGATACGAGCAGCTGAAGCCAAAATTGAGTCTAGGTGTAAGTTCAATGAGCGAACTTACGTATTTTTTTAATTTGAGCCAGTTTGTGTCAGGAGAGGTTAACATGACGTGGTGGTTAACATGACGTTACTGACTGGCTGTTGGTTTAGGCTAAAGAGTACTGGCGAGTGGTCTGATGATAGATCCGAGAGAGAACTGGCGTTGACCAGATTTCGAGGGATGCTTTTGTAACTGCGAACTCTATTGCGTCGGGTAATTTACTGGGGTCACTAGGCCAGTGTGGGTGAACCATGGGAAACACAGTTAAGTTTATTGCTCGGTTTTAGGATTGTGTAGTACAATTGTCTACCTTTTGGTGCCACGAGGCGAGATCTCCAGTGCGAATGCTTGGCGTTATCGCCTCCTGCCGCTATAAAGTATTTCACTAGCGAGTTGAAGTAGTCCATATTGGGATTCGGATATCGTGAATCGGGGAGGACAGTATATCGCTGCTAGAGCTAGATTGTAACAATCCAATTGTATGTTGATAGATGTGGGTTGCAGGTAATTAGTAGCAAAAGTTGTTGCGGTTTTTAATAAGAATGAATGCCTCCATGAACCTTTCCATCGGGATGATTAGTATTGTAGAACGTATATCCTCGGATTTGGAAGTTGTATTTATTAGTAAGGTGGGCTTCGGCAAGTAACATTACGTCGATTTCATCGCCATTCATAAATTGTGATAGCTCAAGTTTATGATGTGAAACACCGTTGGCATTCCGCAGAGCAATGCGCAGGGGATCCATTTGATTATTATACCTCATAAAGTATATACCAGCCGAGTCGATATAGCCATGTCCGTCTGTCCGTCTGTCTGGCCGCCTCTTTTTCCACACATTCTACTTTACTTACTGCTTTTAGTATGTATAATTATTCCATTATCTTTCCTTTGTATTAAAGTGCTGTTCTTGATGTTGGTGTTTTTTCTGATTTTGAATCTAAGCTAAATTTAGTATGTGTGTAAAGCGTTATGGTTTCTTTCATTAGTTTTGTTTGTGGATGTTACAATTGTATTATTATAATATAACGTCGAGAGCAGTTGTTGTTTGATCTTCTGTGTGTGTTGTTTTGTTGGAGTTGCACGGCCTGGTCACCTCGTCTGGCTGGTTTTCATTTCAGCTTCTAAGTCACAGTCGCCATTTAATAAGTGGAAACAACATTAACGACACTGGCTCCGTTTGACTTTGGTTTTTAGAATGATTTTATTGAAAAGTATATATGTTGTTCTTAGGCTGTGTAAATGCTGCTGTGCTGCTGATCGATTACACATTATTTATATAAAGTGAGTTTAATCACGTTGCCTTGTTTAATTTAGTGTATTTTAAAAAACGATGCATTATAATAATGTGGATTTTTTTAATTTAGTAGGTAGAAAGCCAAGCTGCTCCTTCAAATTGGATGCAAAGTTTAAAGGACCAATTTTGGTTAGTGAAGTACTAGAAGAAGATAGATATGAAGTCATGAAGTTATTGTATAATATGAGATAACTGCGCCATCATTGATTCAAATCAAATCTAAGGATTCTCCTCTCTGGACTTTAACGGTTGTTTGTTAGTGCACTTTGTTCTATATATTCGCCATGAAGAGAGCTGTAAAAATATAAATCAAAGTATTCCATCAAGAGAATTTACTTTAAAAGGTATAACATATGGACCGTCTCATACACCGGCTTCAATATCACAAAAAATGTATATATTAGTAATAATTTACGAGAATTTACTTTGGAAAATATATATTGACCATAAATGAATAGTATCATAAATATTTCAAATAATAAGATCGAAAATGATGATGGTACAAACTGGAAACTCAGTACAAGGTTATATTCATTTCCATCATCATCCAGAAATGAATTATAAATATATAGAGAAGTATTTAAAACTAATGTGTTTCGAAGTCACTTTCAACCAAATGGTCAGATGAAAGGTACAAGAGCACTCAAATATACAAAAATATACAAAAATTAACTAAAACACCCCCAGCTGAGTGTACACCCAAACACCCAAAATTATACTTTAAAAAGCTAACTCCAAACCGGTTTGGCCTAAAAGTATACTATAGGAGGAATGGGAATATGCAGGTGCAGGGAAAGCTCGGGGAGTAGGGCCAGCTGATTGGTTAAAGCTGAGCTTTGGCTCGGCGCAAGAGCAGGCAACTTAATACGGCCCGTTTCCGGCTTGAACCCTTTTTTTTAAACCTGCGGCGCATACAGACGCTAAATTTTTGAAGATATAAATCCTGAGGCATCGAGGCTTGATGAGAAGTTTTTTCATAATTTCGCTATTTATGGTAAGATCAACTATTTTTCTTCTCAGAGTTGGGGGTATTTGCTAACTAAAGTTGGTCGTTTAGATTTTTTTTTACCTTGGTCACTCCGGCTCTCCTTCTACAGTGCTTAGCGGAGTACCCCTGCAGTAGTATCCAGAAGAGCATATCTTCTAGAGTGCCATAATCATAATTTCGCTATTTATGGTAAGATAAACTATTTTTCTTCTCAGAGTTGGGGGTATTTGCTAATTAAAGTTGGTCGTTTAGATTTTTTTTACCTTGGTCACTCCGGCTCTCCTTCTACAGTGCTTAGCGGAGCACCCCTGCAGTAGTATCCAGAAGAGCATATCTTCTAGAGTGCCATGCGGAACACCCCTTCCGCAGCGGCCAGCGGAGCACCCCTTTTAAGGTGTCCAGAGGAGCACCCTTCTACAGTGCTCAGAGGAGCACCCCTTTTAAGGTGTCCAGAAGAGCACCCTTCTACAGTGCTCTGCGGAGCACCTCCTTAAGGTGCCCAGCGGAGCACCCTTCTACAGTGCTCAGAGCAGCACCCCTTTTAAGGTGTCCAGAAGAGCACCCTTCTACAGTGCTCTGCGGAGCACCTCCTTAAGGTGCCCAGTGGAGCACCCTTAAGGCACTGTCTAGCGGAACACCCCTTCGGTAGTGTCACGCGGAGTACTCTTTGGTGTAGTGTTTAGGAATACCCATTGTTAAAAAAGAAGAAAAAGTGAAATGGTCCCGGCATAAGTGAAGACTTCAAAGTCGATTAAAAAAAATCAAGACGGTAAAAAAAGAAAAAAATTAAAAAATTAGAATTGTGTGTCTCAGACCTTAAGACTAAAGCAGTCAAAAGGGAATAAACTTTCATTTATGCCCAAATTCAAAATTTAAAGAGTTAAAGAAAAACGAAATTATCAAATTGTCCATCCATAAAAATCTCACAAAAAAGCAATGAATGTGTGTGCGAATAAAAGCAGTGAGATACTAGAAAGATAATAAAGAAAATCAAAGTGAACTATAAAATAAAAGAAAACTATTGAAAGTTTAAAAAGATTAGGTCATATATTATATATGAAATGCCGCATTTAAAGCAAAGACAACGTTCAATGTAAAAATTTAAAAAAAAAGAAAAAGAATTATATTATGTTATCGAAAGTGCTAAGAATTGTGACAGTGCATCTTTAATATTGTCAAATAGTATTTTTTTATAAGATTATCATTTAGCGCACATGAAGTGCAACCTCATACTCCACCGGAAGATCGATCGGCCGTCGCGGAGCATGTACATAAGTTTATCATTATTTTTTTTTATCAAAGCATAAATTCTCGCACTACAAAAATCATGATTTGAAAAAGTAATTAAAACAAAAAAAAAAAATAATTTTATTATATATATTTAAGTCGTCAAAGCTGACCCATTTCAAATTGCATTGAAGACACTCTACATGAAATAATCGAAAACAAACAAATAATATATACCTCTTAAGCATACCCTTATAATAATGTATAGTTTTAAAAAAGTTAATGAATAAAAAAAAAAAATAATTTTATTTTATTAGCTGAACCAAACCAAGATGTCCACAGTCGAAGGGTGTTAAGGGATCACCAGATCTAATCTCTGATGCTGTGATCATCGGTAGGGCGGGGACTTAGTCACATGTCCTCAGTGACTCCTCTGCCAAGGCTCTCTCTCTCTATATCTCTCTCTCTCTCTCTTTCTCTCTCTCTTTCTCTCTCTCTTTCTCTCTCTCTTTCTCTCTCTCTTTTTCTCTCTCACTATCTCTATCTCTCTCTCCATGTCTTAATTAGTGTTTTTTTACTTCTCCCGGCTGTATATCTAGCTCTCTATATTTTTTTGTCGCAGCACGCGCCCCGAAGAGCAGGGACATTCTGTGTTAGCAAGACCACCACCCCCAAAGATACACAGATACACAGTTAAAAAAAAAATGCTTCTATCATTGCACGTTACATAACGTCTATAATTTTGAATGTCCACTTAAATAGCAGAAAATGGCAATCACACTAATGAAATTACATCCATAATTGAAAAATTGTCTGTTGACAAGTTTAGACACTAGATAAATGAAAAGAAGAAAACTTTATCTGGACTCTACATTGATACAGATGGTAACTTTAATATACAACGAAAACGAATAAAATTAAAGCTTCATGTAAGTCATACAATTTTTATTATGATATCTCCAAAACGAAAAAGCCTAAATAGATTGGTTTATCACAAATGTTGTGCCACTTTTTCTTTTGAATTTTATCATTAAATTGTGTAGCCCTATGAAATTTGGATCTAGAAATAAGCACTCGGGCACATAATTTTGGTCGTCCGCTTTGTCGACGTACACATCTAATCTCTTCTCGCAGTTTTCCATATTTACCATTGTTTAATGACTTAAGAAAATCCTTTTCAAAAGTATTTTTAGTATGTATTAATATGTATATATTTTTTTAAACCGGGATTTCGGCTTTTATTGAAGAATTGTATGAATTTCTTTTAGCTTCAACCCATATACCCTTTAGATATTGCTCTGGGAAGCTAACTTATATGAGGAAAGTAAATATAAATGCAAACCCACTCTTTGGCAAAATTCAGTGTGGAAGAACGTGTTAAAGCCGTTAGCTGTTTTAATTTATCCTGCTCTAAGCATTTGAACTCATCATAAGGCAGTGATTCAGACATAGCCCAGCCATACAAATTATTTGCATCCACATACATTAAAAATACTAATTCTTTAGTGGAATGATAATTTTAAAGGTATTTGTGGTTTGGTTTTTAGAATTATTTTATTGAAAAATGGATATGGTGTGGTTAGGCTATGTAAATGCTATGGACTGGTAAGCTGCCGATTAAGCCAGTCGCGGAGCGGCTATGTAAAGCAACGGAAACGTTACTTGCAGGTTATAGCGATGTTTCTTTATTGGAAATACAAAATGAAATGATTTTACAATATTAAGAATATTCTAAGCTAGCTGTGGGTTATCGGCAGAGACGTTGGCGGCGACGCTGGCGTTGTCTGCGACGTCTCAGGCGTAGGCCGCTGCAATGCTGATCTTGCAGAATCGGCGCTTCTGTAATTCTGGGAATGGGTTAGCGTAAACATCGTTGAGCGAATGTATATGCCAATGGCCTCTTAGGGTTAGGCTGATGTCAACATTGCGCTGTTGTTGAACTGAAATTGTTGCACATTGTTGCTGCGGTTAACTTGCACAATGTTGCTATGGTTAACTTATGTGTCTATGTGTCTATGAATACATTGTACGAATCCGACTCGAATTCCGCATTGAATATATCTAATCGTATCAATATCAGTTAGTAATTTAAGGCGAATTTCTGTAGTTTTCAACATTCGTCCCACGACAATCCGGGCGTTGTAAAATAATGTGCTAGATCTAGTTTATAGATCCATGGGCAAAATCTGATTAAGGGCTATAGAACTTTTTGCGTGATGGAAGAAGTTTCCTCTAGCCTTTGCATCGAATCTAAATATTCAGAACGATTTTGTGTGAAGACTTTTATTTCCCCTTCAATTTTCCCGAGTGTATCGTATTTGGAAATTTTGTGGCAAAATACTGAAATAAAATTGACTGTATTATATTTTAAGTAGCACAAACTGAACAAAATGACAGTGATGTCTCACTCTGCCATTTCCTAAAATTGCTTTTTAAATGTGGCACTTATAGGCCTTATCGAATAATCAAATAAGTTTTGAACACTCATTTGTAACCGCACTACACGTTTCATGTGGTTTTTATATTACTCGGACAAATAAGAAGTAAAGGTGGGAACGAAAATGCTAGCTACATTTTTACCTGTTCCTAAAACAAACCTATCTATGTAACATGCTTAGTAATTATTTCTCATGTAGAACTCACATCTATTTCGCTTGGTTAAAGAATAAATTCTAAATGGTACGTCATGCAGCTGACGATGACATTTCTAAAAAATAAGTCTGATTGTATCTCTCTGCATTTCGAATGGCTCTTTCCCTGTTGAGTTCCGCGGACATTGGATACAAAACCAAAGTCGTAAACTGTAAATAAATTATAAATTTTGAATTCGATATTTGGGGATTATTGAGTTTTTCAACTTAATTTTAAACTTACGCTGACATATTTTTTATTCGTCAAACTCAGCGGATGGTCCATTGATGAATAATAATTCAATTCCAGCCTTATGATCCACTTATACTCACTCATTTTGGTCGTTTTAAAGAGTTTTATAGAATTCATTAAAGTCCGTGCCGATTGATATTTCACTTTAAAACGGTTTCAAATCTATTTGCTTATTATTCTTTTTTACCAACATGTACTCTGCAAATAACTTGAAAATTATTTTTATGCTGTATGAAAGGCAAGAGTCCATTCATGTTGTTGTTGGTGGTGTTGAAGGAGTTGGAGTAGGAGATGGTGTTGAAGTCCAAAATTCTCTCTTGTTGTGGCTGTTGGTGATGATGGCGGTGGTGATGATGCTGGTAATGTTGTTGTTAATGATGGTGGTTGTTATTGGGTGCTTATTTGTGATGATTTTGCTGATGAACAATACATATTATTGACCCATCAAATATCTGTTTCGTCTTTTGAGATTTATAAGTTCATTGACTCGCTCATTTTTGTTATTTGTATATGACGAGAGATTTGAGTTTTCGTATTGCTCTGTTCATTCATTGGTGGACGTTATACTATTCCGGTCCGACCTTCAAAGGTTGGTGTAGTTTACGAGAGCATCGCGGAGGGCAGCAAAGAGACAGCACTCAAGGCGCAGGCGTATCTGCTATTCTAAGAGCGCATATGTAAGTTAACAACAATGTTGGCGAAAAGCCGAAATGTCGCTGAGCGCATTGACACCTGCAATGAACTCTGCTAATTCTGCAAACGCGGCAAAGTCTGCAATACATCCGCCACACCGATCGTGGGACACTTGCGCAAGCCAGAAGCCCAGCGTATCCGCCACGTGCGCTGCATCAGCAGAATATGGATCGGGGGACACTTACGCAACCGTCACCAACGTGGGACAACCAGCAGCGACGGCAGCATAAGCAGCGGCAGCAAGTCTTCATTTTTAAGTTGTAGCATTGTCTTAAGTTAGTTCTAATTTGGAATTCAATAAAGAAGCAACTTGCTTTTTTTTATAAATCGAGCAAAACGATTTATTAATTGGCGCCCGAGCAGGGACCCGTTCATCGCGTCGCGAAAAAATTGACCGAAGGTCAAGTTGTGAATGCCAAAGCGCCTCAAGTAGCCGCAAGTTTATAACCGCGAGTAATAGTGTTAGTCCGCAGGACACCACGAAAAAAAGGTATCACCGAGGGTCCCCAGTAAACCCCAGTTGCAATCGCCGCGGGATAAAAAGGATACACCCAGAGGATCGTCGTGGGAGATTCACCGATGTACATCTCAATGTAAGCATAGTGAATAAGAAAAAATAAATTGTGAAAATAAACAAATCAATCAAGAAAGTAAAGTAAAGTAAAAATAAGAAAAGAATAAATTGCGAAATAAATAATTCAAGAAAGTAAAGTAAAGTAAAAATAAGAAAAGAATAAATTGTGAAATAAATAATTCAAGAAAGTAAAGTAAAGTAAAAACCTATTAACGAGTAATAAACGAAAATTATCAAACCATTCAAAGGCAAAAGGAAAAACTTAAATTAAAATTAAGTAAAGAAAAAAACTAAGATAATATTAAGAATATCAAAACATTTTAAAAGAAGAAGAAAAATTTAAAAACTAGATATTAAGTAAAGAAAAGAATTGAAATAAATACTAAGCGAAGTAAAAATTAAAACGGTTATTAAGTGAAGGAAAATTCGCAAAGGAAAGCTCTCCAAAAATACACTAAGAATAATAAAACTGTGTTTCGTGATCACAAAAAAGAAAATAGTGAAACTGTCCTTCCGATAAAATAAAATATAAAACCAGCACAATGGCAACAGCAAATGGCCTAGCAGAGTCAATTAGTAACATAGGACAAAGCAGGCAAGGCAGGCCACGGACTAGTACTCCAGTCACTAGCCCAGAGCTTAGGGAAGCCATTACCGGAATAATCAATGAAGTGCTTGGCGATGGTAGGATCATTAGACAGGTAGTTAATGCCAATGAAAGTCCAGAACTCTTAGCAGATTTACCAGTTGTTAGACTCGGTCCAGGGGAAGAGGACCACAAAGTACCAGATACTATTCGCTTGATTAGGGAATTCTCTGGAGATAGAACAACGTTTGGTAGCTGGAAAAAGAATGTCGAAAGAGTTCTTGCTCTTTATGAAGGACAAGTTTATTTTTTAGATTAAATAGTTCTTCATTGCCGTACATCCAATGCGTGATGAAGGACGGGACTAGATTGAAATTTTTGATAGATACAGGATCCAACCAGAATTACGTCCAACCTCATTTAGTAAAAAATCCAAAGGTCAATAATAATCCATTCTTTGCAAGTTCAGTAGGAGGGAAAATGGAAATAACACACCATACCCTCTTAAAACTCTTTGACATTAAAAGTCCAACATTCAAATTCTTTATTTTGCCCACATTAAAAACATTCCACGGCATAATTGGGAACGACACCTTAAAACAACTCGATGCAATAATTGATATAAAAACTGACACATTAAGCATAAAAGGCGGACGGAAAATAAAAATTCTACAACTGAAAACACAAGACGTAAACAATATTCATATTCGGTGCGATCACATGACTCCTGCACAAAAACAAACCATGTCAAGACTAACAAATAAGCATTCAGAACTATTCGCGAACCCAGACAAAAAACTGACCTACACCACAAGAGTTGTGGGTGAAATTAGAACCAACTCTGACACGCCAGTGTACAGCAAACATTACCCGTACCCCGCTTCTTTACGAACAGAAGTAGAAACCCAAATTCAAGAATTGCTACGAGATGGCATAATTAGACCCTCACGGTCTCCATATAATGCACCCGTTTGGGTGGTGCCAAAAAAATTAGACGCATCTGGTAAAAACAAGTTTAGAGTAGTTATCGACTACCGAAAACTTAACAGCGTAACCATTCCGGATCGTTACCCGATCCCAGAAATTGGCGAAATAATCGCACAATTAGGCGAAAACAAATTCTTTTCAGTTTTAGATTTGAAAAACGGTTTTCACTAAATTCCGTTGTCCGAAAGAGACATAGAAAAAACAGCATTCGCTGTTAATGGAGGGAAATTCGAGTTCACAAGACTACCATTTGGTCTAAAGAATTCACCCTCAATATTCCAACGCACACTATTAAGAGACCACACCAGCAAGATATGCTACGTCTACATCGATGACATAATTGTGTTCAGTAAAACTGAAACCGATCATGCTAACGACTTAGAGAAAGTCTTCACGACTCTACAAGATGCGAACATGAAAGTTCAACTCGACAAGTGCGAGTTCTTCAAAAAAGAAGTTGACTTCATGGGTTTCACTATATCAGCGGAAGGGATAAAAACTAATATCGATAAAGTCAAAGCAATACAGGAATTCCCCAAACCACAAACACTAAAAGACCTCCGGTCATTTTTAGGGTTATCTGGTTACTATAGAAGATTCATAAGAGATTATGTAAAGTTAGCGAAACCTCTAACCACACTCCTAAGAGGCGAGCCAGGTAGACTTTCGAAAAATATCTCAAGCAAAATTAAATTAACATTAGACAAAGAGGCAATGGAATCATTCGAAAAGATAAAGCGAACACTTACTTCAGATGACGTGTTACTAGCCTATCCAGACTTTAAAAAGGAATTCCATCTAACAACTGACGCCTCTAATTTTGCTATAGGAGCGGTACTAGAGCAAGAAGGTAAACCGATTACTTTCATATCGCGAACCCTTGCCAAAGCCGAAGAGAACTATGCAGCCAATGAAAAAGAAATGTTAGCAATAGTATGGGCTTTGCAGAATCTTCGTATGTACCTATATGGCGCATCAAAGGTGATAATCTTCACCGATCATCAACCTCTGACTTTCGCCCTTAGTAACAAAAACCATAATGGAAAACTGAAAAGATGGAAAAGCTATCTCGAAGAGTTTAACCATGAACTTAGGTACAAACCCGGAACATCAAATGTGGTAGCAGATGCGTTATCACGAAATCCACCAATTTATTTTACGGAGACTTCAGCTGCAACAACACACAGCGACGAAAGTTCTTCACACAATCTCATCCAAGGAGTAGAAGCTCCAATAAATGTTTTTAAAAATCAAATTTTCCTACTAACTTTAGACAAAGATTCCTATATTTTTGAATTACCATTCCCGAGTTACCATAGACACATAATTTCAAAAACACACTACACAGACGAAGATTTAATAGAAATTCTTAAAAAAAGACTAGACCCCAAATTAGTAAATGGACTATTCACTTCAGAACGATTATTGGGCCAGATTCAAGAAATATACCCTAACCATTTTTATAACTATAAAATAAGATATACATGGAGGCAGGTAATAGGTGTTCCGAATGAAAACGAACAAAATGAGATAGGAACCAAAGAACAAGTACGAGCGCACAGAAACGCAACAGAAAATAAACAACAAATTTTAAATAAATACTTCTTTCCTGCATTAGCCAAAAAAATTACCTCAATAGTCAGAAACTGCGAATCATGCAAACTCACTAAATACGACAGACACCCACAACAGGGGGAAATACAACCCACACCTATTCCTAAATATCCAGGTGAAATAATTCATCTAGACTTGTATCTAACGCAAAAGCAAATTGCACTCACAGCCATAGATAAGTTCTCAAAATACGCCCAGGTGAAGATATTGAATCAATCGGCCGAAGATCTAAAGCACCCTCTACGCGAAATCATGATAGCATTTGGCATGCCACGATTAGTTGTAATGCATAACGAAAAAGCGTTGAACGCAGTTTCTATCAAATTTCTATTAAAAGACCAACTCAAGGCGGAGGTATACACGACACCACCCTATCACTCCACAAGTAATGGGCAGGTGGAAAGATTCCATTCTACTCTCTCAGAAATTATGAGATGTTTTAAAAGGGAAAACGATTCAATAGATTTCGAGAACTTAATTTTCAAAGCAGTACAGGAATATAACGGTTCAATTCATTCAACCACAAAAAAGAAACCAATTGAAGTGTTTTTGGGAACAAGAAAAAAAACCAATCCACTAGAATTAGAAGAAGCTAGAAATCAGATTAGTAACGATATCAAAAGAAAACAGGAGGAAGATTGATTGTATCATAATTCAAAAAAGAAATTACTAAAAACCTATACGAAAGGAGAAGTTATTTACGCTAAAATAGACAAAAGGCTAGGATCAAAGTTATCACCAAAGTTTAGAAAAGAAAAAGTATCAGAAGACAGGAACACAACTGTTAAAACACAATCAGGCAAATTAATACACAAAAATAATATCAAAACATAATATCCGTTCACAGATTTTTCTTGCCGTTATGTCACGGTTTAGCCACAATTTTAGACTATTCAAACTCGCAGTTGATCCCTATAAAGACTGGGGTAGCAGCAATACAGAATGGCGCATTCAGGGTCATTCATATTTTCAATATAGAAGAGTATGAAAATACCGCATGGAAGAAACACTGGGAAATGTGAGCCACAGCCACCAGCTCTGCCCATTTCTAAAATATGAATTGAACAAAATTAAAATCGACTTGCGTCGACTCAAACCTAGGAGAAAAACATCAAGATCCATAGATTTCCTAGGGACAGCTTGGAAATGGTTGGCCGGCACGCCGGACCGAAATGATCATGAAATAATAACAGCTAAAATAAACGAACAACTTGAAAACAACAATAGACAGGTAGTAATAAATAAAGAAATAAATGTAAGAATAAATGAATTAAGCATGAGATCTAATGCTATACTGAAAACAACTTTAGAACATAAGGAATTTCAAGAACAAATAATAGCTGTATTAAAATACAAAATTCAAATTTTTAAAAACGAAGTAAATAATTTCATACACGCAATCGAATGGGCAAAAATTAACACCATAAACTCTGTAATTTTATCAGAATTAGAAGTAAATAAAATCGAACAGATATTAGAAATCGAAAAGATAATATTTATTAACGTTGAAGAACTATTAGAATTTGCAAAATTAAAAATAGCCTCAAACGGCAAAGAAATATTGTACATGATAAGCATACCACTGTTAGAAAATAAGAAAGAGTGATAAATGTAATTAAGTACGAAAATATTATTAAATGCAGTAATATCTTGTATGCCCAGAAAAACGATTGTGAATCCCATAACGATAGGGTGTTAGAAGAACTTAACATCAACAACACTCGTAGACTGGATATGCTACGAACCGACAACTTCGCAGCAAACTCCTTCAGTTTTGCACTTTCCGGTGCATTGGTTATAACTTTTAGTATTCTGGTTGTATTGGCATGGAAGCTCAAATCCACTCCAAAATCAGAAAAAGCCACAGAAGTCCAGAAAGATGAAAAACCAAACAATGAAACGCGGAAACGCTTCTACATTGCGTCCGAG
Organism: Drosophila siamana; assembly: GCA_035047445.1. Classification (NCBI taxonomy): domain Eukaryota; kingdom Metazoa; phylum Arthropoda; class Insecta; order Diptera; family Drosophilidae; genus Drosophila; species Drosophila siamana. The sequence continues at coordinate 226,999 of JAWNPP010000095.1, forward strand.
GACGTACGCGTTTAAAGGGGGAGGAGTTAACAACAATGTTGGCGAAAAGCCGAAATGTCGCTGAGCGCATTGACACCCGCAATGCACTCAGCTAATTCTGCAAACGCTGCAAAGTCTGCAATACATCCGCCACACCGATCGTGGGACACTTGCGCAAACCAGAAGCCCAGCGTATCCGCCACGTGCGCTGCATCAGCAGAATATGGATCGGGGGACACTTACGCAACCGTCACCAACGCGGGAGAGCCAGCAGCGACCTCAGCAGAAGCAGCGGCAGCAAGTCTTCATTTTTAAGTTGTAGCATTGTCTTAAGTTAGTTCTAATTTGGAATTCAATAAAGAAGCAACTTGCTTTTTTTTATAAATCGAGCAAAACGATTTATTAATTTGTATATTAGGCCGAACTTAAATTTGTTCAAGTAGCTCTTCGTAGATTCCATTTCTCGCTGTCCTTTTTCCTCACGCAGGTATATATATCAACGATTGATCGTTTGCGTTATGTGTACTCTCTTCGCTTCGCCCACTCCATTGTATTGTAGTGCTTGCCCTTTCCCTTTCCATTCTTAATTGACGTGAACCGTCCTTCAATTGTTCGTGGGTGCTAAGTGCTCGGTGATGCCCGTCCCTTATAATTAGCCTGTTGCGTGTGCGTGTCAACCGTTTTTTGATTGCTCAATGCAATACGATCGCTGCCTCACATTTACACTCGTTGTTCATCGGCGATAAGTGGTCGCTTGCGCCCCGGCCCTTTTCGTTTTGTTGACGAGTCTGTTACGTGTCTTTGGTGATTATCCAATACAATACGGTCGGTCCCACACACCTACACTCGTATCAGTGTCGTTTGTGGGCGCTAGCCCCCCGACCCCTTTCGTTATATGCAACACGATCGTTCCCACACGCATACATTTGTATCCGTTTCGTATCCCCTCCTACGTTTTCACCCGTTATTTAAGCGAACTTTGTTATTTCCCTGACGTTTTTCACATATTAATTAATTGCATTTTTATTACACTTCCGACAAGTAACAGTAATTAAAATTTTAATTTATGACACCCATTAACGGGCGGCTGAGTAAGGTTTCCATACTACTAATGTGTTTAAGAGGAGCTATCAATTGTATGATCCTGTAGTCTGTAGACTTACAGATTCATGACAGACGAAAATGTCTATATCGACTCAGATGTTGTCCCTGTGCAAGAATATATTTACTTTACGAAGTCGAAGATGATTTCCTAATACTTTACGAGAATCGGGTATAAAATTTTATTTGGATGTTTTGAAGGTCAATAAAGTTTTAGAAAAGTATGCTGAGGAGTTAATATTTGACCACCTGATTTGAACGTTAATTGGAGCCTAATAAATTTACAGACTAAAAATTCACATCTGTTTTTCTGGTCAACCTGTATTTATGTTGAAATTTTTTTGGGATCGTATTGTGAGGCTGTAGTCGGTTATTGTAGTTCTAACAGATCTTGTGGATTAGTCGACTTTACTGAAGGCATTGGGTAATTATTATGCACTATCTGAAGATAATGGTTATGATATGGGTTACAATTGTATTTATAAAAAGTCTACTTGAATTAACTTGAATCTACAGCCTTTCTTCAAAATCTATTAGTAATAGCTCTTATAGAGTCACATGTATCTTCCTATATGCTGACTTGGTTAAGAAAATTAAATGATAAGACTGTCTCCACTTCGCTTACCACCATTGTATGTACTGCTAACATAAAGCATATGTCCCCTGATAAATAGCTAAATATTTATGTTCAGAGTGTCTCAATTTTTTATATTTAGTCTTGATTAATTTGTTATTTTAAAATATGTAAGGGAGTAAGCTTCGTTATTATTTGCCATTATTTTATCTTTTTATTTTTAAAAGCGTAGCGAGTCGTAGTTGTGTTTCGTTCCGCTTCTATTTCTCTATTGCCTGTCTTCTTCTGCGAATACTTTTTTTTAGATCATGACTTTTAGAACATATAACTTAGATTAACCATTCAACTGTCAGTTTCGATAAAATCTCGCCAATTTGTCGATCGATATCTTTATCTCCACATGGTTCTCGGGTTCTTTGATTTATTGATCCATCACATGACCAAACGTCCGCCACAGACAATTTCATATCTTCATGAACATTGCTGTTTGGACCAGCTCTCATGTTAGATGTTCCTTGCACCCTCGGTTGTAGAGATCGCCCGATGATTTACGTAATTGTCACTTTAATCATCCCGGTTTCATGGCTTACGTCTCTTCGTGCGCATACTTATATATTCTCTTGTATAGGTATATATCACTTTCCAACATCTCAATTACTTTAAATAACCCTTTAAACTTAGGGTCCAGCTTTCTCTGATATCGCTCTTCAGAATTAAGTAAGACATGATCGGCCACCTTATACTGACAATTTTCGCCTTAGTTAAATTAACTTAAATTAAATTAACTTCTCATACATTGCATTCTTACCCATGTTTTCTTTAGCTCGTGTCCTTACATTGTCAAGATCAACTTCAGTCTCTTCATTTACTACTACCATACCTAGCGATTTGGCCTCTTTGACTTTAATAGGCTCAACTTTATTACCCTACAGTTCATGGCTAGCTAGCTCTTCATCCTTCAACGCTTCCTGCCACGAGCGCTCACCTCACGATTAGCAAGTAACGAGTTTTGATTTTTATTTATGATGTAATAATCTGCTTCTCATCTCGCCGTTGTTAATAAGTTGTAACATATAATGCCAACTATGTTGTTCAGCAATAATTCAATTGTTCGAAATATCAGCAAAGCCCACTCGTACCTCAGTTAAATTTTTCGTGCAACTGGATTGCTTTGAAATTTGATTACGGGACTGAAAATCTACATATGCCATCTACTCAAATAACTGCAGGTGAGACCACCAACGGTGTACCCTTGGTGTTAATTCTGTAGGCACAATAAAATTGCGACAAAGCAGGTAATTGCGGAAATGTTTCACAGCATTGTACACCACCAGAGTATCTAACTCATAGGAATGATATTTGGATTCTGCTGCAGTAGTACATTTACTTTAGTATTCCACCACCCTAAATTTACCATCAATTCTATGCACCAGCTGTAGGGTGTGGGTGGCCTTTGTGTTCAGAGTCAGAACTGTATACTCTACTTTTCACTCGGGTGCATAGGAGATATTAAAGATCATGCAACTCTAGTCTATTTCTCTTTAAGCTGAGCTCGCCAGAGCGAGTGTGTGTGTTCTATATTTAATTATTAACAAATGCTGCACACTGTGTTAAGTCCATTGAAAAAAAAATGAAATCTACAAATCGAACAACATTGTAATCTCGAAAGCAATACCGAATAAAAATATAGAACGGACGAATAAATTTCAATAATATACTAAACAAAAAATTGTCTTATTATACTACCATCTTTTCTTTATGCTTTGACAGCAAACTTATTAAGCCCAATTTATTTTCACATAACAAAATATATATAATACAAAAAAAATTTTGGTTGACTACAAAAGCAGGAATTGTTACCCAGCGGTTTTTTCGAGTTGTTTTGGCGAATTTTCGATTTCATCTAGCGCTAATCTGATTAAAAAAGAAATGCGACCAGTCAAATTTCCCCTTAAAAAATCGCCGCCTGCCCGACATGCGAATGAGTTTAAATAAATTAAATACATTACCAACACAATTTCCTAAATAACTCTTTATTTACTTACTGATGAGTGGCGTGACTCATTTTGGAATCCCACTGCCTGTCACTTGCCTAGTAAAAACGGTCAGCAGCAGTCACTGGATAAAGGCGCATTGCTTGCACAGTGGGTGAGGTAGTGCGATTCCCGTATACAATCCGTCCGAGCTATATGACGAAGTCTAAGCTGGGACGGAGGCTCAGCACAGAAGTCGTGGACATGCGGTTTTTGACTTTATAAAGACGAGGGCGCGGGAGCTCCTATGACGATGATCGCGCCGCCAACTACAATAAGGAATTTTGGTTGCATCAAGTAGGGCTAACCAACTTGGCCTTCATCTTTATATTCCGTGACCAGCCAAAATCATAGTTCTTGGCGGATCCTAAAAAAAGGCAAACGAGTGTGATATCCCCGCTACCCAGCTCAAATACACAATCGTGCTCACAGAGCTGCCCAGGAAAATACTAAACAAGTCCTTCGCGATTACTATATTCCAAAAATGAAAAAGCTAGCCAATGAGATCGTCGCTAATTGCAATGTATGCACCAAGGAAAAGTAAGATAGGCACCCTAAAGAGCAAGAGCTTGGAATAACACCAATTCCTTCCTACCCCAAGGAAATGCTTAACATCGACGTTTTCAACATAGATTCTGACTTGTATCGATAAGTTCTCAAAATAAACTGTGGTTCAGCCAGTAATTTCTAGCACAATAGTTGGCGTAAAAGCCCCTATATTCTTCTCAAAAACAACTACAATATAGATATTGTGAACACTTCCCCACTCCACAGCTGTTCAAATGGTCAAGTTGAACGTTTTCACCGAAATAACGAGGTGCCTGAAATTAGCCCTTTATATGGCCGTGATGCATATCTGCAACTTACCGTTTGAATTCAACTATTTCTTAATGTATATCAAAAAAGTGACATGTGTTAATTTGATGTAATGCTAATAGTTGTATGATGTGATCACACTCTACTATGTGTTTGCACAACATATGTTTGTTTTTCCCGCCAATTTGGTGAAATACGCACGTTACCTCCGTCTCAAACTTTGGATTACAAATATTTTTTAAACTACAAGTGTTTTGTTTAAACAAAACTGCATAATTGAAAAGGTAATTATATTAGTAATGCATGTGCAGTCAAGTTATAATGTTTCTTATTGTGTGTTACGTAAAAAAGTGAGTATCGTTGTGTTGCAGATATACATCAAACAGCTTTGCTGAGTTAATTTGTGCAGCCTTTGATTTGATGTATGTATGCAACATACATGTGCTTGTGTTTTTTTTTATGTTTTGTGCTAAGTGTTTTTATATATAATTATTTAGTATTTGTTGTCCTTGTCGTCTGTGTTATATGTTCATCTATTGGGACCACAATTATGTTTTTTATCAAATGACATTTACTATTGAATTACATAGGAAATATGTCAGGAAAAGGTTTAACGCCTTCGCAAATAGAAAGCTTTTTTAACAGTGTGGATAGCGAGGATGATCTCGATTTTTCTGCTGATGACGAAAGCGATTATTATCCATATAAAGAAGATTTGGATACCACAAATGACGAAGACTTGGAAAATCAAGTTGAAAGCCCAAGCGACTTGAATGTTTCAAGCAAGGATGTCACCGATGTTGCCACTTCTGACACGAATGTAACGGGCACGGTATATAGCACTACTTCTAGCAAAAACGACCTACGAAGGAATTTGGTATGGAGACAACGCAGTTTGATTTTACATGAGAACCTACTTCAGCTGCTCACGAACACTGCATTGCCTTCAGAACTAATGGAGCCAGCGCAGCCTATACAATTTTTTTCGTATCTATTTCCAAAAAAAATTTGAGAATATTTCGAATGATGAAGAAGTCACCTTCATTTCAATAACAATGATAATAATCTGCCTTTGACTGATCCCCGTCACGATCGGCTTTTCAAATTACGACCTCTTATTCAGGAATTGAACAATAATTTTGTTAAAGTACCTAAGGAACAGTTTTTGTGTGTCGACGAACAGATTTGTTCAAAAAAAAGTTAGATCACATATGAAACGGTACAATCCTAACAAGCCTCATAAGTGGGGGTATAAAATATATGTTTTAAGCGGTAATTCGGGCTTCTGCTACAAATTCGAGCTAGATCCAGGAGCAGCACCAAATTGCGTTGTGAGATTGGCCAGAGAAGTCCCCAGGCATCAGAATTTTCGTCTTTATTTTGACAATTATTTCAATTCATTACATCTTTTGAAGTATTTGGTGGAAAGCGGAATCTTTCCGCTGGGTACAATGCGAAAGAACAGGATCCCTAATTTTAAATCTATGGATAATATTCACCTAAAGAAAAATCCTCGCCGCACGTCTGTGGAGTATGTCGCTGATTTTGGTGGAGGAGAATTTTTTGTACCTCATGGGTAGATAATAAAATAGTCTCATTGGCATCGAACTACGCTGGAATAGTTCCCACAGACACTGCGCGCCGATTTAACAAGGCCAATAAGGAATATATTCAAATTGACCGTCCATTCTCAGTAGCGCAATACAACAGCTATATGGGAGGCGTTGATCTGATCGACAGTATAATCGGAAGATATAAAATTTTATTAGGAAGCAGACGCTGGCAAGTCAGTATCTTTTATCATTTACTGGACTTGACAATCAGCAACGCATGGCTATTGTATAAACGTGTTCTGAAGGCAAATGGATATCCTGGAAAAGTTTTAACTTCATCAGACTTTTAGCTTGATATCGCAGAATTACTAACAAAAGCTGGAACTAAATCAAAGTTGGGTAAACGAAGCTTTGCCATTGAAAATGAATTGCAGCTAAAGAAGCAGAGAGGTCCAACTCAGCGCGTACCAAATCAAATGGTTTGGCAGGATTAGGTTAGACATTGGCCACATTGGGCAGACAAAAGAATAAGGTGCAAGAATCCAAACTGTGCAGGATATTCTCAAGTCATGTGCAACAAATGTGGAGTAGCTTTATGCTTTAATAAAAGAAATAATTGTTTCAAAAATGTTCACTTAAATTAAGCGGTATTTTGAGCGCTTCATAGCAAATATTCTAATAAAATTGAAGTTATATCCAGGAAAACTGAGTAATTAAACTATTAAATATATTATGAATTTAAATATTTTGTTAAATGCGCTTAAAACACTACAAATAAATTAATTTATATTAAATTATATTTTGGTATATATAAAGTTTAATTTTTAACCCAAGCATATTGATGTATTTATGCAACATATCCTTTATCCTTAATAAAAGTAAAAACATCCAAAATTGGAAAAACGAAAAAAGTGTATTTTTTATTTTCACGTATCTATCTGATAAAAAAAAACCGCATCAAAATCGGAGTTTATACCATATAAAGGGTTAGACAAGAAAATTGATGACACAGTTGAGCTAATAATGAGGGCAACGGTGGAATATAATAAAACATTCCACTCAGTCACTGGGAAAAAACCTATAGAGGTCATACCTACAGCGCAGGAAAACAATATCGACGGATGTAATCCTAATAGACAGAATAGGGTATTCGAGGTAGGTGAGCCAATATACCTTAAAAACAACAAAAGGCTTGGTAACAAGTTGTCCCCGTTGTGCTCTGAAGGAAAAATACAAGCAGACCTGGGAACGTCTGTTCTTGTAAAGGGGAGGGTGGTCCATAAAGACAACATTATATAACGTCATGCACCAAGATTTGATTAGTAGTAGAATAAGAAGCACAATATTTTATTTTGTTATGATTTCCTTATCTTACAGGATTGTTGGCACGATCCTACTTGTAATAATATCAGCGAACGCTCGGATATTATTACCGACTACTCGCATTCTAACTATATACCCATAATAGATGGGGACGCGTTGGTATGGGAGCAGAGAGACTATTTAAAACACATAAGTAACTTGTCCGATTTCGTAGCAATTACGGAGAGCACTGAAGCTTTATCTAAACTTTTTCCGCAATCACACTTAAGAAATCTTTTAGATGTTGATACAGACTACATTAAGAGTCTTTTGTCCGTTTTGAAAATACACCATAGGATATCCAGAAACTTAGATTTCCTGGGTACAGCACTCAAAGTTGTCACAGGCACCCCTGATGCCTCAGACCCCGAAAAAATAAAAATAACAAATTCCCAGGTAATTGAATCAAATAATAGACAAGTTTTAATAAAGTCAGAAACACAAAAACAAATTAATAACTTAACCGATACCATTAATCAAATTATTAAAAGCAAACAACAGGATTTCGTCGACAATTCTCACCTATACGAGGTACTTCTGGCCAGAAGCGAATGCTAATAACAGAAATTCAAAATTTAATGCTAACGGTTACCTTGGCCAAGTCAAACATAGTGAACACAATCACATTCTAATTGCATACCCTAGAGTTAAGTCTATCTGCAATAAGGTCACAATTTTCCCCGTGTCACACCAACACACGATACTAAAACTTCAAGATGACATAGTAGCTGAATGCGATAGAGATATCCTGGCAGTAACCGAGTGCACTGTGATAACCTACTCCACCTTTTGCAAAGCAGCGAAGCACGACACCTGCGCGCGGGTACTTCACGGTGGTGGCACGGCTCTATGCCATACGCAGCACAGCAATTTGGAAACGGTCACTCACGTAGACGATGGCGGGAGAATAATCAACGAAAGCCCAGCAAAAGTTAGCACAGACGTCGGACCAGAAATTTCGTCACATTCGAGCACCAGGCGATCATCAACGGGACAAAATATGATACGCCAGGCATTGCGGGGTCCCACTATTGAATATTATAAGCCACGACCTAGTTTTGAGCATGCCACTGCTTCATAGGCTAAATACTCAAAACCTAATGACCATCCAAGGTTTCAGAGATGAGATGACGTCGTCATGGACGCCCAAGTTTTGGTTCGGAGCTGGAATAGGATTCAGTATCATTCTTGCTGGTTCGCTTTTCCTTTTCCAAATGTAAACGAGAAGGCGAGACTCAAGAGGAATGCAAAAGGCTATCAACAAGTTTAGCGTCACCGAGGGCGGTAACGGACTTGAGGGGGACTAGTTATAAGATAACACCCACTAATAATAATATGTTCAGAACTTTATGAATAACCCTCGCAAAATTGTATTTCATAAGTACATTAACAACCCTCGCAATTGCGGCGCTGCATACTTTGTATCAGCGCGCTATAGCTGCAATGGTCAGCGGCGGTAAATTGACACTTTTGTTATGATGCAAGAGTTTCCATTATTGCCTATGATTATGCTGAGTCGGCTTGCCGACTCATGATATGAATGTACAAATATACCAAATATACCAAAAATACTTTTTGTATATTTTAGTATATTTTAACTGGGTAGTGGGTATATTACAGTGGAGCACACACGACTTTAGCTTTCTGACTTGTTCAATTATGGATGTAATTTCATTAATGTAATTACTATTTCCTGCTTTTTGTGTGGCTATTTAGAGTAGTAGACTTTAAAACAACTAACTTGGACCATCCCAGTACACATAACGGGACGTATTTATGTCAAGTTTCATGATACCGGAATCGGATACACTTGTTTAAGAGCGTTTGGGTGTAGAATCAGCTACAGAATTACCTTTTTTTTGTATATTTGACCTTTCACATGATCATTTGGTTGCAAGTGACTACGGAATAAATTAGTTTTAAATACTTCTGTATGCATTTTCTAATTCTTTTGTATTGTAAATTTTTAGATGATGCTGGAAATTAATATAACCTTGTGGTGAGTTTAAAGTTTGCTCAATCATCAAATTCGAACTTATTATTTGAAATATTTATGATACTATTCCACAACATTAATTGCCCACTTGCATTTTTGTATGGTCAATATATATTTTGCAAAGTAAATTCTCGTAAATTCTAACAATTCCCATGATGTGATGATAAAGTTATAGGAATACTTAGATTTACATTTTTAGAGCTCTTTTCATGGTGATTATATGGAACAAAATGCACTAACAAACAACCGTTATATTGCAGAGACAAGAATTCCGATCATCTGGCGAATAGATAGAACAAAGTGCACTAACAACCAAACGTTAAAGTCCAGAGAGGAGAATTCTTACATTTGATTTGAATCCACATACACTGACTACCATAACTTAATATCCGACAGGGCCATTCTGACACTTACACGTCGTCGTGTACTGCAATCTTAATATTTCAAGTATAGCTTAGAACCAGTGATTATAACTTCTGTTTAATTTTACTCATCAATTTCGAATACTATTAATTTATTCAACATTTTATCATAAACCATACATTTTTCTCTACAATATTTTGTTTTTATATAGAATATTTTTTTTACTTAAACTTCACCTTATGCGCTTGATTAATTAAAAAAATAAATATTCTATAACTCTCAATGCCCGATCACCCCACTTACCTACAGAATAAGGTATGAGAGGATATGTTATGGAAAGGTTGTAGTGGAGTTGCAATAGACGTAATAGTACAAATTGACGCTTTAACAAAAATCGTTTATTTGTTCCATACTTTAAGATTATATTCTGATAGTTGTATACAGGCCCGTGCAAACGGGCAAGTTAAACGTTTTCGTTTACATTCATGGGTCTTTCGTTATTCTAAATCAATCTCAACGATTCTAATAAATTTAAATTTTTACTCTCATTACATAATCAGATTAATTTTAACATTTTATTCATTTGCATCTTAACAATTCAATATTTGACTCTAGTTACTCTCATTTTGATTTGCTTTTGGTTAAGAGCAAAGTCTAAACAAGAGCGCTAGAGGCTATGGTCAAACTGTCAAACTTGTACTTGCCCAATGACGCAGTTATCTCCAATCTCAAAACCATAGCTTCAAACTATAAATTTCAATTATATATTTGCATACATCAACCCCGCATAAGCTTTGCATCCGCCAGGTAACTTCCATTCGAATTCTCAAGCATTTTCTTATTGACGTCTATTGCAACTCCATTACAACAATTCCATAACATATCCTCTCACACGGATATATTATAACAGTTTCAACAAGTCTCAGGAGGGCAATCCAATTCTCTGGGAACGTAATCACTATGTTTCTAGTACTTCACTAATCAAAAATGGTATTTTTTAAAAAATTGATGTCGTTATTCATTGTTAACTTGCCCGTTTGTACGGGCCTGTATACAACTATCAGAATCTAAGTATGGAACAAATAAACGATTTTTGTTAAAGCGTCAATTTGTACTATCACATATTCCTTAAAATCATTCTTCCCACTTAATTTACCAGTTATGTCGATATTCACCGTGCGCCATGGCACGTTCACCTTTGGGATTGGGTGTTACTCGGTTACTCCTTACCAGCTATCGACAAACTTTCTAATATTTTTATTTATCTTACCAAACCAATAATATTGATAAGTCTTGTCAAGCGTCTTTGCACTAGCGGCAAACAACGGGACGAAAACAAGGTATCTTTTCTCAGCTCATAAGTCTGTGCAGCATCTTCTGTCATCTCTTTGGATTCGCAAAAAACCTTGGCCTTGGCAGCTAAAACATTTTCGAATCTAGCCTCGACACCGGTAGGTAATTCAAGATCTTTAAAACTTGTAAAATTAATATTTTGTCTCAGTCGAGGCCAATGATTCAATCAAACTTAACAAAAAAAAAATGGAGTCGTCACTCTGAATATTTGTAAAAAAAAAACTTTATTTAATTACATCTGATAATAAGTAATTCCCAACAATTCAATTCTTCGGATGAATACTGGAAACGAGTCTCTTGCACCAGAAGAGCTCGATAATTTATAATAATGAAATATTAAATCTCACAATTCAATTCTTCAGATTAAGACGACTACTGGAAACGGGTCTCTTGCACCAGCAGATATGGATAATTGGCGCCCAACCGGGTTAAATACCTACAGTATTCTGTAGGTAAGTGGGCTGATCGGGTATTGAGAGTTATAGTATATTTATTTTTTTTAATTAATCAAGCGCATAAGGTGAAGCTTAAATAAAAAAAAATATTCTATATAAAAAAAAATATAGTACACGAATAATTTGGTTCTATGAAACAAACTTGTGTAAAGAATCCCTATACCGTTTGTTAATCGTAGTTCTTATTTATGTCTTCTTATGAGCGACGGCCCAGTCGTCGAGTGGTGTTCTCCTGACTCAGATATTGAGATTGAAGACTTGATAGAAGGTGTTCGTAATTTCAATTTAGGTTACAACACAACACAAACAAAGATGAATAGTGAACAGATTTCGGCCATCTTACAGGCCACAGTGAACGCCGCGTTATCGGCTCAAGCTGCACAAAATGAGCGAACCAATGAAGCTATGCGGCAGGAGTTCAAAAAACAGTGGGATGAGCTATCAGGCAAGATTAGTGGCACACAAATTAGCACTCCTGAAATAAAAGTGTATGAGGACGTGAAAGTGGTGCCAGGGAGGGCTTGTGACGAATTGCTAGATGCTGAATGCCTTCAGGAATTTACTAGCATACCAGAAACCTACAACCTGGGGCTAGGCGTCTCAAGCTGCCTACAGTCTGTTTAGATCTTACGAGGGCAGCTCCAGGCACTACAAAGCAGTGCTCATCATTAGGAGCATGATACAAGAACGCGATAACGCGATTCTCTCTCAATTCAAGACTGCGTTAAACTTTGTAAGCAGTTTAGATGCCACTTACAGCGATAAGGGTGCTTTGCATGTTATAGAGCAAGAACTTGGTACCTTGCGACAGGGTAGTATGAACATCCAGGAGTACTACGATGAAGTGAAAAAAATTTACTTTGCTGACAAATAAAGTCAAAATGTCTTACGATTCGGTACTAGCCGTGGGCATGTGTAAAAAGTTTAGGACTGATGCCCTAAGAGTATTCATATCAGGCTTGAAAAGAAACTTGGCAGACGTACTCTACTCTTCGAGACTACCTGATCTACCATCGGCATTAGCAATGGCAAAGGAGGTCGAGGCGAACCACGATAAGTATGCCTTTGCGGAAAACTTCGCGAAGTCTTTGGAAGACAGAACCGCCAAGCAGGCCTCAAGCTAGATCACCTAAACAGCAAGATCAGAGAGGTGCAGGGGCCGCCTCCGCCTATAGCAAGAGCCCAGCATACGCTAGGCAGGGTGGAAAAGTGAGCAATCAACAGAGCCAGGCTAATAACCAAGAACAGGAGCCGATGGAGATAGATTCCTCATCCCAATTTAGACAGCCTACCGCATACCAGAAAGATCAAGGACCTCCCAGGGCTGCCCAGACGCAGAAAAAGGCTAATAACTCCGAACGATTAACAGGACATTGATTGAATCATTGGCCTCGACTTGTTAACACAAGTTCAGGCGATCCTCAATTTGAAGAATGGTAAAATTAACCTGAGAAATGGCTCAGAACATGAGTGCAAAAATGTTAATTTGACAAGTATTAAAGATCTTGAATAACCTACCGGTGTCGAGGCTAGATTCGAAAATGTTCTAGCTGCCAAGGAAAAGGTTTTTTGCGAATCCAAACGAATAGATGCCATACAACACGGCCGATGTTGCCACAATTAGAACTACGAACGAGACGCCTATTTACACCAAGCTTTACCCATGGCCCATGGGTGTGGCTGACTTTATTGCCAAGGAGATGGAACTACTCCTCAAAGACGGCATCAGAAAATCTAGATCACCTTACAATAACCCACTGTGGGTAGTAGATAGAGAGGGTTTGCATGAATTTGGTATAAAAAGGTTAGTTGTCGTCTTTAGGAAACTAAATGAACAAACGATATCCGACAAATACCCCATGCCAGATATATCCATAATTTGGGGTCGGGGTGTTGCGTGTATGGATGGCAAAGTTGCTGACTAGCTTTAACATGGCAAAGCCCAGCGCGATTCATACATGGCAACACTCCAGCATCTCATCGCCTCCACGCGGCGTCCCTGGTAACAGCTCCTTTCTTATCTGACAGGGAGGCTGGCTAAGATGAGAAGGCGGGTCAGCGGGGTTAAAACCCACCGACTGGTTTAAAAATCCAGTATGCGTCTGCTACCCAGAGTTGGGCGGCATACTAGCGTAGCAACAGCATCTCACTAATGTGCCCCTGGCAGAAGAGCTAAAATGCAAGGATGGGATGGGTCATTAAAAACACAGAAATTACGGTGCAGGGAGTCGGAAACCCAGTGCCAGCGGTTGTGAGGGGTGAGCAAGCGGGACCCTGGCCGTCGATAGCCAGTGACCGCAGTACTGAAGAGGTGGCAAACTTGGCCTCTCCAGCATCTAACAATACAAGCAATGTGGCCATCGATCATATCAGCGTAACGTCTCTAAAGATAGGATCGAAGTCGCCCCCCGGATCGCCTTTGCGCCCCCTCTATCTTTCTACGGCATGCGAGAATGAGGATCTAGGCAGCGTACTCACCAAAATGCAGAGTAGGATCAACCTACTGGTGACGGCATTCGAGGCACAAAGACACGTCACGAAAGGTTCGAAGGACGCATTAGCAGGAGTGCAAGGCGAAAGACGCCGCTCCCAAGAGTATCGGTACGGTAGCGTCAAGGAGTGGAAAAAAGTAAGTCCTAAACGTTTGCGCAAGAAACCGGAGGCACTTATAATAAAAAAGACAGGAGAGATGTCGTACGTGGACATCCTCCGAAAAATGAAGGAGGATCCGAACCTGAAAGAGGTGGGTAAGCTTGTCCGCAAAATCAGGAGAACTCAAAAAGGAGAATTAATATTAGAAATGGAGGGTAAAAATACTGGAGTTCGGAATATCAAAGAAGCGATCGAGAACTCCGTCAGCAATATTGCCACGGTGCGCTCAGGATCTCAGAGAACGGCCCTGAAGTGCACGGGAATGGACGGGGCAACGAATACTGCTCAATCTTGCTCAAAGCATGATGACCCAATTTAGGGGAATCGGGAGACCGGAAGTGCAAAGACTTCGAAGGACGAGAGAGGGTACACAGATAGCAATCGTTATGCTAGATGTCAATGATGCTATCATGTTGCTCGAAAAAAAACACTAACGGTGGGATGGTCACGGTGCCGAATCACTCAAGATATTCAACCGCAAAGATGTTACAGATGCCAAACAACAAGCAGGAGCTAGCAAACAGCACAATGCAGGAACACATTAACGTCGCCCAGCTTAATGTTAACCACTGTGTGGCCGCCCAGAGCCTCTTACAACAGACAGCAGTGTAACGGAAAGTTGGCTTGTTCCTACTGAGTGAACCCTACATCCCAAGTGGAGGGAACGCCGACGTAGACATAATATTTGACGAGACGGGCAAGTCGTATGGTAAAGTTAAAGGAGTACAATTCTACAGCTGCTATGCCCCTCCTAGCGACAGCCTGCAACAATTTGAGGGGATGTTAGAAGCGCTGGTGGAACACGTGGAACACTTCAATGCCTGGGGTAGCAGAGCATCAAATCGTATAGGTGGACTAGTGGACAAGTGGACGCGATGAATATGCTGGACCTGATTTTGTTGAACGACGGACTCAGGCCGACTGACAGAGGCTCATCATATATCGACGTTACCTTTGTTAGCAGATCTATAGTAGCGAATGCCAAATGGGAGGTCCTGGACGACGTCACACTGAGTGACCATGCGTTAATTATCTTCAAGGTTCAATTAACTAGTGGGACGAATAGATTGCTAAGGAGGAGGCAATTGGGACGTGCTTGGGACACGAAAAGAATTGACAATGCAATGCTAAAATACATTATTGACGATCTGGAGAATCCAGTAGGACAAGCGGAGACAATGGTGTCGAACCTGAACTTGCTACTGGAAAAAACATGCGATGCAACAATGCAGCGAATTACATTCCGCCCATCGATGTGGAGGTCAAGGCTCTGGCGGCAATGCGTGAAGGGGTCAGTAGATTTAGCGCCAATGAACGACTGTTGGAGGAATGGCAGATCAGATGGCATAATTCGCAAAAGGGACGCTGGACACAACACCTAATCCCGGACGTCGCAGCCTGGATCAGATGTAAGCATAAGGAACTGGACTACCACCTAACCCAGTTTCTTACGAACCACGGCTGTTTCCGTGGATATCTAGCGAGGTTCCAACACGGTGATACCCCAATGCGTGTACTGCGTGGACGAGGTGGAGACTGCAGAACACGTAGAGGAACTGACTAGAATGTCAGGCTCCTAAATGAGACCGAGCGAACTGATTAAGACCATGATGCCGGATGCAGACTCCTGGAAGGTGGGTCATGCCACTATTATTAAGATAATGAGACGAGTCCGTGCCGACGAGATGACAAACAAAGGAGGCAGACAATAAAAAAAGCTCCTGATGCCCGTGACGTCGGCGGGAAAGAATACCTCCCCAGCTAAGGCAGCTTGTCGTAAAATGGCGACTAATGACAACCGGGGAATCGCAAGCAGCGTTGCAATAGAAGGAGTGCTTAGTACTACCTTTATTGACACGTTCCGGTGAGGCGACACAAAGGACAGAGGAGCAGGCGGAGGTTTTTAGTGCGTAAGAATCGCACATACCCTTCTACTGGAGTAGAAGGGATCTTTCAGAAGATTTTCCTACCGTGGTGCATACCAAAAATAAAAAAAAAAAAAAAAAGATATATCCAGGATTTATCCGGTTATCACCAGATGATAGTCTTAGCAGAAAAAGATAGTGAAAAAACTTAATTTCCTGTAAACGGAGGAAAGTACGAATTCTGTCGACTTCCTTTCGGATTAAAAAATGCAGCTAGCATTTTTCAACGAGCCATAGATGATGTGTTCAGACAATGCATAGGTAAGTACTGTTATGTTTACGTCGATGATGTAATGACCATATCAAACACGTTGATGCGGTCTTGGAGAATCTCTTGGATGCCAACATGAGAGTGGCCCAAGTGAAGACTCAATTTTTTACCTATATGGCGCAAGAGGAATCCATATATTCACCGACCACCAACCACTAGAATATGCGGTTTCGGAGAGAAACCCGAATGCGAAGATTAAGCGTTGGAAAGCATTTATTGACAAACATAATGCTAACGTTTTTTACACACCCGGCAAGGAAAACTACGTCGCTAATGCGCTATCGCGACAAAATGTGAATGCTCTTGAGAGTCAATCTTCTAAATCTTATGCAGCGACAATACAGAGCGAGCCGTCCCTGTCGTACACAATAGAGTCTACTGAAGGAGATTTGTCATGTTTAAAACCAAAATGCGACAGACAGCAAAGAGGCACTATTAGATGTCTTAAATAAGGTCGTAAACCCAGATGTTGAAATACAGAACGAGTTAGTTACAACATTCCCATTCACCAAGTTTAGATATTGTAAGAATCTTGTCGCAGACATTTTCAACAACGACGAAATGCTTGAAATCAGCACTCTAGAACATAACCGCGCTCACGGGGCAGCTCAGGAGAACGTAAAGCAGATTATGACTGAGTATTATTTCGCAAACATGACCAGATTGGCAAACGAGATTGCAAGGTCTGTGCAAAGGCCAAATCTGTGTATTGTGACAATGAGCCACCATTAAACTCAGAAATTATTCGAACGTTGCTGACGAACCACTTCGACTTATCCATAAGCAACGCTCCACCCTTGCAGAGCACATCCTACGGGCAGGTAGAATGGTTCCATTCTACATTAAGCGAATTAGCAAGAAGTCTGGGGATCCACAATGGTAGCTCCGACACTTTAGAGCTCCTTCTAAGAGCCACCGTATTGTACAACGGTACTGTTCATTCGGTTACAAGTAAGAGACCCATTGATGTACTTCACTTCGCTACGGCTGAATTGCAGAGAGATGTAAGAAACAAGTTGCAAAGAGCGCAACTGGTCCAGCTAAATCGGGTTAACGAGATCAGGCAGGAAAGGATCTTTGAACTTTCTTTCAACCCTCTAGCCTCACAAAACATCTGTCAAAAAGATAGAACAAAGCGCACTAACATACAACAGAGAGAAAAATCGTTATAAGTGATTTGAATCATACACTGACTACCATAATTTAAGATCCCACATATATATATAAATCGCTCAACGATTATTCGACATCTTTCTTTTCTATTTGCGGAGCAAGTCGTGATGACGTTTCTCATGTGTATTCCAGACTGAACTTCAATTTGCCACCTGTGCTATAATCGTTCTCTCTGCCTTTTCACGCATTACGCCTCACTCTGCAGAGCTCTCTCTCTCTCTCTTAAGGTCTACCACGCTCTTAGAAAATATGTTCTTAAGCCTATTTTATGGTGTGATCATAGTCAGAGTTGTTATTGGACATTTTATGGTGTGTGTCAATTTCCGACACGGCCATACTGACTTTAACACGTCCTCGTGTTTGCAACGCAATATAATACTTGTATTATGTTTTACATATCTTCACAATTTTCATTTTAGTAGCTTAATCTCTTCTGCGTGAACCCGATCATTTGGCTAGCCTTTTTATAATTACACAGTTCCAGGGCTTTTGCCACAACTTTGTGAAGCTAGGCAGCTATGTGGCATGAACTACTCTTAGTTCCACCGTTTGCAGTACAATTTCACAATTGCTACTGCAACCTAGCCCCTGTGTATGATATTCCCTGCACTTCTCTTGGTGTGTCAGAGATTGTTTTTTGACCGACGTCTTTTTTCACCAGTAGATTCATTTGGTAGTCTTCGCAATCTCTCATGCGGATATTTGTATGTTCGTTTACTATTTAAAGACTTTAACAAGTAACGATCACCATCTAGCAACTCAAGCATGACAAATGGTCCCTTGAACTTATGATCCAATTTCGTCTGATGGCATTCTTCAGCTTTCAACAGGACATGATCACCAATCTTATATTTTATGACTTAAGCCTTTTTCCGATGAACTCTCTCCTTTTCATAATTTTTTAAACAATATTTTTAACAATATTTTCACTTGCTTTTGATCTTGCTTCCCTATATTCGACTTGATTTTCTTTATTTATAGCCAAAATTCCAAGTGGCCTTGCTTATTTACCTATGAATAACTCTAGTGCGCTGAAATTTGTCACTCGGTTAATTGTGCAATTCATGCCTAACTGCTCCTCTGGCAAGGCCTCCTGCCATGATCGCTCACTTGTTTCCACTGCTGTCAATAAACACGCTCGATTGGCACCAGTCGCTATTAAGTGTAAATCAATTCTATTTGTTTCACAAAACTTTTGAAATGCGCTACTTTCAAAACTTTTTCCCTGATCTCCTAATATTCGACTTGGTACTCCAAAAGTGATATGCCTGATTTTATGGTCTTTAGGGAACTTTCGGTGTCTAAATTATACGTATAATGTAAATAAGCACACTTTGTGGATGCATCTCTTTGTACTATCACATGCTCCTTTATATCATTCTTTCCACTTAATTTGTCACTAATATCAATGTGCATTGAATTACAAGGTATCTCTACCTTAGGTATGGGATGTAATTGTATTTGCATTTTTCCTGTCATCGGCTTAGGCATCTTATAAGTCGTACAATTTTCAACAAATTTTCTTACATATTTGGTCATATTTTCGAACCAATGGTGCTCGTAAACTTTATTTAAAGTTTTCTGCCAGCCCAAATGCATCATAGCCTCATGAACTTGATTAATTACGGTCCACTAAATGGTCGTGGTACTGCAGGTAATCGCCTGGTCTTGCTATTTCTCTGAATTATACGATATAGCGACCCAACCTCTGATTGCATACGTTTTGGCTGCATTTCATCGCTATTAAATCTTGTAATGGTTTCCATTTAACTTTTATAGGGTTGCTGTTCTGATGTAAGCCAATCGTCTGTTATTATTGCCAAATCCACCCGAACTTCAAGTGTTCTACAATTATTATTTGGCGCTATCACAGGTATTAGGTTACGTGATAAACAGTCTACATGAGCCATCTAAGTCCCTTTTCGATATTCTACACTGAAATCAAACGACTCCACCACCTATGCACTCGTGGGGTTAATTCTATTTGCATACGCCTCGCTTTCAGTGAGTTACAATCTGTGTGGACCACAAAATTTCTTCCACTAAGATAGTGCTTGAAATGTTTTATTGCATTATATACAGCTAAAGTTTCTAATTCGTAAGAGTGATACTTTGATTATGAAGGCGTAGTGCATTGGCTATAGTACTCTACAATTCTGAGTTTACCATCCATTTTGTGGAAAAGCATAGTATCCAATGGCACTTGCATCTGTGCGCAATAAATTGATATAATGTCTTCACTCACTCGGAAAAACCTGGAACAAATTATCTAAAATAAGAAGCAAGCCCTGGGTAGGACAGACCGCTTGAGTTTTTCTTTATAAAATTCTATATAACTCAATCCCAGTGCGGAGAAAATTACACTTTTTGACATTGAACGAAAATCCTGCTTAATGAAATGTTCAACATTACTTGCGGTGGCTACATTGCGTACGACATTAACAATTTTTGTTTTGTAAATGTTAAGTTTATCGGCCTCAACCATAACCTCAAAACCAAGCTGCAGTATGTCCTGACCAACTACTATGCCATATGACAAACTATCATCCGCAACGACATGAAATAAAATTTCGAAACTAAACTCAGAAATTTGCACACTCGATAATATTTATAATATTTACTGCGCTTTCTCCTATTCCTCTTCGCAATACCAAATTATTAAATCTCTTGCCAACAATCTTATTCAAATTATAGCGGTGTTAGCGTTACGTTTGGCGCCGATGTCGTGAAAAACTTCTGTTATCGCGTGAGCATCGAGTTCTTTGCGCGGCGTCAATTGGCTACGGTCTTCTCGGCTCCCAACTATTGTGGCATGTACCCGAATTAAAGAAAAATGGAAAGAGATCACCAAACAGACACACACGTTCATTCTCTTCTCGCTGCTACCTTGTGTAGCTGTAGACGGTCCTCTCTCACAATTCGATCCAATGTGGCAAGCGTAGCCACACTTAAAATAAATTACGTTTTTCTTTCCTCTCACGTTCGCTGATTTGTTTCGTCTAACTGTTAATGTCTCTTTCTTCTTTTGCATACCACTTTCGACATGCTATTGCTTTCTATCCAAATTTACCGCAATAATGGCATTTAATCAGCTTCGATATCTTTTGCATCTTTCGCTCTGGACTCGTTTCTACTCCCGAATGCTCACGTTTGGCATAAGCAAATGCCTTCAGCTTTTGGTGCAATTCACTTTGTGTAGCTATGTCTGTGACTAACCATTGCGATGCACTAACAACAAGTTATTTACTTAGTGCCATCACTAGCGCTGTGACATCAAGTGGATGCTTGGAAAGAATTATATTTGCTGTATTACACCACGAGGCTGCGTCGACATCTGCGGCCTCTGCGTTGAAAATTGATATCGCCGCTAAATCAGTGCGCGAATTAGATGTCGGCGAATAGTATAGCCACTGCTTTTATTAATTCATTGATGATTTTGTTTTGGAATTCCAAAATTGCATGCTAATTGGCGCCATTGATGTGTTAGACATGATTTTCCTTGTTTGCGCAGAAACTTGTGATAACGATGGTTATGTCTAAATGGAATCATAGGGAGTTAGAAGAAATAGATGTATCTGTAAGTTTGGCTCACATGGCTCAAATTGACAGCAAGTTGGTGCGCTGGATTTTCACCACCAATGTAAAAACTGGCAATGAGCTACAACAACAGTTGATGGAACACCCCTTCATCAAGCGTAGCATAGCAGACGATGCAACTGGCTCGGATCAGAAAAAGTTCAAATCCGTCCTGGTGAAATGTAATTTCTGCGGAAAGGTTGGACATAAATATGCCGGTTGTCGGGCACGTTTGCAGAACGCCAGAGTAAAGGCAAAACCTACAACCGCACAAATACGACGGGTGTGAAAGATCGATCTGGTCTCAAATGCTTCAAATTTAAATTATTAATTTAAAGGCCGATCAGGTGGAAAGGAAAGAATTTCTGAGAAGCGTATAGATATCTGCGCAGTAGCTCAACCCTCTGGGACATTAAAGTCTGTTCCATTTTGTTTTGATGCTGGTGCAGAACGCGAGTTACCACCTCTGCTTCTTCCCCTACCTCCGTCTCGCTTCCGCCCAACAAAACCGCCACGAGCAACTCATACCAAAGTGACTGCATAATAAAAATTCATTCTAAAACAGCAACTCAACGGAGAAGTCTATTCTATCTCTGAGCTCAGCCTTTAATTTTCACCAAATATTGGGACTCCAATATTATAACTGGCGCAGCCGCAATTTCAAACCGTCTCCCGGAGGATGAGGATACCAATATTATTTTAATGTAAGATAGTTATTAACAAAGTGTGTAAAGTTAAAAAAAAAAAAGAAAAGAAAGAAAGAAAAGTAAAGAAATTATGTGCAAAAGAAGAATGTATATACTATAACATAATAATGAATTGAAAATGTTGGACAGTGAGAACGGAATATCAAAGTTGTAATAAATGGCAAACAGTGAACTTTAAAGAAACAAAGTTGTATATTTATGTGCAAGTGTAAATTAGTTACAACGTCTGTCGAGAAAATGGTGAGTGAGCCGATGCATTAGCGGTCGCACGAACGTTGTGCCAACAATTTGGTTTGATCATTTAGTACAAATGTTCGAATCAAACTTCTTGTTGGATCTGATACGGTCTGACGCAGGTTCAGGGCGAACTTGTGTCGACTACGCCGGAGCCGACTGTTGGTGTGGTACAACATATTGCGAGGTTGGTGTTGGCTCGACATCACAAGTGCACTGCCATTTAGGCAAATGGTTTGAGACTCGATGTCGTGTGTTGGAGTGCTTTTGCAGGTTCAGGGCGAACACGTATTACGACGCTCCAACGCAACGACTGCGGAAAAGTTATTCAGTGCGAATATGCTAATTCCGTATGATGTTGCATGTTCAGTGCGAACATGAGGGAACACAATGTTGAACACAAAGAATAAGAAAACACGATCGATGTGTAACACGTATGTAGATTTGTTCTACCCGATACTCGACATGTTTGAAGCCAGATGGTCAGTAGGCAAATCAAACATGCAAACATGTATATGTTGACGCATTGAAACTGCGTGGTTGCGAATGTGTGTGCGTTTCTGCGAATACACATTTTCGGGTATTTCATCAGAAGAAATGCAAATTTCATAATTTCTTGCGCTGTGAGTGATTGTCTGTATGGCGCCGTTTTGGAATGTACAGTTTTGGCGGGGCGACGGCGCGTTGTGTCGCTGTCGCCGGGTGTGATTCGAAGGCATAGGCATAGAAGCGATTCGATCGGGTATTTCATCAGAAATGCAAATTTCATAATTTCTTGCGCTGTGAGTGATTGTCTGTATGGCGCCGTTTTGGAAAGTACCGTTTTAGCGGGGCGACAGCGCGTTGTGTCGCTGTCGCCGGGTGTGATTCGAAGGCATAGGCTTAGAAGTGATTCGATCGAAAAGTCAGTTGTGTATTGTATGCTATCGTCGTCACGTGGAAGACGAGCATAATTCGACATATATATATATAAAAAAAAAAAAAAAAAAAAAAAAAAACCAATTATAATAAAGAGGAAAGATATATACAACGAATAATAAACATGCTTATATATACTCAAGCAAAACAATAAATATAAAACTAATTTATAGTGCTCTATTGTTAATACATGAAAAACACTACAACACATTATCGGTCCATCACACACTACCCAATTGTGCTAACACAATTCGCAAGTATAAGAAATATTCACTGAACCTTGAGGCATGTAACAACTTTGATATTTCATTCCAGAATCCAACCCATTGTCCACATAAAACGGCGAGTAAAGCCATTAAGTTAATAAACTGCTACCTTTAAGACACACACACACACTCACACGCATTTATATATAGATATACACACACATTTTGAACACAAATTAATTCGACTAAAAGATCAGTACTCGAACGACTTTTGTTTAATGGCGACAATCAAAGGCAAACTTTTACCTAGTATCAGAACCAGAGCAACGAGCAAATTGCCCGAAAATAGTACACCAAACCCTAATTAGGACCTAGTACCTAGGGCACCTAGCGATACTTCCAACATGAACTCTTCCTCCAGTTCCCCACCACCCAACCAGAAGATGACAATGGACCGACCAGCCGACATTTTTCAATCCTTGCGCGTCCCAGACCAAATTAGATTTTTGAAGGTTTTTGATGGTAAACCCGAGGATCTCAACGACTTCATATCAAATGTAGAAGAGATCCTATTGTTCATCGGGGGAACTGATCAGACCCCCTACGGGCGAATGCTTCTCAGGGCAATTAGGAACAAAATTGAAGGGAAAGCCAACGACATTCTGAAGGAGGTAGGAACGACATTGAACTGGGATGATATTAGAGAAACATTGTTAATCCACTGTACGGACAAGAGAGACGAACCAACGCTTATGAGCAAACTGCATGGATTGGCTCAAAAGAACCTGTCTATCCAAAACCTATATGATCAAATTTCAAGTTGTAATGCAGCACTTCATAGGTTGGTAGAAAACAAAGAGTCCGAACCATCATTGATTAAGATTAAGAAACAAATGTTTTCCAGTGCAAGTCTGCACGTATTTCTGGCGGGTCCACTTGGATGCACGATTAGGTCTATTAAACCAGAGAATCTCAGAGAAGCTTATAGATTGGCAATTAAGGAAAGGGATATTTACCTTCGGCAAAGACAAGACAGTTCTGGAAAGCGGAACTGGAATAGTGCTAATCCAGCCTCAGACGCTAACACAAACAACAACCACATTAGAAAGTGGAGATATAATCAACAGGGAAATAATCAGTACAAACAGAATCAACAAGGAAACAATCAATACGGATATAGTCAACAGGGAAATTAGCAGTACAAATACAATCATCAGGAAAATAATCTATACAAACATAACCAACAGGGTAATAATCAGAACAGATATGGCCAACAGGGATACAACAATAGCAACCCTTTTAATCAAAAGAATTATTCTAATACCAGGGCAATTCATGGTCCTCCCACTTCCACAACACCGTCTGGAAATGCAAACGTGCATTTCATCGAACAACAACAATACGAACTGCATAACATTAACGAAGGAGCAAATTTTCAAGGGCCGGCCTCGACCCACAATCTGGGTACTTAAACAAAGATAAACATGGCCCTATACTTCCCTACGTAGTTATCAATCTGAATGACAAACCTTTACGTTTCCTGGTAGACACAGGGTCCTCCGTCTCTTTTATTAATCCTGATTTAATCCCTAAAACAGAACACATAGAACTGAACAATCCCATCATAATAAAGACAGTCGTCAATACACACAAACTCTACACAAAGGTCGATATTCCAGTATTCAAAGAATTCAAACACCACCAACACTTCTCCACGATGTTATTTCACTTCCATGATTTCTTCCATGGCCTGATAGGCATGGACATACTCTCACCAATTAACGCCGTTCTTAACCTGCCTGAATCAAGTCTCCAAACTACACTATGCAAATTACAAATTTTTCAAGAAAGAAACCCCGCTACAAAAGTCCACATAATCTAGGAATTTTCTAAGGTCGTATTATCTTTACCAGTAAGTTTGACTAACGGCACTTTCTTCTGTGAGGATCTTCAAGTTAATAACAACCTGATAATTTCCGGTGGCCTTTATGAAGCCAAAGATAATAATAGCTTGATGGAGTTAGTAAACTATGCCGACCAAAAACAGAACTTTGTACTAGATTCATATCTAAAAGTCAATCAATATCATAGAGATCAATACTTAGAATTTGATCCTAAAACCAAATCAAGACCACAGATGACATCCCTATCTACAATAGACCGTTCAGATACAGTAGAGTCGAAAGTCAGAAAATCCAAACGCAACTAAACAGACTACTCGACCAAGACATAATTAAGCATAGCCATAGCCCCTGGAGCGCTCCTATATTTCTGGTGCCCAAAAAATCAAATGACCCTACAAAGAAGAAGTGGAGATTGGTCATAGACTATAGAAAGCTTAACGAGAAGACCATAAAGGATAAATATCCAATGCCCAATATTAACGATACACTAGACAAGATCGGTCGAGCAAAATATTTCACGGCTCTTAATTTAGCAAGTGGTTATCACCAAATTGAAATGGAGCCAAAAGACTCACCCAAAACAGCCTTCACGGCAGAAGGAGGCCACTACGAGTTCATAAGAATGCCATTTGGCATACTTACTAACGCCCCGGCTACCTTCCAACGAATTATGGATAATATTCTAGCCGATCTCAAAGGCAAATGTTGTTTAGTATATTTAGACGACATAATTGTTTTCTCATCATCATTACAAGAACACGTAAATGATTTACACCAACTACTCTCGAAATTAGCTGAGGCAAACCTTAAACTTCAACCGGACAAATCTGATTTTTTCCGTAAGGAAATCGAATATTTAGGACACGTAGTCACTAATGAGGGGATAAAACCTAACCCAATGAAAATTCACGCGATTAAAGCGTTTCCAATTCCCAAAACCAAGAAGGAAATTAAATCATTCTTAGGCCTCCTAGCTTATTATAGGAAATTCATTAGGAACTTCGCCTCAATCACCAAACCTTTAACACAGCAACTAAAAGGAAAGAAAATGGTCAAGATAGACGAAGAATACATCCGAGCCTTTGAAAAATGCAAAATCTTACTTCGCAATGACCCAATCTTACAATACCCTGATTTTACAAAACCGTTTGTACTAACAACCGATGCCAGCAACGTGGCAATCGGAGCAGTACTATCGCAGGGCCAAGCAGGATTAGAACGACCCGTATCATTCGCTAGTAGAATACTGTCCGACACAGAGAGAAATTACTCTACAGTGGAAAAGGAAATGTTAGCCATTATCTGGGCGACAAAATACTTCAGACCATACCTGTTCGGCAATAAATTCAAAATCAAGACGGACCACCGACCCTTGACATGGTTAATGAACTTAAAAAAACCAAATTCCAAGTTAGTTCGTTGGAAACTCCAACTTTTAGAATATGACTATGAAGTGGAATACAAAAAGGGAGCGGAAAACGTAGTGGCTGACGCGTTACGCCGCATCGAAATTAACTTCCACGACGCGACGCCCACGAACTACCAGGACATTAAAAGCTCCAATTCACCCTTGATCGAATTCAATTTACAAATTATACTCAAAGTAGGACCCAAACCAAACAAACTCACACAATCAATATTCAAGAACAAAATTAGGAAAACCTTCACCCCGCATAAGACCTACGCTATCATGATGAAAACGACATATTCCACATTTTCAATCAAACATATAAAAAATATTTTGCGAATTCAGGGCTATACAGAATAGTTAGATGTAACATGCTACTAAAGGATTTAATTACGACAGAGGAGCAGGACACCCTTATCAAAGAATATCACTCTCGCACAAACCACAGAGGTATAGACGAAGCACATAGCCAACTTAAACGACTAGCGTACTTTCCATATATGAAACAGAAAATTATAAATGACTGTGACATTTGCCAATCCTTAAAATACGACAGACAGCCCAAGAAAAACAAATTCCAGTATAAATAAACGTTTATGGCTACACAAAGACAAGATTAGAAGAAGAACTAAGAAGAAAAGTGACTAATCTAATTCCCATCTCGATAGTTTAGTTAAGATCATTACCGGCAATATGGATGCCGCGAATGAAACCAAAATCAATAACAAATTCTAAGAGATAGAAGGATTAGAAAATAATTTGAGTAATACCATTAAGAATCAACTTATAATTAATAACAATATAATCGATAGATTTAAGAATATTACTGAACACATAAATAATGAACAAAACACCATCAACACATTTGTAAACAATTTCAAAGATAACGTATATACTAAGGTAACACAAGAACACAAAGAAATACACAATTTGTAGAACTTCCTAAGTTTTATTGTTCAGTCCAAAATTTAAATTTATGTAATTAGAATCTAAATGTCCTAAAATTCATAATTTGTACTTTGTAATAATGCGGAGTTTGGGCGGACGAGCAATGGAGACTGCATCAGGAAAATTTTGAAGGGATGGCCTGCTACCTGCGACATGCAAGAATCTGGAAACGACGAAAATATAATTGAGCCGGAAATTGGACACATTATCATCATGAAGGCCATGAACGTCAACATCAACTCTTCGTGCGGCCCTTATACCACTATCAACGGCACAGCGATTATTAGCTATAAAAACTGCACCGTAGAGATACATAATATCACCTATGACGATTCCGAAGTTAATAATATAATGTGAAGATCTCCTTACCCAACCCAAGCCTAATACTGGTTAAGAATAACACAAGAAAACTTAATCTACGTCACCTAGAGCTGCAAAATCTGAACAACACTCAAGAAATTTTAGACGTCGAGACGCAACAACACGCCGTGCCGACCCTTCCTTCGTCCTGGCCGTCACTATATTCCAGGGGGGGAGGAGTTACCACCACTGCTTCTTCCCCTACCTCCGTCTCGCTTCCGCCCAAGAGAACCGCCACGAGCAACTCATACCGAAGTGACTGCATAATAAAAATTCATTCTAAAAACAGCAACTCAACGGAGCAACTCTATCTCTGAGCTCAGCCTTTAATTTTCACCAAATATTGGGATATTATATTATATTATATTATTATATAGTATTATATTATTATAACTCGCGCGCTGGTCAAGGAAAGTGTCGCCCATAAATTTAAAGGGAAAAGAGTTAATAATGTTGTAAAACTCAATGGCATAAGTAAAGATGCAATTCATAGCACTCAACAAGTTTTATATAATAAAAATATTGAAAAATACTGCTTTGAGATTTTGTCACACGTAATTTTAGACAAGTATTTGAAATATGATGTGTTAGTTGGACGAGAGATTCTTGGCGAAGGCTTTGGCGTAATGAGAGTCGCTGATAAATTTCAAATTTATAAAACGAAAATGACAGATTAATTTGATTCCGATAAAATTGTCTTAACAATTATCCTATTAGCGTAATACCAAAAACTCGAGTCTCGACAGGGCTGTTGGAAATTAAGTTAAAATCCACAAAAGACAGTCCAACGACGTCCCTATAGGCTTGGCGAGGAAGAGAAAAGCCTGGTGCGTTGTAAAATCGATGAGTTGTTAAAGGCAAATATAATCCGTCCAAGTTGCTCACGTTTCGCTATCCCAATGATGTTGGTAAAAAATTAAAATGGCACTGATCGTCTTTGTGTGGACTATAGGATGTCAAATGATAATATTATTGCTGATAGGTATCCTTTGCCTCCTATCGCAGACCAGATTTCCCGGTTTCGTGGTGCAAAATATTTCTCGTGCTAAGATATGGCTTGTGGTTTCTACCAAATTCCAGTACACGAAAATTCAATTTTACGAACCGCGTTTATGACTCCAGAGGGTCAGTATGAGTTTTAGACCATGCCTTTTGGTTTGAAAAATTCATCTTCTGAAGTAGCAGATATATTAGCTAAGTTTAAAAATAGCGATTTGCCTGAACATTTATTAAAAACCTATGAATTAAGGAAAGGAGTTTTTTATAGAAACATACAACGAAATGGTAAGACTAAATGCCTGTAATACCTAGGGCATTTAGATGGGCAGTAATTAATCACGTTCACGAATCTAATATGCATTTGGGTTGGGAGAAAATATTGGATAAAATCTATGGCTTTTATTGGTTTGAAAATATGTCAAAGTACGTTCATAGATTTGTTGAAAATTGCATTACTTGCAAATTAGCTAAGCCACCAGTGGAAAAAATTCAATCTGAACTACATACTAAGGTAGACATCCCTTGGTACACAGTGCTTATAGATATAACGGGAATGACATGAGTGGAAAGATTGACATAAAGGAATAAGTAATTGTCTTGGTAGATGCGTTCACGAAATTTGTTTACCTTAAATATTGATACTGAATGTTTAATCAAAGCTGATAAAGCCGCCGTGTTCTTGATTGATACAGGCGCGAGTAGTGCAAACGGCCAGGTAGAGCGTATAATGAGCACACTTAAGAGTATGTTGACAGCACTCGAAACCGGTCAGAGGTTGTGGCAAGATGCTCTAAGCGAAGTACAATTGGCAATGAATTGCACTGCCAATCGAGTCACAAAGATCAGTCCATTAGAAATACTAATTGGTAGAGAAACTAGACCTCTCGGTTTGAAGCAGGTGAAGAAGAGGATAATTTAATTGATAGTCTATAAGAAACTATAAGAAAATATTAGATATGTTTTAAAGTCTTTAACAATCAAAAGAACTTAAAACATTCACATAAGTTTTTGAGGGCATTTCCCAATAGAGAATGCATCTGACTCTCAAGTGAGAAATAGATATAAAGAAGGCAGAGCAGTTGCCTTGGAACTGCAAGAGGGGATATAGACACCGCACCATAACAGATGGAATAGTTATGGCGGGGATCGGTAAAAAAAAAGAAGAATTGTTAAGTTGGATTTAAAGGAAAATGTTATGGAAAAGTTTAAGCGATGATATTGTAAAACCACTTGTTTTGTATAAAAGTTAAAACTTTATATAAATAAGAGTTAATGAAGTAAATGGTTAATGAAATTTGACAATAACTGAGAAAATCTTGTCCTAGATCTAACACACGAGGACGTGTGATTTGTCAGAAAGGTCGTGTCGTAGAGTGGTAAATTAGCCTACTGTATATGTTATGTGTGGCATAGAATGGCAAGTTTGACCATTGAAAAATGGAAGAAGGCTCAAATTATTAGTATATATTAGAGTGTTAACATTTAACTGTGGTTGTAAACATCAAGTCCGTTGACAAGTTTGGACACTACATAAATTATAAACATATCATAATATCTACTAACCTAGTGCATAATTTGAGCCTCCTTTAATTTTTCAATTATGGATGTAACTTTATCTGGACTCCATATTGATACAGATGGTAACTTTAATATACAATGAAAATGAATAAAAATAAAGTTTTATGTAGGCATAATGGAAGTCATACAATTTATATTATTATATCTCCAAAACGAAAAAGCCTAAATAAATTGGTTTATCATAAATGTTTTGTAACTTTTTCTTATGAATGGCATACATTTTATCATTATATTTTGTAGACTTATGAAGGACTGGCCCTAGTCCTATACTCTGTATTGATTTATATATATTTTATATAAATAGATCAATTGTTTTTTCAATACCTGGGTGTGAGTTTTTTATGGTTCTGTATTATTAATTCTTTGAATGGGAAAGTTTGGATGTCTGTTAATTTGGAATTTCATTATGAAAATAGATAGCTGTTTTTTTTTAACAAAGGTATTCTTTTATTGTTTCTTTTTGCAGACTGACTTGTCATTTCCTTGTATTTGATTTTGATATTTAGTTTATGGATAATGGATTGTTTTCACATGATTGTTGTTGTCATTGTCAGCCTTTATGAATTCTAATTGTCTATTAAAGTAATTTAAAGGCCTTTCTGTTATTTGTATGTAGTATTGACTGTCGTCTTGAGCACTGTGTATTGGTTCTCTGGTACAGGCTACTACTTCTTCTAAGAAATATTCTTTTATTTTAATACGGGACAAGGCATCGGCTACATTATTCTCTTTTCCAGGGAGATATTTAATTTCGTAGTCAAATTCGGTCAGTCTGATTCTCCATCGTTGCAATTTCATATTGGGTTCTTTTATATTGTTTAGTCAAACTAAGGGTTTATGCTCGCTTAAGATTTGAAATTTTCTGCAGAATAAATATGGTCTGAAGTATTTTCTCACCCAAACAATAGCTTCGTGTTCGTTGAGGGTTCGGCTAGCATTGGTTGTTAGTGAGAATGGTTTTTCAAAGTTGGGATAAATTAGTGTTGGGTCTGAGGTTATGAGAATTTTAAGTTTTTCGAACGCGGATAGGTGATCTGTATTTTTCACATTTATAACAGTGTTCTTTTTCAATTTGCTCGTCATTCGTTTTGCAATGTTTGCGAAATTAGGAATGAATTCGCGATAAAAGCCGCATAATCCTAAAAATGATTTTATTTCCTTGGTGGTTTTTGGTATTGGAAAGTTGGTTATTGCTTTTACTTTATTCGGATTTGGTTTTATGGCTTTGGTAGTTATGATATGCTCAAGGAATTCAGTTTCCTTTTTCATAAACTCACATTTGTATAATTGTAGAGATATTATGTTTATAGATATTATGTGTTCCTCCAATGATGTGGAATAGATAATGATAAATAAGACAATCTTTGAAGATAAGATAAATTATTCATGCAACGTTGAAAAGTTGCTGTAGCATTTTTGAACCCAAAGGTCATACGAGTAAATTCGTAATGACCGGGTTTTATTCGAGAAGGCAGTCTTTGCAATAGATCATTGATCCATTTGAATTTGATGGAAACATTTTGCAAGATCAATGGTTGTAAAGTATTGGCATTTTCCGAGTTTGTCTAATATCTCGTAAATATTTGGTATAGGAAATTTGTCGTTTATTGTGATTTCATTGAGGTTCCGATAGTCTATGACTATTCTTAATTTCTGTTGACCTGAGGCATCCATTTTGGTCCTATCCAGACTGGGGAAAAGTATGGGGATTTAGATTTTCTGATTATTCCTTGTTTTGTCACTGCGTCTATTGGTTCGTTGACTTCTTTGTCGTAAGTTTGAGGATATTTGTAATGTTTTTTGTATATAGGATCCTCATGTTTAGTTTGAATTACATGTTTGTTCGTACTAGTGAAAGTCAAATTGTCTCCTTCTCTGTACTGAATATCAGGGAAATTAAACAAAACTTTTTTTAATTTTTCTTTCTCTTCGTCGTTTAAATGTTCTAGTCTGAATTGATTACGTTCTTGGAGTTCATTTTCGGTGGATGGAGGTCTCAAACATTCTGCTGTGTTTGTTTCTATGTGGACTTAATCTATTTTTTCCGAGGCGTGTAGATGTAAATTTTCCATTTTAAATTTTGCAGTATTGCTATCTCTGTCTTTTAACTGGTGGATTAAAGCCACGATTATTAGATTGTGTCCTGTGTCTGTCCGTGGTTTAACTTTCGTTTAAATTCCTGATGAAGATTTTGATTGGTATTTTGGTTTGGATGATTAAATGGCTGAGGGAAATATTGTTTGAAACCTGTAAATTTGTAAATTTGGGTTGCTAGATGACTTTCGTTCGACAAATGTTTCATAATTTAGAGACCGTGTTTATGTCTTCCCTAACTAACCGCATATACAATCAATCGGGTTGTCTTTTGTTGATAACGTCTTTGATGGTCTTCTGCATTGCATTGTTGTATACCAGGGTGTTTTCACTATTATTTTCTAATACTAGCTTATTGGTTATTATGTAAGATTTGGTTTCTAGTTCTTCGATGAACTTACGTAGGTTTCCAGTGAAGTTGGTGTTGAAAAGTCGTCTTAATAATTCTTCGTAAGTCGTCTGGGTCTGGGAATTCGTCGATCACGGCATGTTTTAATGTTGTCCTGTTGTTGGCTTGCACTATTTGTGAGATCCTGAGGGCATCTCCGTCCAAATGTCTTTCGATAGCTCCGAACATCATATTTGCTACTATGCGTTGTTATGTACAGCGGCAGCATATAATTGATTATTTTGATGAATGCGGATAAGGCTTCTGGGCCAGTGTCGAAAGATGGTACGTGCCTTAATTGGCTGAGGCACTGATGAAATTCCGTTTCGGTTAGAGTGGTCATTTTGATGGTTTGCTTTGTAGCTTTAAGCGGGTTTTGCGTGATAAATGTTTTCTAATACAGGTTGTTACGAGTCTGATATTATTATCACTTATGACCTTCAGAAATGTTCGTATTTTTTTATTTAATGCACACACGCACGTCGATACTTTCCGCGGATAATTTTAAAATGTTAATGTTTGTTTAAGGATTTCATATACCTTCTAATGGCAATGATCCTCTTAATGTTCACCAACACTTTTTAATTATCTTACCGGCTCCGCGCCAATTAGATTTTCGTACGAGCAAAAAAAATAAAACACACGCCTTATTTTTAATGCAATAGTTAAACTTTATTGTATACGCGAACTGAACGTCCTGTTGGAGGAAAGTAGCTTTAAAAACTAAACTGACAATACGTCTTGATCTTAAATGAAACTTCTTATTGCGACTTAGGTCTAATGTGTGTGAGGCTCAGTGTGTGGGTATGTGTAGAAATATGCTGGGTCCTCATTTATGCTGTTATGATCCTTGCACTTTGGTGGCGTGATTTTTGGGACTGTGCAAAAGGACCCTATCTGAGTTCTTAGAAATGTTTATGGTTAGTCTAATAGGGAATGATTGTTGCTGATCCAATGGGGGAGCTGGGAATGCTTATAGCTGGTCAACCGGTAATCTTTAGAGTTGGCCTGATGAGGGAGCTGTGAATGTTTATATTTGATAAACTGGGAATGTTTATAGTTGGCCTGATGAGGAAGAATGTTTACAATTGAATATTGAATATCTTTGATTGGTCTAATGGGAGGGAGCTGGTGTTGTGGATATCTTTATATCTCACTATATGTATATATTTTTATACCAGCTACCCATAAGATAGAAGGGTATTATAATTTTGTGACTTCAGGAAATGTATGTAACAGGCAGAAGGTATCAACTTCGACCCCATAAAGTATATATATTCTTGGTCGGGGCCACCAGCCGAGTCGATACAGCCATGTCCGTCTGTCCGTCTGCCCGTCTGTCCGTCTGTCTGTCTGTCTGTCTGTATGAACACCTACATCTATTGTTAGAGATTCCAAACTTGGTACCAGTATTGGTGTATGTCCTACGTAGATCACGTTTGTTTTAGAATCCTGCTCCTAAAATCCGAAATTTTACCAGGGAAATTTAATAGTAAGATATTAACGACGATTCCCGAGAATTTGGTCGCGATCGCATGAACAACTTGGAAGTTATTCAAGAAACAGTTTTGTATAGGAAAATTCATAGGCGGCTGCACGTGGCTTGTTTCATGGTATATTTTATACTTTATGCAATATTTAGGGTGTGGTGGAATATGAATGTACCAATATACCGAAAATGCTTTTTGGTATATTTTAGTATATTTTAACTGGGTAGCTGGTAAATCCAGTCGACCACACTCGACTGTAGATTTCTGATTTGTTTAAACCCAGCTTTCTGCTTTAATTATAGTATGAAATGGATATTTTTTAACTTCAAGCCGTTCTTCAGACTTTGTTGAAGCGTTTTGTAATGAATTACATATTTCTCCTTATCTCAGAGATCGGCTATAAGTTTTTGAATTTTTTATTTTGTCGATGGAAATTTATTGGCTGGACAGAATGGGTCAGAATGGTGGATATCGTTAGTGAGTATGAATACTACTAACCTCAAGAATGTATCCATACTCGCTTTTCTCACAAATTTTATTAATTTAAAATGTTTCTATTTGCTCCTGCTCTAACCATGGCCCAGCCATGTCTATGACTACATTGTACCACTCCGCCTCGATTTTGACCTGAATTTAATCATCTATATCGGTGAGTAATTCGGTTTGATAATAATTTAGGGTTATTTTTCTTAATACTTTGGAATTCTTGGATGTTTTATTAAATATTTTATGTTATGCACTAATGATTTGATAGTCATTTCTCTTTTTGTGTTTTTTTAATTTCGTATTTACACATTTTGATTTTTTTTAAATTCTACGCTTCAAAACAAAACAAGGAAGAAAGCTACAGTCGAGTGTGCTCGACTGTGATATACCCGCTACCCAGCTCAAATATACTAAAATATACCAAAACGTATTTTTGGTATATTCGGTATATTTGTACATTCATATTCCATCACATACTAAATATCGCATAAAGTATAAAATATACCAAGCACGGTCACATTGTTCACCAGAAATAAGCCACGTGCGGCTGGCTATGGATTTCCCCATACAAAACTGTTTCTGGGCAATCATGGAGACTTATTATCTTCGTATGTCCCAAAACTCGAGACTGTATCTTTAAAATTGTGCTAGCAAATAGTTTTTTTCGATTTTAGGGGCAGGACATACACCAATACTGGTACCAAGTTTGAAACCTCTAGCTCTTATAGTCTCTGAGATATAGGTGTTCATACAGACAGACGGACATGGCTATATCGACTCGGCTGGTGACCCTGACCAAGAAAATATATACTTTATGGGGTCGGAAAAGCTTCCTTCTGCCTGTTACATACATTTTCTGAAGTCAGAAAGCTATAATACCCTTCTACCCTATGGGTGGCGGGTATAAATACATGCTTTTCAGATTTGTTCCTTTTGATCCCGCGATGGTGGACGTGACGCAAGGTCAATAATTCCGGAGTTATTATTTTGAAATGCTATCCAATTATGTCGTTTTGAAAATGTTAGAAATTTTTATCCCTAACAAGTACAATATAATATTTAGAATTGTTTACTTTTACAGCAAAGAAAAAAAATAAATAAAAATAGTGGTTTCATTTTGTAACAGCACATTTAGGATTAATTCATATAGTCAACGAAAACATAGAAATACTCGAATACGGTGCCTTATAATAATCTTACTTATTTAGTTTGTTGACCATATTATCAATGAATTCCTTGCTTCGGGTCGCCATTCGATCCTCTCTTTCATCAATTCGATAAGTGTGCGCTTCTTTCATTCCAGCAATAAGATTTAATATCGCATCTCTGTCATCAATGCATGCTCGCAATTCGGTTGGAACATCTTCAAAATCTTGCATTGCTAGTTTAGTAGAAATAAAGCGAGTTACAATTTCAGTCATATTTTCAGAAAAATGAACAGATATTTCTCGCAGTTGAACAAAAAACGCTTGCGATTGCTCCAAAAATTTTGCCATCAAATCCGAAATCTTACGATGAAAGTTCGTTGTGGACTCCTGTAAAGCTTTTTAAATATAAATAATTAAAATTTTTAATTCGAAATATCAATACAACCTCAATTGTTTCATGCAAATGTAACTCTTGAGCCATAAGCACATGCCACATATCATTTAACGTGTCTTCAAAATTAACATTTAGTTTGTCCATAATATCTGACAATTTCAAATTTTCAAGAGAGTCTTCATCATCACCATGCATTACATTCTGCTCTAATAGTCGTAGAGTTACTCGCGCTTCTTCGAAAATTTTGTCTTTGTATATCAAAAAGTCTTCGATTTCCACTTGTCCAGCTGTTTGCATTTTTTTCTGACCATCAATTAAATTATCCATAAAATCAGTAATTTCTTCGTCTCTCTCAACAAATTTTTTTAAACCTAATTTATAAATTTCTTGAGTCAGTTCAAAAACATCTTTTTCATACTCTTCGGCCAATTCTTGAGTTTGTTGACCAACCATCATTAAAACTCGTCCATCAGAATCATCTCTCCAAAAAGAATTAAACAGTTGATTGCCATCCAGATGATCTACAAAACTTGATTCTAATCGCTTCGCTTCAGAAATCTCACGTGCCTGGACTTCACAAGCTTGAATTTCCTTTTCCTGAAGATATTCAATTTCACGTATTTCACGACTGTTAAAAAAGTTTTAGATAAAACAAGTTAGAAAGCTTAAGTCGAGTATGCTCGACTGTGAGATACCCGCTACCCAGTTCAAATATACTTTAGTATATTTGGTATTATTGATATATTTGGTTTTATTAATATTCCTTAACGTCCCAAATAAAGTATAATCTATGAGATTTAGGTGTTCATACAGACAGGCAGACAGACCGACAAAAGGACAGACGGACATGGCTAATTATCTCGGCTGCAAGGACTGTTAAAAAAGTTTTAGATAAAACAAGTTAGAAAGCTTAAGTTGAGTGTGCTCGACTGTGAGATACCCGCTACCCAGTTCAAATATACTTTATTATATTTGGTATTATTGGTATATTTGGTATATTTGGTTTTATTAATATTCCTTAACCTCCCAAATAAAATATAATCTCTGAGATTTACGTGTTCATACAGACAGGCAGACAGACCGACAAATGGACAGACGGTCATGGCTAATTGTCTCGGCTGGCAATTGTCTCTCCTTCTGCCTGTTACATACATTTTCTCGATTTCGAAGTTATGATATCGTACGGGTAGCTGGTATAATAGTTACCCTGAATTTCAAAACTCACCAAAATAGAGTTTGCGCCTTTTCTCTATTTTCTTTTTTTATGAATGTATATTCATAATAATGCAAATGTGGTAATAAGGCAATTGCGTATTGTGATAGGGAAAAGTCCGTTAGTTGGGCGACAGGATTGCCCTCCAAATTTAAAACTCTTAAATTTATCATAAAACGAAAACGGTCTATCTGTAAAAGAAATGAATATAAAATAAATTAATTTGTATCTTGGGTATAAAAATTAAATATATAAACCACCAACCTATAAGAAATTTCTGACGTAAAATAGAGTATTCGAGATTTATTTATTAATGGTTCATTACAAATTCAAGATGGGTTAGTGCCTGAAATACTCAATTTCGGACGTTTAACTTCACCTACAAATACAGTCACTGCGTCGACGATGCACAAAAAAACACGACCTCTCTCCAACTAACCGAAAGTAAAAGTCAGATGAAGAATGAAAGATATGATAACTAAATCAAATTAAACTAATTTGTGGAAAGCAAGCTCTTCTATAAGCCCCGAAAACTTTGTATCAACGCTCTCAGCTGCAAGGGCGGTAATTTTTTGTTATGTTGCAAGATTTATGTCATTGGGATTGGGATTATGTTGGGTCGGTTTGCCATAATTTGCTTTATTTCTCACATGTTGATGCATTCTATAGTTTGATTATTTTGTTAAATGTTCGTTATACGTTTATTAAATCCAAGTAGCTCTCTAATTCTTCATTTGTGTTTTGTTGTTGTTACTTTCAACTTTAATGGTATCTCGAATACAGTGTTCTTTTTGTTAAATATATATTTGGTGTTCAAATAAAATTTTTTTGAGCCAATATGAATTTAAATTATCATTATATCCAATACGAAGGATTGTTTTTGTTATTATCAATGATTATACAATTAAATGTTCAAAAGGTAATCATAATTGGGTTTCATTTCAATTTTTAAGAAAAAGTTTGAATATCCCAAAGTTTGAATATTGAAATACCGAAAAATCGAAATTAAATTTATAAGCGGAATTTTGGTACCTATGAAGATAACTACAATATCGATGAATTTAGTCGCGATCCGATGAAAAAGTTTTTTAAGAAACAGTTTTGTATAAGAAATTCCATAGGTACCTACACGTGGTTTATTTAGGATACCAAATATACCTAAAATTATTTTATCCGTTCGTAGATATCTTGGGAAACCCAGTCGGCAAAATATTTCTTTCATGGCTCAGATTGTACAAATTTTAGCTCCATATACCTGGAAAAATAGCCTATAAATACGAGTATGTATTTTCCGTTTGGAAGTGGAAGTCAGTCAGTCAGCTATAGGTCTCCATGGACTAGTTGGAAAAGCAGTTCTTTGCATAGGAGCAGGCCTTGGTGGCTGGGATACCACCATGCAATCCTTGCATGATTTCACAAAATTTTCTACATCTCAATCGATGCGTGGCCACCACACTTTTACTCTTAATCGGCGCTTCATGGCCGACTCAAGGGGTGTCCTTCATGGGCTAGTTCTAAAATTCTCAAGCTTTTTGAGATAATTAACCGTGTTCCCCTCAACAGGATTTTTCCTAGCGTCGACATTTCGAACCAAAATGGGTAGAAACTATTTAATGTATTGCCTTCCCATGAATTGGAATCTAGACAAGTCATCGCGTCCACTATTTCCTCATTGGCACCACTCTTTAGTGCAATTTCCGAAATATTCAATGATGTAGGGAAGGTGTATTCAACGACTCGAAATATGTTGTGTTCAGTTATCCGCCAGTTCGAATATGTTGATGGTAATTCGCATAATCGAGATAGGCTATCTGAAATGTTGCCTTGCCGGCTTTATAGATCACAGTGAACTTAAAAGCTTGTAAACGTAAGAGCCATCGTTCAATCCGTGCCGGCGGTCTTGACGTTGGTTTAATCATGCTTTCCAACGGCCTGCGGTCTCTAACTACCTCGAATAGAATACAAAGCAAAAATACGACGTGTAAAATACATGTGAAAAAAAAGTCTAATGACACGTGGTTTGAGTATACTGTTTGATATTAGTTTGTAAGCGCGTGTGATGCGTAATGAGAACACAAAAGTAATAATGTTGTACAGAAACAAAAGGCACGACTTTAAAAAGAAAACAAAAAAAAAAAAAAAGCAACCAAATGTTGGGGCAGTACCATGAGTACGGGCCGAATTAAAAAGAGCAACCACAGTGTTGGGGCAGTACCATGAGTACGGCCCGAATTAAAAATAGCAATCACAGTGTTTGGGCAGTGCCATGAGTAAGGGCCGAATTAAAAGAGCACCCACAGTGTTGGGGCAGTGCCATGATTACGGGCCGAATTAAATAAAGCAACCATAGTGTTGGGGCAGTGCCATGAGTACAGGTCGAATTAAAAAGAGCAACCACAGTGTTGGGGCAGTATCACATATATGTATGTACATAAGGATGTATATACGAAGCTGGTTCTAAGCCAGGAGCTATACAAAAAAAAAAATAAATAAAAGTATGAGCCGTAATAAGTATATGTTGAATACAACTTAATATTTGCAACCATTTGATTGAGTCAGTCGCAGTTTGCCAACTAAAAACAAATGTATTTTGTTTAATTTCGAATTTCAATCAATAATGACAGAGAGCGTTATTAAGCCTTTTCTCTGCGAAACAATTGAGAAACCTCTTTTGCGCGGTGAATGGGATAAATGCCTTTGAAATTTACCTTGAAGAAATGATATTTCCATTCGTAAGAGGAGCAAATTATTACATTTTGGGGGTCCACAGCTTTAAACTGTGGCATTCTCTTTACTTAATGCTATTGTGGATAATGTTCTAGACATTTACAGGGTTCTAGTCGACAAACTAAACGCATATTTCTCAAATTTGTTTTAAAACTTCGAAATCAACTACAGAAATGTGACTTTGGGGCCACCAAAACAGAAATCGCTGTGCCGGCGTTAATCCAAAAAAATTGGAATAATGGAATTACCCTTTACCAATATTCGACAATTTTATGACTAAGTTGAAGGGTGCAACATATTTCACACGACTGGACCTAAAAAGTGTCTACCACAGAGCACAACCACATTTATTGCCCACTTGGGCTATTTAGGTACAAAAGGCTCATGTTTGGTGTTAACTCTGCTCCCGAGATATTTCAGAGGAGACTCGAGGAACTCTTAGTCTAATGCAGGAATGTGATGAATTACATAGATGATGTAAATATTTTCGGAATCATCGAGAAGGATCATGACGATGCAGTCCAGAAAGTTAAAAATGTCCTACAGGAAAACGACGTTGCATTGAATGAGGAAAAATGCGTCTGGAAAACATAAGAAGTAAAATTCCTAGGACTTATACTGTCAGATAAAGGTATTGAGGTAGATCCTGAAATAGTCAAAACAATCATGTCTTTCAGAGATCCCAAAAACAAGTAGGAAACGAGGAGTTTTCTAGGACTCGTTACTTATGTGGGGAAATTCATTCCTAACCTGGCAAATTGTACAGAGCCTTTAAGGCGACTACTGAAAAAAGAAAGCAAAATCAATTGGGGCGATGTAGAAAAAAAGGCTTTTGAAGTCCTTAAGGCCCATTTGGCAAATATACCAAGTTTATCCTATTTTTACCCAAATAAAAAGACAAGTCTAATAGCGGATGCCAGCCCAGTTGCATTGGGAGCAGTACTAGTGCAATTTGACAAATCGGGAGAACCTAAAATTATCTCAGTTGCAAGTCACAGCCTATCGGACATCGAAAAACGGTATTCCCAGACCGAAAAAGAAAGTCTTGCTCTAGTATGGGCTGTTGAAACCAACGTCAAAACCGCCGGGACGGATGGAACGATGGCTCTTACGTTTACAAGCTTTTAAGTTCAATGTGATCTATAAAACCGGCAAGGAAAACATTTCAGATAGCCTATTTCAATTATGCGATTTACCATCAACATATTCGAACTGGCGGGTAACTGAACACAACATATTTCTAGTCGTTGAATACACCGTCCCTACATAATTGAATATTTCGGAAATTGCACTAAAGAGTGGTGCCGATGAGGAAATAGTGGACGCGATGACTTGTCTAGATTCCAATTCATGGGAAGGCAATACATCAAACAGTTTCTACCCATTTCGGTTAAAGATGTCGACGCTAGGAAAAATCCTGTTGAAGTACGTAGATGCGCCGTTATTGACTTCCTCATGGACATTAATTTATCCATGTGGCCAAACCCTACTCCTCAATGACCGAAAAGTTCAGCTTAAACAACCAACACCCGAGCTGTCGAAAGACTCTCCTTCAGTTTTTAGAGCGCCTCTACTATCTCCTAAAATTTATTTTGATGTGCCTTGATTTTCGTGATAGCCTCGACTTTCTCGAGATCAGTACACATATCTTTAATGTTACAGTTACATGTGCCAAATACACCAACCTCTGGATGCATTTATATTAAACGCATGTGGTTCAAATTTTTGCCCGATGACGATTGCTAATTGAATGGAATACGGTGCACCCCTTACTATGCTTACCATTTTGCAGTAATCAATATGCAATATGCCAGATTAACTTATGACTTAGTTTTATATTCATTAACGTAATTTGCCTAATTAATTGCTAAACTTAAACATTTGACTTTTTTTACAGTTTGGCGTGTCATTTTCTTTAACTGATATCAAATGGCTTTCAATTTTACTAAATAGTATTAAATGATATCACCTACAAAACAAGACTAAGATCTTCAAAATGCGTGCATTAAAAAAAAAGATACAGACCTTTGAAGTTGAAACAATGAACTCGTGTTACAGTTTTGCTCGTTAGTGTATAAGGGCGACACATAGTCGGAAAATATTCCGGTACTTTGTTTTGCAAACTGTTTTAAATAGTGGCAAAGTGAGAGACAGAGAGAGAGAAAGAGAGAGAGAGAGAGAGAGAGAGAGAGAGGAGTGCAGTTCATGGTCGTAGAACGCTAACTGACGAGTTAAAAAGAGTCTCCGATGATCCTGATAAACTTCTTGGTATGACGAAATACTGATGAATTGAGCATTCCGCCGAGTGCGGGTCAATTTGTCAAGCGTCGAGAAAGTGAACAGAACTTACTATGTTTCCATTTCCGGGCGTAATGTAATTATGGATCTACCACAAATGAGTTTAGGACATCAAGATTCGGATCAGATCCTTGAAGCCCAATAAGCACAAAACCGATATCTCTTGGACATAATCAAGTCATCATGCTGTTTATGTTGCGATCCAGATCGTTTGAATTTACATTCCATACCATGAGTACTTCCAGCACTCCAGCTTGCAGTTCCATTTGCAGTTGACTTCTCGTTTGTATATTTGACGAAAACACCACTGCATGGCACTTGTTGTGGGTTGTACGGCTGTGCAGCAGAATCACGAACATAACTGCCGACGTTTCTATAATCTCGAAACACTGGACGCCCAGATAGAGTCTTTTAACAATAGTGCATTTTAATTTTCACTCAAATGTAAATGGCTTTTTCGATTTTATAGGACAGGACATGCACCAATACTGGTACCAAGTTTGCAATCTCTTGCTCTTACGGTCTCTGAGATCTAGGTGTTCAGACAGACAGACAGAGAGACGGATATGGCTATGACGACTCGGCTGATGACCCTGACCAAGAATATGCATACTTTATGGGGTCGACGAAGTTTTATTCTGCTTGTAACAAACACTTCCTTGAGTCACAATGTCACAATACTCTTCTACCCTATAAGTGGCGGGTATAAAGAGTTGATGTAACTTTTGGAAATTATGAAATTATGATTCCGATAAGATGGCCCTAGAAAGCGTTTTGAAATGCTACTCTGAATGGTTTCTAGATGAAATACTTCAGAGTCTTTTAAC
Organism: Drosophila siamana; assembly: GCA_035047445.1. NCBI lineage: Eukaryota > Metazoa > Arthropoda > Insecta > Diptera > Drosophilidae > Drosophila > Drosophila siamana. The sequence goes on from JAWNPP010000095.1 coordinate 270,508, forward strand.
AATAGGGCATTTGAATTTTCACTCAATATGACAAGTGTTCGTTTCTTAAAACAATAATGACATAATAGTTACAGAGAACAAAAGAGCACATCGCAATGCAAAAGAAAATTAAGAACTAGTTTTTGTATCCAAATAGACGAACCATTAGAGAATAAGAACAGACAAGTAGTAATAAACCAACAATTAAATACTAGAATAAACGAGTAAAGCTGTGTCACGAATGCAATAATAAAGACAACAAGAGCAGAAAAATATCCAAGATAACTTTGTATACATAATAAAATAAAGACTTCAACTGTTTAAAAACGATCTTAACAATTTACCAAAACTGTTTCTTGAATAACTTCCAAGTTTTCCATCCGATCACGACCAAATTTCCAGGGATCATCGACACTGTAATTACCATCATATATACCAAAATTCAAGATCTTTAAAATTGCGCTAGTAAATGACTTTTTCGATTTTATAGGGCGGAAAGGGGCGTGCCAAAAAATCTTAAATTAATTTGTTTTGCGCAGGACATGCACCAATACTGGTACCAAGTTTGCAGTCTCTTGCTCTTACGGTCTCTGAGATCTAGGTGTTCAGACAGACAGACAGAGAGACGGATATGGCTATGACGACTCGGATGGTGACCCTGACCAAGAATATGCATACTTTATGGGGTCGACGAAGTTTTATTCTGCTTGTAACATACAATTCCTTGAGTCACAATGTCACAATACCCTTCTACCCTATAAGTGGCGGGTATAAAGAGTTGATGTAACTTTTGGAAATTATGAAATTATGATTCCGATGAGATGGCCTTAGAGAGTATTTTGAAATGCTACTCTGAATGGTTTCTAGATGGTATACTGCAGAGTCTTTTAACAATAGGGCATTTGAATTTTCACTCAATATGACAAGTGTTCGTTTCTTAAAACAATAATGGCATAATAGTTACTGGTGACCCTGACCACGAATATGCATACTTTATGGGGTCGAGGAAGTTTTATTCTGCTTGTAACATACAATTCCTTGAGTCACAATGTCACAATACCCTTCTACCCTATAAGTGGCGGGTATAAAGAGTTGATGTAACTTTTGGAAATTATGAAATTATGATTCCGATAAGATGGCCTTAGAAAGCGTTTTGAAATGCTACTCTGAATGGTTCTAGATGGTATACTTCAGAGTCTTTTAACAATAGGGCATTTGAATTTTCACTCAATATGACAAGTGTTCGTTTCTTAAAACAATAATGGCATAATAGTTACAGAGAACAAAAGAGCACATCGCAATGCATAAGAAAATTAAGAACTAGTTTTTGTATCCAAATAGACTAACCATTAGAGAATAAGAGCAGACAAGTAGTAAAAAATCAACAATTAAATACTAGAATAAACGACTAAAGCTGTGTCACGAATGCAATAATAAAGACAACAAGAGCAGAAAAATATCCAAGATAACTTAGTATACATAATAAAATAAAGACTTCAACTGTTTAAAAACGATCTTAACAATTTAACAAAACTGTTTCTTGAATAACTTCCAAGTTTTCCATCCGATCACGACCAAATTTCCAGGGATCATCGACACTGTAATTACCTTCATATATACCAAAATTCTATCTTTAAAACTGCGCTAGTAAATGACTTTTTCGATTTTATAGGGCGGAAAGGGGCGTGCCAAAAAATCTTAAATTAATTTGTTTTGCGCAGGACATGCACCAATACTGGTACCAAGTTTGCAGTCTCTTGCTCTTACGGTCTCTGAGATCTAGGTGTTCAGACAGACAGACAGAGAGACGGATATGGCTATGACGACTCGGATGGTGACCCTGACCACTAATATGCATACTTTATGTGGTCGAGGAAGTTTTATTCTGCTTGTAACATACAATTCCTTGAGTCACAATGTCACAATACCATTCTGCCCTATAAGTGGCGGGTATAAAGAGTTGATGTAACTTTTGGAAATTATGAAATTATGATTCCGATAAGATGGCCTTAGAAATCGTTTTGAAATGCTACTCTGAATGGTTTCTAGATGGTATACTTCAGAGTCTTTTAACAATAGGGCATTTGAATTTTCACTCAATATGACAAGTGTTCGTTTCTTAAAACAATAATGGCATAATAGTTACAGAGAACAAAAGAGCATATCGCAACGCAAAAGAAAATTAAGAAATAGTTTTTGTATCCAAATAGACGAACCATTAGAGAATAAGAACAGACAAGTAGTAATAAATCAACAATAATAAGAATAAACGAGTAAAGCTGTGTCACGAATGCAATAATAAAGACAACAAGAGCAGAAAAATATCCAAGATAACTTTGTATACATAATAAAATAAAGACTGTTTAAAAACGATCTTAACAACTTAACAAAACAGTTTCTTGAATAACTTCCAAGTTTTCCATCCGATCACGACCAAATTTCCAGGGATCATCGACACTGTAATTACCTTCATATATACCAAAATTCTATCTTTAAAACTGCGCTTGTAAATGACTTTTTCAATTTTATAGGGCGGAAAGGGGCGTGCCAAAAAATCTTAAATTAATTTGTTTTGCGCAGGACATGCACCAATACTGGTACCAAGTTTGCAATCTCTTGCTCTTACGGTCTCTGAGATCTAGGTGTTCAGACAGACAGACAGAGAGATGGATATGGCCATGACGACTCGGCTGGTGACCCTGACCAAGAATATGCATACTTTATGGGGTCGACGAAGTTTTATTCTGCTTGTAACATACAATTCCTTGAGTCACAATGTCACAATACCCTTCTACCCTATAAGTGGCGGGTATAAAGAGTTGATGTAACTTTTGAAAATTATGAAATTACGATTCCGATAAGATGGCCTTAGAAAGCGTTTTGAAATGCTACTCTGAATGGTTTCTAGATGGTATACTGCAGAGTCTTTTAACAATAGGGCATTTGAATTTTCACTCAATATGACAAGTGTTCGTTTCTTAAAACAATAATGGCATAATAGTTACAGAGAACAAAAGAGCACATCGCAATGCAAAAGAAAATTAAGAACTAGTTTTTGTATCCAAATAGACGAACCATTAGAGAATAAGAACAGACAAGTAGTAATAAATCAACAATTAAATACTAGAATAAACGAGTAAAGCGGTGTCACGAATGCAATAATAAAGAAAACAAGAGCAGAAAAATATCCAATATAACTTTGTATACATAATAAAATAAAGACTTCAACTGTTTAAAAACGATCTTAACAATTTAACAAAACAGTTTCTTGAATAACTTCCAAGTTTTCCATCCGATCACGACCAAATTTCCAGGGATCATCCAACCTGTAATTACCTTCATATATACCAAAATTCATATATACCAAAATTCCATCTTTAAAACTACGCTTGTAAATGGCTTTTTCGATTTTATAGGGCGGAAAGGGGCGTGTCAAAAAATCTTAAATTAATTTGTTCTGCGCAGGATATGCACCAATACTGGTACCAAGTTTGCAATCTCTTGCTCTTACGGTCTCTGAGATCTGGGTGTTCAGACAGACAGACAGAGAGACGGACATAGCTATGACGACTCGGCTGGTGACCCTGACCAAGAATATGCATACTTTATGGGCTTATGGGATAAGATGGCCTTGGAAAGCGTTTTCGAAATGCTACTCTGAATAGTTTCTAGATAGTATACTGCAGAGTCTTTTAACAATAGGGCATTTGAATTTTCACTTAATATGACAATTGTTCGTTTCTTAAAACAATAATGGCATAATAGTTACGGAGAACAAAAGAGCACATCGCAATGCAAAAGAAAATTAAGAACTAGTTTTTGTATCCAAATAGACGAACCATTAGAGAATAAGAACAGACAAGTAGTAATTAATTAACAATTAAATACTAGAATAAACGAGTAAAGCTGTGTCACGAATGCAATAATAAAGACAACAAGAGCAGAAAAATATCCAAGATAACTTTGTATACATAATAAAATAAAGACTTCAACTGTTTAAAAACGATCTTAACAATTTAACAAAATAGTTTCTTGAATAACTTATAAGTTTTCCATCCGATCACGACCAAATTTCCAGGGATCATCGACACTGTAATTACCTTCATATATACCAAAATTCATATATACCAAAATTCTATATTTAAAAATGCGCTTGTAAATGGCTTTTTCGATTTTATAGGGCGGAAAGGGGCGTGCCAAAAAATCTTAAATTAATTTGTTTTGCGCAGGACATGCACCTATACTGGTACCAAGTTTGTAATCTCTTGCTCTTACGGTCTCTGAGATCTAGGTGTTCGACAGACAGACAGAGAGACGGATATGGCTATGACGACTCGGCTGGTGACCCTGACCAAGAATATACATACTTTATGGGCTTATGGGATAAGATGGCCTTGGAAAGCGTTTTGAAATGCTACTCTGAGTGGTTTCTAGATGGTATACTGCAGAGTCTTTTAACAATAGGGCATTTGAATTTTCACTTAATATGACAAGTGTTCGTTTCTTAAAACAATAATGGCATAATAGTTACGGAGAACAAAAGAGCACATCGCAATGCAAAAGAAAATTAAGAACTAGTTTTTGTATCCAAATAGACGAACCATTAGAGAATAAGATCAGACAAGTAGTAATAAATCAACAATTAAATACTAGAATAAACGAGTAAAGCTGTGTCACGAATGCAATAATAAAGACAACAAGAGCAGAAAAATATCCAAGATAACTTTGTATACATAATAAAATAAAGACTTCAACTGTTTAAAAACGATCTTAACAATTTACCAAAACTGTTTCTTGAATAACTTCCAAGTTTTCCATCGGATCACGACCAAATTTCCAGGGATCATCGACACTGTAATTACCTTCATATATACCAAAATTCTATCTTTAAAACTGCGCTAGTAAATGACTTTTTCGATTTTATAGGGCGGAAAGGGGCGTGCCAAAAAATCTTAAATTAATTTGTTTTGGGCAGGACATGCACCAATACTGGTACCAAGTATGCAATCTCTTGCTCTTACGGTCTCTGGGATCTAGGTGTTTAGACAGACAGACAGAGAGACGGATATGGCTATGACGACTCGGCTGGTGACCCTGACCAAGAATATGCATACTTTATGGGGTCGACGAAGTTTTATTCTGCTTGTAACATACAATTCCTTGAGTCACAATGTCACAATACCCTTCTACCCTATAAGTGGCGGGTATAAAGAGTTGATGTAACTTTTGAAAATTATGAAATTATGATTCCGATAACATAGCCTTAGAAAGCGTTTTGAAATGCTACTCTGAATGGTTTCTAGATGGTATACTGCAGAGTCTTTTAACAATAGGGCATTTGAATTTTCACTCAATATGACAAGTGTTCGTTTCTTAAAACAATAATGGCATAATAGTTACTGGTGACCCTGACCACGAATATGCATAATTTATGGGGTCGAGGAAGTTTTATTCTGCTTGTAACATACAATTCCTTGAGTCACAATGTCACAATACCCTTCTACCCTATAAGTGGCGGGTATAAAGAGTTGATGTAACTTTTGGAAATTATGAAATTATGATTCCGATAAGATGGCCTTAGAAAGCGTTTTGAAATGCTACAGTTTCAGTTTCTTGAATAACTTCTCTTGCTCTTACGGTCTCTGAGATCTAGGTGTTCAGACAGACTGACAGAGAGACGGATATGGCTATGACGACTCGGCTGGTGACCCTGACCAAGAATATGCATACTTTATGGGCTTATGGGATAAGATGGCCTTAGAAAGCGTTTTGAAATGCTACTCTGAATGGTTTCTAGATGGTATACTGCAGAGTCTTTTAACAATAGGGCATTTGAATTTTCACTCAATATGTCAAGTGTTCGTTTCTTAAAACAATAATGGCATAATAGTTACGGAGAACAAAAGAGCACATCGCAATGCAAAAGAAAATTAAGAACTAGTTTTTGTATCCAAATAGACGAACCATTAGAGAATAAGAACAGACAAGTAGTAATAAATCAACAATTAAATACTAGAATAAACGAGAAAAGCTGTGTCACGAATGCAATAATAAAGACAACAAGAGTAGAAAAATATCCAAGATAACTTTGTACACATAATAAAATAAAGACTTCAACTGTTTAAAAACGATCTTAACAATTTAACAAAACAGTTTCTTGAATAACTTCAAAGTTTTCCATCCGATCACGGCCAAATTTCCAGGGATCATCGACACTGTAATTACCTTCATATATACCAAAATTCATATATACCAAAATTCTATCTTTAAAACTGCGCTTGTAAATGACTTTTTCAATTTTATAGGGCGGAAAGGGGCGTGCCAAAAAATCTTAAATTAATTTGTTTTGCGCAGGACATGCACCAATACTGGTACCAAGTTTGCAATCTCTTGCTCTTACGGTCTCTGAGATCTAGGTGTTCAGACAGACAGACAGAGAGACGGATATGGCTATGACGACTCGGCTGGTGACCATGAGCAAGAATATGCATACTTTATGGGGTCGACGAAGTTTTATTCTGCTTGTAACATACAATTCCTTGAGTCACAATGTCACAATACCCTTCTACCCTATAAGTGGCGGGTATAAAGAGTTGATGTAACTTTTGGAAATTATGAAATTATGATTCCGATAAGATGGCCTTAGAAAGCGTTTTGAAATGCTACTCTGACTGGTTTCTAGATGGTATACTGCAGAGTCTTTTAACAATAGCGCATTTGAATTTTCACTCAATATGACAAGTGTTCGTTTCTTAAAACAATTATGGCATAATAGTTACTGGTGACCCTGACCACGAATATGCATAATTTATGGGGTCGAGGAAGTTTTATTCTGCTTGCAACATACAATTCATTGAGTCACAATGTCACAATACCCTTCTACCCTATAAGTGGCGGGTATAAAGAGTTGATTTAACTTTTTGGAAATTATGAAATTATTATTCCGATAAGATGGCCTTAGAAAGCGTTTTGAAATGCTACTCTGAATGGTTTCTAGATGGTATACTGCAGAGTCTTTTAACAATAGGGCATTTGAATTTTCACTCAATATGACAAGTGTTCGTTTCTTAAAACAATAATGGCATAATAGTTACAGAGAACAAAAGAGCACATCGCAATGCAAAAGAAAATTAAGAACTAGTTTTTGTATCCAAATAGACGAACCATTAGAGAATAAGAACAGACAAGTAGTAATAAATCAACAATTAAATACTAGAATAAACGAGTAAAGCTGTGTCACAAATGCAATAATAAAGACAACAAGAGTAGAAAAATATCCAAGATAACTTTGTATACATAATAAAATATAGACTTCAACTGTTTAAAAACGATCTTAACAATTTAACAAAACAGTTTCTTGAATAACTTCAAAGTTTTCCATCCGATCACGACCAAATTTCCAGGGATCATCGACACTGTAATTACCTTCATATATACCAAAATTCATATATACCAAAATTCTATCTTTAAAACTGCGCTTGTAAATGACTTTTTCAATTTTATAGGGCGGAAAGGGGCGTGCCAAAAAATCTTAAATTAATTTGTTTTGCGCAGGACATGCACCAATACTGGTACCAAGTTTGCAATCTCTTGCTCTTACGGTCTCTGAGATCTAGGTGTTCAGACAGACAGACAGAGAGACGGATATGGCTATGACGACTCGGCTGGTGACCATGAGCAAGAATATGCATACTTTATGGGGTCGACGAAGTTTTATTCTGCTTGTAACATACAATTCCTTGAGTCACAATGTCACAATACCCTTCTACCCTATAAGTGGCGGGTATAAAGAGTTGATGTAACTTTTGGAAATTATGAAATTATGATTCCGATAAGATGGCCTTAGAAAGCGTTTTGAAATGCTACTCTGAATGGTTTCTAGATGGTATACTGCAGAGTCTTTTAACAATAGGGCATTTGAATTTTCACTCAATATGACAAGTGTTCGTTTCTTAAAACAATAATGGCATAATAGTTACTGGTGACCCTGACCACGAATATGCATAATTTATGGGGTCGAGGAAGTTTTATTCTGCTTGTAACATTCAATTCCTTGAGTCACAATGTCACAATACCCTTCTACCCTATAAGTGGCGGGTATAAAGAGTTGATGTAACTTTTGGAAATTATGAAATTATGATTCCGATAAGATGGCCTTAGAAAGCGTTTTGAAATGCTACAGTTTCAGTTTCTTGAATAACTTCTCTTGCTCTTACGGTCTCTGAGATCTAGGTGTTCAGACAGACTGACAGAGAGACGGATATGGCTATGACGACTCGGCTGGTGACCCTGACCAAGAATATGCATACTTTATGGGCTTATGGGATAAGATGGCCTTAGAAAGCGTTTTGAAATGCTACTCTGAATGGTTTCTAGATGGTATACTGCAGAGTCTTTTAACAATAGGGCATTTGAATTTTCACTCAATATGTCAAGTGTTCGTTTCTTAAAACAATAATGGCATAATAGTTACGGAGAACAAAAGAGCACATCGCAATGCAAAAGAAAATTAAGAACTAGTTTTTGTATCCAAATAGACGAACCATTAGAGAATAAGAACAGACAAGTAGTAATAAATCAACAATTAAATACTAGAATAAACGAGTAAAGCTGTGTCACGAATGCAATAATAAAGACAACAAGAGTAGAAAAATATCCAAGATAACTTTGTATACATAATAAAATAAAGACTTCAACTGTTTAAAAACGATCTTAACAATTTAACAAAACAGTTTCTTGAATAACTTCAAAGTTTTCCATCCGATCACGACCAAATTTCCAGGGATCATCGACACTGTAATTACCTTCATATATACCAAAATTCATATATACCAAAATTCTATCTTTAAAACTGCGCTTGTAAATGACTTTTTCAATTTTATAGGGCGGAAAGGGGCGTGCCAAAAAATCTTAAATTAATTTGTTTTGCGCAGGACATGCACCAATACTGGTACCAAGTTTGCAATCTCTTGCTCTTACGGTCTCTGAGATCTAGGTGTTCAGACAGACAGACAGAGAGACGGATATGGCTATGACGACTCGGCTGGTGACCATGAGCAAGAATATGCATACTTTATGGGGTCGACGAAGTTTTATTCTGCTTGTAACATACAATTCCTTGAGTCACAATGTCACAATACCCTTCTACCCTATAAGTGGCGGGTATAAAGAGTTGATGTAACTTTTGGAAATTATGAAATTATGATTCCGATAAGATGGCCTTAGAAAGCGTTTTGAAATGCTACTCTGACTGGTTTCTAGATGGTATACTGCAGAGTCTTTTAACAATAGCGCATTTGAATTTTCACTCAATATGACAAGTGTTCGTTTCTTAAAACAATTATGGCATAATAGTTACTGGTGACCCTGACCACGAATATGCATAATTTATGGGGTCGAGGAAGTTTTATTCTGCTTGCAACATACAATTCATTGAGTCACAATGTCACAATACCCTTCTACCCTATAAGTGGCGGGTATAAAGAGCTGATTTAACTTTTGGAAATTATGAAATTATTATTCCGATAAGATGGCCTTAGAAAGCGTTTTGAAATGCTACTCTGAATGGTTTCTAGATGGTATACTGCAGAGTCTTTTAACAATAGGGCATTTGAATTTTCACTCAATATGACAAGTGTTCGTTTCTTAAAACAATAATGGCATAATAGTTACAGAGAACAAAAGAGCACATCGCAATGCAAAAGAAAATTAAGAACTAGTTTTTGTATCCAAATAGACGAACCATTAGAGAATAAGAACAGACAAGTAGTAATAAATCAACAATTAAATACTAGAATAAACGAGTAAAGCTGTGTCACAAATGCAATAATAAAGACAACAAGAGTAGAAAAATATCCAAGATAACTTTGTATACATAATAAAATATAGACTTCAACTGTTTAAAAACGATCTTAACAATTTAACAAAACAGTTTCTTGAATAACTTCAAAGTTTTCCATCCGATCACGACCAAATTTCCAGGGATCATCGACACTGTAATTACCTTCATATATACCAAAATTCATATATACCAAAATTCTATCTTTAAAACTGCGCTTGTAAATGACTTTTTCAATTTTATAGGGCGGAAAGGGGCGTGCCAAAAAATCTTAAATTAATTTGTTTTGCGCAGGACATGCACCAATACTGGTACCAAGTTTGCAATCTCTTGCTCTTACGGTCTCTGAGATCTAGGTGTTCAGACAGACAGACAGAGAGACGGATATGGCTATGACGACTCGGCTGGTGACCATGAGCAAGAATATGCATACTTTATGGGGTCGACGAAATTTTATTCTGCTTGTAACATACAATTCCTTGAGTCACAATGTCACAATACCCTTCTACCCTATAAGTGGCGGGTATAAAGAGTTGATGTAACTTTTGGAAATTATGAAATTATGATTCCGATAAGATGGCCTTAGAAAGCGTTTTGAAATGCTACTCTGAATGGTTTCTAGATGGTATACTGCAGAGTCTTTTAACAATAGCGCATTTGAATTTTCACTCAATATGACAAGTGTTCGTTTCTTAAAACAATTATGGCATAATAGTTACTGGTGACCCTGACCACGAATATGCATAATTTATGGGGTCGAGGAAGTTTTATTCTGCTTGTAACATACAATTCCTTGAGTCACAATGTTACAATACCCTTCTACCCTATAAGTGGCGGGTATAAAGAGTTGATTTAACTTTTGGAAATTATGAAATTAATATTCCGATAAGATGGCCTTAGAAAGCGTTTTGAAATGCTACTCTGAATGGTTTCTACATGGTATACTGCAGAGTCTTTTAACAATAGGGCATTTGAATTTTCACTCAATATGACAAGTGTTCGTTTCTTAAAACAATAATGGCATAATAGTTACAGAGAACAAAAGAGCACATCGCAATGCAAAAGAAAATTAAGAACTAGTTTTTGTATCCAAATAGACGAACCATTAGAGAATAAGAACAGACAAGTAGTAATAAATCAACAATTAAATACTAGAATAAACGAATAAAGCTGTGTCACGAATGCAATAATAAAGACAACAAGAGCAGAAAAATATCCAAGATAACTTTGTATACATAATAAAATAAAGACTTCAACTGTTTAAAAACGATCTTAACAATTTAACAAAACTGTTTCTTGAATAACTTCCAAGTTTTCCATCCGATCACGACGAAATTTCCAGGGATCATCGACACTGTAATTACCTTCATATATACCAAAATTCATACATACCAAAATTCTATCCTTAAAACTGCGCTTGTAAGTGACTTTTTCGATTTTATAGGGCGGAAAGGGGCGTGCCAAAAATCTAAAATTAATTTGTTTTGCGCAGGACATGCACCAATACTGGTACCAAGTATGCAGTCTCTTGCTTTTACGGTCTCTGAGATCTAGGTGTTTAGACAGACAGACAGAGAGACGGATATGGCTATGACGACTAGGCTGGTGACCCTGACCAAGAATGTGCATACTTTATGGGGTCGAGGAAGTTTTATTCTGCTTGTAACATACAATTCCTTGAGTCCCAATGTTACAATACCCTTCTACCCTATAAGTGGCGGGTATAAAGAGTTGATGTAACTTTTGGAAATTATGAAATTATGATTCCAATAAGATGGCCTTAGAAAGCGTTTTGAAATGCTACTCTGAATGGTTTCTAGATGGTATACTGCAGAGTCTTTTAACAATAGGGCATTTGAATTTTCACTCAATATGACAAGTGTTCGTTTCTTAAAACAATAATGGCATAATAGTTACAGAGAACAAAAGAGCACATCGCAATGCAAAAGAAAATTAAGAACTAGTTTTTGTATCCAAATAGACGAACCATTAGAGAATAAGAGCAGACAAGTAGTAATAAATCAACAATTAAATACTAGAATAAACGAGTAAAGCTGTGTCACGAATGCAATAATAAAGACAACAAGAGCAGAAAAATATCAAAGATAACTTTGTATACATAATAAAATAAAGACTTCAACTGTTTAAAAACGATCTTAACAATTTAACAAAACTGTTTCTTGAATAACTTCCAAGTTTTCCATCCGATCACGACCAAATTTCCAGGGATCATCGACACTGTAATTACCTTCATATATACCAAAATTCATACATACCAAAATTATATCGTTAAAACTGCGCTTGTAAATGACTTTTTCGATTTTATAGGGCGGAAAGGGGCGTGCCAAAAAATCTTAAATTAATTTGTTTTGCGCAGGACATGCACCAATACTGGTACCAAGTATGCAATCTCTTGCTCTTACGGTCTCTGGGATCTAGGTGTTTAGACAGACAGACAGAGAGACGGATATGGCTATGACGACTCGGCTGGTGACCATGACCAAGAATATGCATACTTTATGGGGTCGACGAAGTTTTATTCTGCTTGTAACATACAATTCCTTGAGTCACAATGTCACAAGACCCTTCTACACTATAAGTGGCGGGTATAAAGAGTTGATGTAACTTTTGGAAATTATGAAATTATGATTCCGATAAGATGGCCTTAGAAAGCGTTTTGAAATGCTACTCTGAATGGTTTCTAGATGGTATACTGCAGAGTCTTTTAACAATAGCGCATTTGAATTTTACCTCAATATGACAAGTGTTCGTTTCTTAAAACACTAATGGCATAATAGTTACTGGTGACCCTGACCACGAATATGCATAATTTATGGGGTCGACGAAGTTTTATTCTGCTTGTAACATACAATTCGTTGAGTCACAATGTCACAATACCCTTCTACCCTATAAGTGGCGGGTATAAAGAGTTGATGTAACTTTTGGAAATTATGAAATTATGATTCCGATAAGATGGCCTTAGAAAGCGTTTTGAAATGCTACTCTGAATGGTTTCTAGATGGTATAGTGCAGAGTCTTTTAACAATAGCGCATTTGAATTTTCACTCAATATGACAAGTGTTCGTTTCTTAAAACAATTATGGCATAATAGTTACTGTTGACCCTGACCACGAATATGCATAATTTATGGGGTCGAGGAAGTTTTATTCTGCTTGTAACATACAATTCCTTGAGTCACAATGTCACAATACCCTTCTACCCTATAAGTGGCGGGTATAAAGAGTTGATTTAACTTTTGGAAATTATGAAATTATTATTCCGATAAGATGGCCTTAGAAAGCGTTTTGAAATGCTACTCTGAATGGTTTCTACATGGTATACTGCAGAGTCTTTTAACAATAGGGCATTTGAATTTTCACTCAATATGACAAGTGTTCGTTTCTTAAAACAATAATGGCATAATAGTTACAGAGAACAAAAGAGCACATCGCAATGCAAAAGAAAATTAAGAACTAGTTTTTGTATCCAAATAGACGAACCATTAGAGAATAAGAACAGACAAGTAGTAATAAATCAACAATTAAATACTAGAATAAACGAGTAAAGCTGTGTCACGAATGCAATAATAAAGACAACAAGAGCAGAAAAATATCCAAGATAACTTTGTATACATAATAAAATAAAGACTTCAACTGTTTAAAAACGATCTTAACAATTTAACAAAACTGTTTCTTGAATAACTTCCAAGTTTTCCATCCGATCACGACCAAATTTCCAGGGATCATCGACACTGTAATTACCTTCATATATACCAAAATTCATACATACCAAAATTCTATCCTTAAAACTGCGCTTGTAAGTGACTTTTTCGATTTTATAGGGCGGAAAGGGGCGTGCCAAAAATCTAAAATTAATTTGTTTTGCGCAGGACATGCACCAATACTGGTACCAAGTATGCAGTATCTTGCTTTTACGGTCTCTGAGATCTAGGTGTTTAGACAGACAGACAGAGAGACGGATATGGCTATGACGACTCGGCTGGTGACCCTGACCAAGAATGTGCATACTTTATGGGGTCGAGGAAGTTTTATTCTGCTTGTAACATACAATTCCTTGAGTCCCAATGTTACAATACCCTTCTACCCTATAAGTGGCGGGTATAAAGAGTTGATGTAACTTTTGGAAATTATGAAATTATGATTCCGATAAGATGGCCTTAGAAAGCGTTTTGAAATGCTACTCTGAATGGTTTCTAGATGGTATACTGCAGAGTCTTTTAACAATAGGGCATTTGAATTTTCAGTCAATATGACAAGTGTTCGTTTCTTAAAACAATAATGGCATAATAGTTACAGAGAACAAAAGAGCACATCGCAATGCAAAAGAAAATTAAGAACTAGTTTTTGTATCCAAATAGACGAACCATTAGAGAATAAGAGCAGACAAGTAGTAATAAATCAACAATTAAATACGAGAATAAACGAGTAAAGCGGTGTCACGAATGCAATATTAAAGACAACAAGAGCAGAAAAATATCCAAGATAACTTTGTATACATAATAAAATATAGACTTCAACTGTTTAAAAATGATCTTAACAATTTAACAAAACAGTTTCTTGAATAACTTCCAAGTTTTCCATCCGATCACGACCAAATTTCCAGCGATCATCGACACTGTAATTACCTTCATATATACCAAAATTCAAGATCTTTAAAATTGCGCTTGTAAATGGCTTTTTCGATTTTATAGGGCGGAAAGGGGCGTGCCAAAAATCTTAAATTAATTTGTTTTGCGCAGGACATGCACCAATACTGGTACCAAGTATGCAGTCTCTTGCTCTTACGGTCTCTGAGATCTAGGTGTTTAGACAGACAGACAGAGAGACGGATATGGCTATGACGACTCGGCTGGTGACCCTGACCAAGAATGTGCATACTTTATGGGGTCGAGGAAGTTTTATTCTGCTTGTAACATACAATTCCTTGAGTCCCAATGTTACAATACCCTTCTACCCTATAAGTGGCGGGTATTAAGAGTTGATGTAACTTTTGGAAATTATGAAATTATGATTCCGATAAGATGGCCTTAGAAAGCGTTTTGAAATGCTACTCTGAATGGTTTCTAGATGGTATACTGCAGAGTCTTTTAACAATAGGGCATTTGAATTTTCACTCAATATGACAAGTGTTCGTTTCTTAAAACAATAATGGCATAATAGTTACAGAGAACAAAAGAGCACATCGCAATGCAAAAGAAAATTAAGAACTAGTTTTTGTATCCAAATAGACAAACCATTAGAGAATAAGAGCAGACAAGTAGTAATAAATCATCAATTAAATACTAGAATAAACGAGTAAAGCGGTGTCACGAATGCAATAATAAAGACAACAAGAGCAGAAAAATATCCAAGATAACTTTGTATACATAATAAAATATAGACTTCAACTGTTTAAAAACGATCTTAACAATTTAACAAAACAGTTTCTTGAATAACTTCCAAGTTTTCCATCCGATCACGACCAAATTTCCAGGGATCATCGACACTGTAATTAACATCATATATACCAAAATTCAAGATCTTTAAAATTGCGCTTGTAAATGGCTTTTTCGATTTTATAGGGCGGAAAGGGGCGTGCCAAAAATCTTAAATTAATTTGTTTTGCGCAGGACATGCACCAATACTGGTACCAAGTATGCAGTATCTTGCTTTTACGGTCTCTGAGATCTAGGTGTTTAGACAGACAGACAGAGAGACGGATATGGCTATGACGACTAGGCTGGTGACCCTGACCAAGAATGTGCATACTTTATGGGGTCGAGGAAGTTTTATTCTGCTTGTAACATACAATTCCTTGAGTCCCAATGTTACAATACCCTTCTACCCTATAAGTGGCGGGTATAAAGAGTTGATGTAACTTTTGGAAATTATGAAATTATGATTCCGATAAGATGGCCTTAGAAAGCGTTTGGAAATGCTACTCTGAATGGTTTCTAGATGGTATACTGCAGAGTCTTTTAACAATAGGGCATTTGAATTTTCACTCAATATGACAAGTGTTCGTTTCTTAAAACAATAATGGCATAATAGTTACAGAGAACAAAAGAGCACATCGCAATGCAAAAGAAAATTAAGAACTAGTTTTTGTATCCAAATAGACAAACCATTAGAGAATAAGAGCAGACAAGTAGTAATAAATCATCAATTAAATACTAGAATAAACGAGTAAAGCGGTGTCACGAATGCAATAATAAAGACAACAAGAGCAGAAAAATATCCAAGATAACTTTGTATACATAATAAAATATAGACTTCAACTGTTTAAAAACGATCTTAACAATTTAACAAAACAGTTTCTTGAATAACTTCCAAGTTTTCCATCCGATCACGACCAAATTTCCAGGGATCATCGACACTGTAATTACCATCATATATACCAAAATTCAAGACATCTTTAAAATTGCGCTTGTAAATGGCTTTTTCGATTTTATAGGGCGGAAAGGGGCGTGCCAAAAATCCAAAATTAATTTGTTTTGCGCAGGACATGCACCAATACTGGTACCAAGTATGCAGTCTCTTGCTTTTACGGTCTCTGAGATCTAGGTGTTTAGACAGACAGACAGAGAGACGGATATGGCTATGACGACTAGGCTGGTGACCCTGACCAAGAATGTGCATACTTTATGGGGTCGAGGAAGTTTTATTCTGCTTGTAACATACAATTCCTTGAGTCCCAATGTTACAATACCCTTCTACCCTATAAGTGGCGGGTATAAAGAGTTGATGTAACTTTTGGAAATTATGAAATTATGATTCCAATAAGATGGCCTTAGAAAGCGTTTTGAAATGCTACTCTGAATGGTTTCTAGATGGTATACTGCAGAGTCTTTTAACAATAGGGCATTTGAATTTTCACTCAATATGACAAGTGTTCGTTTCTTAAAACAATAATGGCATAATAGTTACAGAGAACAAAAGAGCACATCGCAATGCAAAAGAAAATTAAGAACTAGTTTTTGTATCCAAATAGACGAACCATTAGAGAATAAGAGCAGACAAGTAGTAATAAATCAACAATTAAATACTAGAATAAACGAGTAAAGCTGTGTCACGAATGCAATAATAAAGACAACAAGAGCAGAAAAATATCAAAGATAACTTTGTATACATAATAAAATAAAGACTTCAACTGTTTAAAAACGATCTTAACAATTTAACAAAACTGTTTCTTGAATAACTTCCAAGTTTTCCATCCGATCACGACCAAATTTCCAGGGATCATCGACACTGTAATTACCTTCATATATACCAAAATTCATACATACCAAAATTATATCGTTAAAACTGCGCTTGTAAATGACTTTTTCGATTTTATAGGGCGGAAAGGGGCGTGCCAAAAATCTTAAATTAATTTGTTTTGCGCAGGACATGCACCAATACTGGTACCAAGTATGCAATCTCTTGCTCTTACGGTCTCTGGGATCTAGGTGTTTAGACAGACAGACAGAGAGACGGATATGGCTATGACGACTCGGCTGGTGACCATGACCAAGAATATGCATACTTTATGGGGTCGACGAAGTTTTATTCTGCTTGTAACATACAATTCCTTGAGTCACAATGTCACAAGACCCTTCTACACTATAAGTGGCGGGTATAAAGAGTTGATGTAACTTTTGGAAATTATGAAATTATGATTCCGATAAGATGGCCTTAGAAAGCGTTTTGAAATGCTACTCTGAATGGTTTCTAGATGGTATACTGCAGAGTCTTTTAACAATAGCGCATTTGAATTTTACCTCAATATGACAAGTGTTCGTTTCTTAAAACAATAATGGCATAATAGTTACTGGTGACCACTGACCACGAATATGCATAATTTATGGGGTCGACGAAGTTTTATTCTGCTTGTAACATACAATTCGTTGAGTCACAATGTCACAATACCCTTCTACCCTATAAGTGGCGGGTATAAAGAGTTGATGTAACTTTTGGAAATTATGAAATTATGATTCCGATAAAGATGGCCTTAGAAAGCGTTTTGAAATGCTACTCTGAATGGTTTCTAGATGGTATAGTGCAGAGTCTTTTAACAATAGCGCATTTGAATTTTCACTCAATATGACAAGTGTTCGTTTCTTAAAACAATTATGGCATAATAGTTACTGTTGACCCTGACCACGAATATGCATAATTTATGGGGTCGAGGAAGTTTTATTCTGCTTGTAACATACAATTCCTTGAGTCACAATGTCACAATACCCTTCTACCCTATAAGTGGCGGGTATAAAGAGTTGATTTAACTTTTGGAAATTATGAAATTATTATTCCGATAAGATGGCCTTAGAAAGCGTTTTGAAATGCTACTCTGAATGGTTTCTACATGGTATACTGCAGAGTCTTTTAACAATAGGGCATTTGAATTTTCACTCAATATGACAAGTGTTCGTTTCTTAAAACAATAATGGCATAATAGTTACAGAGAACAAAAGAGCACATCGCAATGCAAAAGAAAATTAAGAACTAGTTTTTGTATCCAAATAGACGAACCATTAGAGAATAAGAACAGACAAGTAGTAATAAATCAACAATTAAATACTAGAATAAACGAGTAAAGCTGTGTCACGAATGCAATAATAAAGACAACAAGAGCAGAAAAATATCCAAGATAACTTTGTATACATAATAAAATAAAGACTTCAACTGTTTAAAAACGATCTTAACAATTTAACAAAACTGTTTCTTGAATAACTTCCAAGTTTTCCATCCGATCACGACCAAATTTCCAGGGATCATCGACACTGTAATTACCTTCATATATACCAAAATTCATACATACCAAAATTCTATCCTTAAAACTGCGCTTGTAAGTGGCTTTTTCGATTTTATAGGGCGGAAAGGGGCGTGCCAAAAATCTAAAATTAATTTGTTTTGCGCAGGACATGCACCAATACTGGTACCAAGTATGCAGTATCTTGCTTTTACGGTCTCTGAGATCTAGGTGTTTAGACAGACAGACAGAGAGACGGATATGGCTATGACGACTCGGCTGGTGACCCTGACCAAGAATGTGCATACTTTATGGGGTCGAGGAAGTTTTATTCTGCTTGTAACATACAATTCCTTGAGTCCCAATGTTACAATACCCTTCTACCCTATAAGTGGCGGGTATAAAGAGTTGATGTAACTTTTGGAAATTATGAAATTATGATTCCGATAAGATGGCCTTAGAAAGCGTTTTGAAATGCTACTCTGAATGGTTTCTAGATGGTATACTGCAGAGTCTTTTAACAATAGGGCATTTGAATTTTCAGTCAATATGACAAGTGTTCGTTTCTTAAAACAATAATGGCATAATAGTTACAGAGAACAAAAGAGCACATCGCAATGCAAAAAAAAAATTAAGAACTAGTTTTTGTATCCAAATAGACAAACCATTAGAGAATAAGAGCAGACAAGTAGTAATAAATCATCAATTAAATACTAGAATAAACGAGTAAAGCGGTGTCACGAATGCAATAATAAAGACAACAAGAGCAGAAAAATATCCAAGATAACTTTGTATACATAATAAAATATAGACTTCAACTGTTTAAAAACGATCTTAACAATTTAACAAAACAGTTTCTTGAATAACTTCCAAGTTTTCCATCCGATCACGACCAAATTTCCAGGGATCATCGACACTGTAATTACCATCATATATACCAAAATTCAAGATCTTTAAAATTGCGCTTGTAAATGGCTTTTTCGATTTTATAGGGCGAAAAGGGGCGTGCCAAAAATCTTAAATTAATTTGTTTTGCGCAGGAAATGCACCAATACTGGTACCAAGTATGCAGTCTCTTGCTCTTACGGTCTCTGAGATCTAGGTGTTTAGACAGACAGACAGAGAGACGGATATGGCTATGACGACTAGGCTGGTGACCCTGACCAAGAATGTGCATACTTTATGGGGTCGAGGAAGTTTTATTCTGCTTGTAACATACAATTCCTTGAGTCCCAATGTTACAATACCCTTCTACCCAATAAGTGGCGGGTATAAAGAGTTGATGTAACTTTTGGAAATTATGAAATTATGATTCCGATAAGATGGCCTTAGAAAGCGTTTGGAAATGCTACTCTGAATGGTTTCTAGATGGTATACTGCAGAGTCTTTTAACAATAGGGCATTTGAATTTTCACTCAATATGACAAGTGTTCGTTTCTTAAAACAATAATGGCATAATAGTTACAGAGAACAAAAGAGCACATCGCAATGCAAAAGAAAATTAAGAACTAGTTTTTGTATCCAAATAGACGAACCATTAGAGAATAAGAGCAGACAAGTAGTAATAAATCAACAATTAAATACGAGAATAAACGAGTAAAGCGGTGTCACGAATGCAATAATAAAGACAACAAGAGCAGAAAAATATCCAAGATAACTTTGTATACATAATAAAATATAGACTTCAACTGTTTAAAAACGATCTTAACAATTTAACAAAACAGTTTCTTGAATAACTTCCAAGTTTTCCATCCGATCACGACCAAATTTCCAGGGATCATCGACACTGTAATTACCTTCATATATACCAAAATTCAAGCATCTTTAAAATTGCGCTTGTAAATGGCTTTTTCGATTTTATAGGGCGGAAAGGGGCGTGCCAAAAATCTTAAATTAATTTGTTTTGCGCAGGACATGCACCAATACTGGTACCAAGTATGCAGTCTCTTGCTCTTACGGTCTCTGAGATCTAGGTGTTTAGACAGACAGACAGAGAGACGGATATGGCTATGACGACTCGGCTGGTGACCCTGACCAAGAATGTGCATACTTTATGGGGTCGAGGAAGTTTTATTCTGCTTGTAACATACAATTCCTTGAGTCCCAATGTTACAATACCCTTCTACCCTATAAGTGGCGGGTATAAAGAGTTGATGTAACTTTTGGAAATTATGAAATTATGATTCCGATAAGATGGCCTTAGAAAGCGTTTTGAAATGCTACTCTGAATGGTTTCTAGATGGTATACTGCAGAGTCTTTTAACAATAGGGCAATTGAATTTTCACTCAATATGAAATTCGTTTCTTAAAACAATAATGGCATAATAGTTACAGAGAACAAAAGAGCACATCGCAATGCAAAAGAAAATTAAGAACTAGTTTTTGTATCCAAATAGACGAACCATTAGAGAATAAGAGCAGACAAGTAGTAATAAATCAACAATTAAATACGAGAATAAACGAGTAAAGCGGTGTCACGAATGCAATAATAAAGACAACAAGAGCAGAAAAATATCCAAGATAACTTTGTATACATAATAAAATATAGACTTCAACTGTTTAAAAACGATCTTAACAATTTAACAAAACAGTTTCTTGAATAACTTCCAAGTTTTCCATCCGATCACGACCAAATTTCCAGGGATCATCGACACTGTAATTACCATCATATATACCAAAATTCAAGATCTTTAAAATTGCGCTTGTAAATGGCTTTTTCGATTTTATAGGGCGGAAAGGGGCGTGCCAAAAATCTTAAATTAATTTGTTTTGCGCAGGACATGCACCAATACTGGTACCAAGTATGCAGTCTCTTGCTCTTACGGTCTCTGAGATCTAGGTGTTTAGACAGACAGACAGAGAGACGGATATGGCTATGACGACTAGGCTGGTGACCCTGACCAAGAATGTGCATACTTTATGGGGTCGAGGAAGTTTTATTCTGCTTGTAACATACAATTCCTTGAGTCCCAATGTTACAA
This sequence comes from Drosophila siamana, assembly GCA_035047445.1. Lineage (NCBI taxonomy): Eukaryota > Metazoa > Arthropoda > Insecta > Diptera > Drosophilidae > Drosophila > Drosophila siamana. The sequence goes on from JAWNPP010000095.1 coordinate 292,036, forward strand.
TACCCTTCTACCCTATAAGTGGCGGGTATAAAGAGTTGATGTAACTTTTGGAAATTATGAAATTATGATTCCGATAAGATGGCCTTAAAAAGCGTTTTGAAATGCTACTCTGAATGGTTTCTAGATGGTATACTGCAGAGTCTTTTAACAATAGGGCATTTAAATTTTCACTCAATATGACAAGTGTTCGTTTCTTAAATCAATAATGGCATAATAGTTACAGAGAACAAAAGAGCACATCGCAATGCAAAAGAAAATTAAGAACTAGTTTTTGTATCCAAATAGACGAACCATTAGAGAATAAGAGCAGACAAGTAGTAATAAATCAACAATTAAATACTAGAATAAACGAGTAAAGCGGTGTCACGAATGCAATAATAAAGACAACAAGAGCAGAAAAATATCCAAGATAACTTTGTATACATAATAAAATATAGACTTCAACTGTTTAAAAACGATCTTAACAATTTAACAAAACAGTTTCTTGAATAACTTCCAAGTTTTCCATCCGATCACGACCAAATTTCCAGGGATCATCGACACTGTAATTACCATCATATATACCAAAATTCAAGATCTTTAAAATTGCGCTTGTAAATGGCTTTTTCGATTTTATAGGGCGGAAAGGGGCGTGCCAAAAATCTTAAATTAATTTGTTTTGCGCAGGACATGCACCAATACTGGTACCAAGTATGCAGTCTCTTGCTCTTACGGTCTCTGAGATCTAGGTGTTTAGACAGACAGACAGAGAGACGGATATGGCTATGACGACTAGGCTGGTGACCCTGACCAAGAATGTGCATACTTTATGGGGTCGAGGAAGTTTTATTCTGCTTGTAACATACAATTCCTTGAGTCCCAATGTTACAATACCCTTCTACCCTATAAGTGGCGGGTATAAAGAGTTGATGTAACTTTTGGAAATTATGAAATTATGATTCCGATAAGATGGCCTTAGAAAGCGTTTTGAAATGCTACTCTGAATGGTTTCTAGATGGTATACTGCAGAGTCTTTTAACAATAGGGCATTTAAATTTTCACTCAATATGACAAGTGTTCGTTTCTTAAATCAATAATGGCATAATAGTTACAGAGAACAAAAGAGCACATCGCAATGCAAAAGAAAATTAAGAACTAGTTTTTGTATCCAAATAGACGAACCATTAGAGAATAAGAGCAGACAAGTAGTAATAAATCAACAATTAAATACTAGAATAAACGAGTAAAGCGGTGTCACGAATGCAATAATAAAGACAACAAGAGCAGAAAAATATCCAAGATAACTTTGTATACATAATAAAATATAGACTTCAACTGTTTAAAAACGATCTTAACAATTTAACAAAACAGTTTCTTGAATAACTTCCAAGTTTTCCATCCGATCACGACCAAATTTCCAGGGATCATCGACACTGTAATTACCATCATATATACCAAAATTCAAGATCTTTAAAATTGCGCTTGTAAATGGCTTTTTCGATTTTATAGGGCGGAAAGGGGCGTGCCAAAAATCTTAAATTAATTTGTTTTGCGCAGGACATGCACCAATACTGGTACCAAGTATGCAGTCTCTTGCTCTTACGGTCTCTGAGATCTAGGTGTTTAGACAGACAGACAGAGAGACGGATATGGCTATGACGACTAGGCTGGTGACCCTGACCAAGAATGTGCATACTTTATGGGGTCGAGGAAGTTTTATTCTGCTTGTAACATACAATTCCTTGAGTCCCAATGTTACAATACCCTTCTACCCTATAAGTGGCGGGTATAAAGAGTTGATGTAACTTTTGGAAATTATGAAATTATGATTCCGATAAGATGGCCTTAGAAAGCGTTTTGAAATGCTACTCTGAATGGTTTCTAGATGGTATACTGCAGAGTCTTTTAACAATAGGGCATTTGAATTTTCACTCAATATGACAAGTGTTCGTTTCTTAAAACAATAATGGCATAATAGTTACAGAGAACAAAAGAGCACATCGCAATGCAAAAGAAAATTAAGAACTAGTTTTTGTATCCAAATAGACGAACCATTAGAGAATAAGAGCAGACAAGTAGTAATAAATCAACAATTAAATACGAGAATAAACGAGTAAAGCGGTGTCACGAATGCAATAATAAAGACAACAAGAGCAGAAAAATATCCAAGATAACTTTGTATACATAATAAAATATAGACTTCAACTGTTTAAAAACGATCTTAACAATTTAACAAAACAGTTTCTTGAATAACTTCCAAGTTTTCCATCCGATCACGACCAAATTTCCAGGGATCATCGACACTGTAATTACCATCATATATACCAAAATTCAAGACTCTTCTTTAAAATTGCGCTTGTAAATGGCTTTTTCGATTTTATAGGGCGGAAAGGGGCGTGCCAAAAATCTTAAATTAATTTGTTTTGCGCAGGACATGCACCAATACTGGTACCAAGTATGCAGTCTCTTGCTCTTACGGTCTCTGAGATCTAGGTGTTTAGACAGACAGACAGAGAGACGGATATGGCTATGACGACTAGGCTGGTGACCCTGACCAAGAATGTGCATACTTTATGGGGTCGAGGAAGTTTTATTCTGCTTGTAACATACAATTCCTTGAGTCCCAATGTTACAATACCCTTCTACCCTATAAGTGGCGGGTATAAAGAGTTGATGTAACTTTTGGAAATTATGAAATTATGATTCCGATAAGATGGCCTTAGAAAGCGTTTTGAAATGCTACTCTGAATGGTTTCTAGATGGTATACTGCAGAGTCTTTTAACAATAGGGCATTTGAATTTTCACTCAATATGACAAGTGTTCGTTTCTTAAAACAATAATGGCATAATAGTTACAGAGAACAAAAGAGCACATCGCAATGCAAAAGAAAATTAAGAACTAGTTTTTGTATCCAAATAGACGAACCATTAGAGAATAAGAGCAGACAAGTAGTAATAAATCAACAATTAAATACGAGAATAAACGAGTAAAGCGGTGTCACGAATGCAATAATAAAGACAACAAGAGCAGAAAAATATCCAAGATAACTTTGTATACATAATAAAATATAGACTTCAACTGTTTAAAAACGATCTTAACAATTTAACAAAACAGTTTCTTGAATAACTTCCAAGTTTTCCATCCGATCACGACCAAATTTCCAGGGATCATCGACACTGTAATTACCATCATATATACCAAAATTCAAGATCTTTAAAATTGCGCTTGTAAATGGCTTTTTCGATTTTATAGGGCGGAAAGGGGCGTGCCAAAAATCTTAAATTAATTTGTTTTGCGCAGGACATGCACCAATACTGGTACCAAGTATGCAGTCTCTTGCTCTTACGGTCTCTGAGATCTAGGTGTTTAGACAGACAGACAGAGAGACGGATATGGCTATGACGACTAGGCTGGTGACCCTGACCAAGAATGTGCATACTTTATGGGGTCGAGGAAGTTTTATTCTGCTTGTAACATACAATTCCTTGAGTCCCAATGTTACAATACCCTTCTACCCTATAAGTGGCGGGTATAAAGAGTTGATGTAACTTTTGGAAATTATGAAATTATGATTCCGATAAGATGGCCTTAGAAAGCGTTTTGAAATGCTACTCTGAATGGTTTCTAGATGGTATACTGCAGAGTCTTTTAACAATAGGGCATTTAAATTTTCACTCAATATGACAAGTGTTCGTTTCTTAAATCAATAATGGCATAATAGTTACAGAGAACAAAAGAGCACATCGCAATGCAAAAGAAAATTAAGAACTAGTTTTTGTATCCAAATAGACGAACCATTAGAGAATAAGAGCAGACAAGTAGTAATAAATCAACAATTAAATACGAGAATAAACGAGTAAAGCGGTGTCACGAATGCAATAATAAAGACAACAAGAGCAGAAAAATATCCAAGATAACTTTGTATACATAATAAAATATAGACTTCAACTGTTTAAAAACGATCTTAACAATTTAACAAAACAGTTTCTTGAATAACTTCCAAGTTTTCCATCCGATCACGACCAAATTTCCAGGGATCATCGACACTGTAATTACCTTCATATATACCAAAATTCAAGACTCTTTCTTTAAAATTGCGCTTGTAAATGGCTTTTTCGATTTTATAGGGCGGAAAGGGGCGTGCCAAAAATCTTAAATTAATTTGTTTTGCGCAGGACATGCACCAATACTGGTACCAAGTATGCAGTCTCTTGCTCTTACGGTCTCTGAGATCTAGGTGTTTAGACAGACAGACAGAGAGACGGATATGGCTATGACGACTAGGCTGGTGACCCTGACCAAGAATGTGCATACTTTATGGGGTCGAGGAAGTTTTATTCTGCTTGTAACATACAATTCCTTGAGTCCCAATGTTACAATACCCTTCTACCCTATAAGTGGCGGGTATAAAGAGTTGATGTAACTTTTGGAAATTATGAAATTATGATTCCGATAAGATGGCCTTAGAAAGCGTTTTGAAATGCTACTCTGAATGGTTTCTAGATGGTATACTGCAGAGTCTTTTAACAATAGGGCATTTAAATTTTCACTCAATATGACAAGTGTTCGTTTCTTAAAACAATAATGGCATAATAGTTACAGAGAACAAAAGAGCACATCGCAATGCAAAAGAAAATTAAGAACTAGTTTTTGTATCCAAATAGACGAACCATTAGAGAATAAGAGCAGACAAGTAGTAATAAATCAACAATTAAATACGAGAATAAACGAGTAAAGCGGTGTCACGAATGCAATAATAAAGACAACAAGAGCAGAAAAATATCCAAGATAACTTTGTATACATAATAAAATATAGACTTCAACTGTTTAAAAACGATCTTAACAATTTAACAAAACAGTTTCTTGAATAACTTCCAAGTTTTCCATCCGATCACGACCAAATTTCCAGGGATCATCGACACTGTAATTACCATCATATATACCAAAATTCAAGACTCTTCTTTAAAATTGCGCTTGTAAATGGCTTTTTCGATTTTATAGGGCGGAAAGGGGCGTGCCAAAAATCTTAAATTAATTTGTTTTGCGCAGGACATGCACCAATACTGGTACCAAGTATGCAGTCTCTTGCTCTTACGGTCTCTGAGATCTAGGTGTTTAGACAGACAGACAGAGAGACGGATATGGCTATGACGACTAGGCTGGTGACCCTGACCAAGAATGTGCATACTTTATGGGGTCGAGGAAGTTTTATTCTGCTTGTAACATACAATTCCTTGAGTCCCAATGTTACAATACCCTTCTACCCTATAAGTGGCGGGTATAAAGAGTTGATGTAACTTTTGGAAATTATGAAATTATGATTCCGATAAGATGGCCTTAGAAAGCGTTTTGAAATGCTACTCTGAATGGTTTCTAGATGGTATACTGCAGAGTCTTTTAACAATAGGGCATTTGAATTTTCACTCAATATGACAAGTGTTCGTTTCTTAAAACAATAATGGCATAATAGTTACAGAGAACAAAAGAGCACATCGCAATGCAAAAGAAAATTAAGAACTAGTTTTTGTATCCAAATAGACGAACCATTAGAGAATAAGAGCAGACAAGTAGTAATAAATCAACAATTAAATACGAGAATAAACGAGTAAAGCGGTGTCACGAATGCAATAATAAAGACAACAAGAGCAGAAAAATATCCAAGATAACTTTGTATACATAATAAAATATAGACTTCAACTGTTTAAAAACGATCTTAACAATTTAACAAAACAGTTTCTTGAATAACTTCCAAGTTTTCCATCCGATCACGACCAAATTTCCAGGGATCATCGACACTGTAATTACCTTCATATATACCAAAATTCAAGACTCTTTCTTTAAAATTGCGCTTGTAAATGGCTTTTTCGATTTTATAGGGCGGAAAGGGGCGTGCCAAAAATCTTAAATTAATTTGTTTTGCGCAGGACATGCACCAATACTGGTACCAAGTATGCAGTCTCTTGCTCTTACGGTCTCTGAGATCTAGGTGTTTAGACAGACAGACAGAGAGACGGATATGGCTATGACGACTAGGCTGGTGACCCTGACCAAGAATGTGCATACTTTATGGGGTCGAGGAAGTTTTATTCTGCTTGTAACATACAATTCCTTGAGTCCCAATGTTACAATACCCTTCTACCCTATAAGTGGCGGGTATAAAGAGTTGATGTAACTTTTGGAAATTATGAAATTATGATTCCGATAAGATGGCCTTAGAAAGCGTTTTGAAATGCTACTCTGAATGGTTTCTAGATGGTATACTGCAGAGTCTTTTAACAATAGGGCATTTAAATTTTCACTCAATATGACAAGTGTTCGTTTCTTAAATCAATAATGGCATAATAGTTACAGAGAACAAAAGAGCACATCGCAATGCAAAAGAAAATTAAGAACTAGTTTTTGTATCCAAATAGACGAACCATTAGAGAATAAGAGCAGACAAGTAGTAATAAATCAACAATTAAATACGAGAATAAACGAGTAAAGCGGTGTCACGAATGCAATAATAAAGACAACAAGAGCAGAAAAATATCCAAGATAACTTTGTATACATAATAAAATATAGACTTCAACTGTTTAAAAACGATCTTAACAATTTAACAAAACAGTTTCTTGAATAACTTCCAAGTTTTCCATCCGATCACGACCAAATTTCCAGGGATCATCGACACTGTAATTACCTTCATATATACCAAAATTCAAGACTTCTTCTTTAAAATTGCGCTTGTAAATGGCTTTTTCGATTTTATAGGGCGGAAAGGGGCGTGCCAAAAATCTTAAATTAATTTGTTTTGCGCAGGACATGCACCAATACTGGTACCAAGTATGCAGTCTCTTGCTCTTACGGTCTCTGAGATCTAGGTGTTTAGACAGACAGACAGAGAGACGGATATGGCTATGACGACTAGGCTGGTGACCCTGACCAAGAATGTGCATACTTTATGGGGTCGAGGAAGTTTTATTCTGCTTGTAACATACAATTCCTTGAGTCCCAATGTTACAATACCCTTCTACCCTATAAGTGGCGGGTATAAAGAGTTGATGTAACTTTTGGAAATTATGAAATTATGATTCCGATAAGATGGCCTTAGAAAGCGTTTTGAAATGCTACTCTGAATGGTTTCTAGATGGTATACTGCAGAGTCTTTTAACAATAGGGCATTTGAATTTTCACTCAATATGACAAGTGTTCGTTTCTTAAAACAATAATGGCATAATAGTTACAGAGAACAAAAGAGCACATCGCAATGCAAAAGAAAATTAAGAACTAGTTTTTGTATCCAAATAGACGAACCATTAGAGAATAAGAGCAGACAAGTAGTAATAAATCAACAATTAAATACGAGAATAAACGAGTAAAGCGGTGTCACGAATGCAATAATAAAGACAACAAGAGCAGAAAAATATCCAAGATAACTTTGTATACATAATAAAATATAGACTTCAACTGTTTAAAAACGATCTTAACAATTTAACAAAACAGTTTCTTGAATAACTTCCAAGTTTTCCATCCGATCACGACCAAATTTCCAGGGATCATCGACACTGTAATTACCTTCATATATACCAAAATTCAAGACTCTTCTTTAAAATTGCGCTTGTAAATGGCTTTTTCGATTTTATAGGGCGGAAAGGGGCGTGCCAAAAATCTTAAATTAATTTGTTTTGCGCAGGACATGCACCAATACTGGTACCAAGTATGCAGTCTCTTGCTCTTACGGTCTCTGAGATCTAGGTGTTTAGACAGACAGACAGAGAGACGGATATGGCTATGACGACTAGGCTGGTGACCCTGACCAAGAATGTGCATACTTTATGGGGTCGAGGAAGTTTTATTCTGCTTGTAACATACAATTCCTTGAGTCCCAATGTTACAATACCCTTCTACCCTATAAGTGGCGGGTATAAAGAGTTGATGTAACTTTTGGAAATTATGAAATTATGATTCCGATAAGATGGCCTTAGAAAGCGTTTTGAAATGCTACTCTGAATGGTTTCTAGATGGTATACTGCAGAGTCTTTTAACAATAGGGCATTTAAATTTTCACTCAATATGACAAGTGTTCGTTTCTTAAATCAATAATGGCATAATAGTTACAGAGAACAAAAGAGCACATCGCAATGCAAAAGAAAATTAAGAACTAGTTTTTGTATCCAAATAGACGAACCATTAGAGAATAAGAGCAGACAAGTAGTAATAAATCAACAATTAAATACGAGAATAAACGAGTAAAGCGGTGTCACGAATGCAATAATAAAGACAACAAGAGCAGAAAAATATCCAAGATAACTTTGTATACATAATAAAATATAGACTTCAACTGTTTAAAAACGATCTTAACAATTTAACAAAACAGTTTCTTGAATAACTTCCAAGTTTTCCATCCGATCACGACCAAATTTCCAGGGATCATCGACACTGTAATTACCTTCATATATACCAAAATTCAAGACGCTTTCTTTAAAATTGCGCTTGTAAATGGCTTTTTCGATTTTATAGGGCGGAAAGGGGCGTGCCAAAAATCTTAAATTAATTTGTTTTGCGCAGGACATGCACCAATACTGGTACCAAGTATGCAGTCTCTTGCTCTTACGGTCTCTGAGATCTAGGTGTTTAGACAGACAGACAGAGAGACGGATATGGCTATGACGACTAGGCTGGTGACCCTGACCAAGAATGTGCATACTTTATGGGGTCGAGGAAGTTTTATTCTGCTTGTAACATACAATTCCTTGAGTCCCAATGTTACAATACCCTTCTACCCTATAAGTGGCGGGTATAAAGAGTTGATGTAACTTTTGGAAATTATGAAATTATGATTCCGATAAGATGGCCTTAGAAAGCGTTTTGAAATGCTACTCTGAATGGTTTCTAGATGGTATACTGCAGAGTCTTTTAACAATAGGGCATTTGAATTTTCACTCAATATGACAAGTGTTCGTTTCTTAAAACAATAATGGCATAATAGTTACAGAGAACAAAAGAGCACATCGCAATGCAAAAGAAAATTAAGAACTAGTTTTTGTATCCAAATAGACGAACCATTAGAGAATAAGAGCAGACAAGTAGTAATAAATCAACAATTAAATACGAGAATAAACGAGTAAAGCGGTGTCACGAATGCAATAATAAAGACAACAAGAGCAGAAAAATATCCAAGATAACTTTGTATACATAATAAAATATAGACTTCAACTGTTTAAAAACGATCTTAACAATTTAACAAAACAGTTTCTTGAATAACTTCCAAGTTTTCCATCCGATCACGACCAAATTTCCAGGGATCATCGACACTGTAATTACCTTCATATATACCAAAATTCAAGACTCTTTCTTTAAAATTGCGCTTGTAAATGGCTTTTTCGATTTTATAGGGCGGAAAGGGGCGTGCCAAAAATCTTAAATTAATTTGTTTTGCGCAGGACATGCACCAATACTGGTACCAAGTATGCAGTCTCTTGCTCTTACGGTCTCTGAGATCTAGGTGTTTAGACAGACAGACAGAGAGACGGATATGGCTATGACGACTAGGCTGGTGACCCTGACCAAGAATGTGCATACTTTATGGGGTCGAGGAAGTTTTATTCTGCTTGTAACATACAATTCCTTGAGTCCCAATGTTACAATACCCTTCTACCCTATAAGTGGCGGGTATAAAGAGTTGATGTAACTTTTGGAAATTATGAAATTATGATTCCGATAAGATGGCCTTAGAAAGCGTTTTGAAATGCTACTCTGAATGGTTTCTAGATGGTATACTGCAGAGTCTTTTAACAATAGGGCATTTGAATTTTCACTCAATATGACAAGTGTTCGTTTCTTAAAACAATAATGGCATAATAGTTACAGAGAACAAAAGAGCACATCGCAATGCAAAAGAAAATTAAGAACTAGTTTTTGTATCCAAATAGACGAACCATTAGAGAATAAGAGCAGACAAGTAGTAATAAATCAACAATTAAATACGAGAATAAACGAGTAAAGCGGTGTCACGAATGCAATAATAAAGACAACAAGAGCAGAAAAATATCCAAGATAACTTTGTATACATAATAAAATATAGACTTCAACTGTTTAAAAACGATCTTAACAATTTAACAAAACAGTTTCTTGAATAACTTCCAAGTTTTCCATCCGATCACGACCAAATTTCCAGGGATCATCGACACTGTAATTACCTTCATATATACCAAAATTCAAGACTCTTTCTTTAAAATTGCGCTTGTAAATGGCTTTTTCGATTTTATAGGGCGGAAAGGGGCGTGCCAAAAATCTTAAATTAATTTGTTTTGCGCAGGACATGCACCAATACTGGTACCAAGTATGCAGTCTCTTGCTCTTACGGTCTCTGAGATCTAGGTGTTTAGACAGACAGACAGAGAGACGGATATGGCTATGACGACTAGGCTGGTGACCCTGACCAAGAATGTGCATACTTTATGGGGTCGAGGAAGTTTTATTCTGCTTGTAACATACAATTCCTTGAGTCCCAATGTTACAATACCCTTCTACCCTATAAGTGGCGGGTATAAAGAGTTGATGTAACTTTTGGAAATTATGAAATTATGATTCCGATAAGATGGCCTTAGAAAGCGTTTTGAAATGCTACTCTGAATGGTTTCTAGATGGTATACTGCAGAGTCTTTTAACAATAGGGCATTTAAATTTTCACTCAATATGACAAGTGTTCGTTTCTTAAATCAATAATGGCATAATAGTTACAGAGAACAAAAGAGCACATCGCAATGCAAAAGAAAATTAAGAACTAGTTTTTGTATCCAAATAGACGAACCATTAGAGAATAAGAGCAGACAAGTAGTAATAAATCAACAATTAAATACGAGAATAAACGAGTAAAGCGGTGTCACGAATGCAATAATAAAGACAACAAGAGCAGAAAAATATCCAAGATAACTTTGTATACATAATAAAATATAGACTTCAACTGTTTAAAAACGATCTTAACAATTTAACAAAACAGTTTCTTGAATAACTTCCAAGTTTTCCATCCGATCACGACCAAATTTCCAGGGATCATCGACACTGTAATTACCTTCATATATACCAAAATTCAAGACACTTATCTTTAAAATTGCGCTTGTAAATGGCTTTTTCGATTTTATAGGGCGGAAAGGGGCGTGCCAAAAATCTTAAATTAATTTGTTTTGCGCAGGACATGCACCAATACTGGTACCAAGTATGCAGTCTCTTGCTCTTACGGTCTCTGAGATCTAGGTGTTTAGACAGACAGACAGAGAGACGGATATGGCTATGACGACTAGGCTGGTGACCCTGACCAAGAATGTGCATACTTTATGGGGTCGAGGAAGTTTTATTCTGCTTGTAACATACAATTCCTTGAGTCCCAATGTTACAATACCCTTCTACCCTATAAGTGGCGGGTATAAAGAGTTGATGTAACTTTTGGAAATTATGAAATTATGATTCCGATAAGATGGCCTTAGAAAGCGTTTTGAAATGCTACTCTGAATGGTTTCTAGATGGTATACTGCAGAGTCTTTTAACAATAGGGCATTTAAATTTTCACTCAATATGACAAGTGTTCGTTTCTTAAAACAATAATGGCATAATAGTTACAGAGAACAAAAGAGCACATCGCAATGCAAAAGAAAATTAAGAACTAGTTTTTGTATCCAAATAGACGAACCATTAGAGAATAAGAGCAGACAAGTAGTAATAAATCAACAATTAAATACGAGAATAAACGAGTAAAGCGGTGTCACGAATGCAATAATAAAGACAACAAGAGCAGAAAAATATCCAAGATAACTTTGTATACATAATAAAATATAGACTTCAACTGTTTAAAAACGATCTTAACAATTTAACAAAACAGTTTCTTGAATAACTTCCAAGTTTTCCATCCGATCACGACCAAATTTCCAGGGATCATCGACACTGTAATTACCTTCATATATACCAAAATTCAAGACTCTTCTTTAAAATTGCGCTTGTAAATGGCTTTTTCGATTTTATAGGGCGGAAAGGGGCGTGCCAAAAATCTTAAATTAATTTGTTTTGCGCAGGACATGCACCAATACTGGTACCAAGTATGCAGTCTCTTGCTCTTACGGTCTCTGAGATCTAGGTGTTTAGACAGACAGACAGAGAGACGGATATGGCTATGACGACTAGGCTGGTGACCCTGACCAAGAATGTGCATACTTTATGGGGTCGAGGAAGTTTTATTCTGCTTGTAACATACAATTCCTTGAGTCCCAATGTTACAATACCCTTCTACCCTATAAGTGGCGGGTATAAAGAGTTGATGTAACTTTTGGAAATTATGAAATTATGATTCCGATAAGATGGCCTTAGAAAGCGTTTTGAAATGCTACTCTGAATGGTTTCTAGATGGTATACTGCAGAGTCTTTTAACAATAGGGCATTTAAATTTTCACTCAATATGACAAGTGTTCGTTTCTTAAAACAATAATGGCATAATAGTTACAGAGAACAAAAGAGCACATCGCAATGCAAAAGAAAATTAAGAACTAGTTTTTGTATCCAAATAGACGAACCATTAGAGAATAAGAGCAGACAAGTAGTAATAAATCAACAATTAAATACTAGAATAAACGAGTAAAGCGGTGTCACGAATGCAATAATAAAGACAACAAGAGCAGAAAAATATCCAAGATAACTTTGTATACATAATAAAATATAGACTTCAACTGTTTAAAAACGATCTTAACAATTTAACAAAACAGTTTCTTGAATAACTTCCAAGTTTTCCATCCGATCACGACCAAATTTCCAGGGATCATCGACACTGTAATTACCTTCATATATACCAAAATTCAAGACTCTATCTTTAAAATTGCGCTTGTAAATGGCTTTTTCGATTTTATAGGGCGGAAAGGGGCGTGCCAAAAATCTTAAATTAATTTGTTTTGCGCAGGACATGCACCAATACTGGTACCAAGTATGCAGTCTCTTGCTCTTACGGTCTCTGAGATCTAGGTGTTTAGACAGACAGACAGAGAGACGGATATGGCTATGACGACTAGGCTGGTGACCCTGACCAAGAATGTGCATACTTTATGGGGTCGAGGAAGTTTTATTCTGCTTGTAACATACAATTCCTTGAGTCCCAATGTTACAATACCCTTCTACCCTATAAGTGGCGGGTATAAAGAGTTGATGTAACTTTTGGAAATTATGAAATTATGATTCCGATAAGATGGCCTTAGAAAGCGTTTTGAAATGCTACTCTGAATGGTTTCTAGATGGTATACTGCAGAGTCTTTTAACAATAGGGCATTTGAATTTTCACTCAATATGACAAGTGTTCGTTTCTTAAAACAATAATGGCATAATAGTTACAGAGAACAAAAGAGCACATCGCAATGCAAAAGAAAATTAAGAACTAGTTTTTGTATCCAAATAGACGAACCATTAGAGAATAAGAGCAGACAAGTAGTAATAAATCAACAATTAAATACGAGAATAAACGAGTAAAGCGGTGTCACGAATGCAATAATAAAGACAACAAGAGCAGAAAAATATCCAAGATAACTTTGTATACATAATAAAATATAGACTTCAACTGTTTAAAAACGATCTTAACAATTTAACAAAACAGTTTCTTGAATAACTTCCAAGTTTTCCATCCGATCACGACCAAATTTCCAGGGATCATCGACACTGTAATTACCTTCATATATACCAAAATTCAAGACTCTATCTTTAAAATTGCGCTTGTAAATGGCTTTTTCGATTTTATAGGGCGGAAAGGGGCGTGCCAAAAATCTTAAATTAATTTGTTTTGCGCAGGACATGCACCAATACTGGTACCAAGTATGCAGTCTCTTGCTCTTACGGTCTCTGAGATCTAGGTGTTTAGACAGACAGACAGAGAGACGGATATGGCTATGACGACTAGGCTGGTGACCCTGACCAAGAATGTGCATACTTTATGGGGTCGAGGAAGTTTTATTCTGCTTGTAACATACAATTCCTTGAGTCCCAATGTTACAATACCCTTCTACCCTATAAGTGGCGGGTATAAAGAGTTGATGTAACTTTTGGAAATTATGAAATTATGATTCCGATAAGATGGCCTTAGAAAGCGTTTTGAAATGCTACTCTGAATGGTTTCTAGATGGTATACTGCAGAGTCTTTTAACAATAGGGCATTTGAATTTTCACTCAATATGACAAGTGTTCGTTTCTTAAAACAATAATGGCATAATAGTTACAGAGAACAAAAGAGCACATCGCAATGCAAAAGAAAATTAAGAACTAGTTTTTGTATCCAAATAGACGAACCATTAGAGAATAAGAGCAGACAAGTAGTAATAAATCAACAATTAAATACTAGAATAAACGAGTAAAGCGGTGTCACGAATGCAATAATAAAGACAACAAGAGCAGAAAAATATCCAAGATAACTTTGTATACATAATAAAATATAGACTTCAACTGTTTAAAAACGATCTTAACAATTTAACAAAACAGTTTCTTGAATAACTTCCAAGTTTTCCATCCGATCACGACCAAATTTCCAGGGATCATCGACACTGTAATTACCTTCATATATACCAAAATTCAAGACTCTATCTTTAAAATTGCGCTTGTAAATGGCTTTTTCGATTTTATAGGGCGGAAAGGGGCGTGCCAAAAATCTTAAATTAATTTGTTTTGCGCAGGACATGCACCAATACTGGTACCAAGTATGCAGTCTCTTGCTCTTACGGTCTCTGAGATCTAGGTGTTTAGACAGACAGACAGAGAGACGGATATGGCTATGACGACTAGGCTGGTGACCCTGACCAAGAATGTGCATACTTTATGGGGTCGAGGAAGTTTTATTCTGCTTGTAACATACAATTCCTTGAGTCCCAATGTTACAATACCCTTCTACCCTATAAGTGGCGGGTATAAAGAGTTGATGTAACTTTTGGAAATTATGAAATTATGATTCCGATAAGATGGCCTTAGAAAGCGTTTTGAAATGCTACTCTGAATGGTTTCTAGATGGTATACTGCAGAGTCTTTTAACAATAGGGCATTTGAATTTTCACTCAATATGACAAGTGTTCGTTTCTTAAATCAATAATGGCATAATAGTTACAGAGAACAAAAGAGCACATCGCAATGCAAAAGAAAATTAAGAACTAGTTTTTGTATCCAAATAGACGAACCATTAGAGAATAAGAGCAGACAAGTAGTAATAAATCAACAATTAAATACGAGAATAAACGAGTAAAGCGGTGTCACGAATGCAATAATAAAGACAACAAGAGCAGAAAAATATCCAAGATAACTTTGTATACATAATAAAATATAGACTTCAACTGTTTAAAAACGATCTTAACAATTTAACAAAACAGTTTCTTGAATAACTTCCAAGTTTTCCATCCGATCACGACCAAATTTCCAGGGATCATCGACACTGTAATTACCTTCATATATACCAAAATTCAAGACTCTATCTTTAAAATTGCGCTTGTAAATGGCTTTTTCGATTTTATAGGGCGGAAAGGGGCGTGCCAAAAATCTTAAATTAATTTGTTTTGCGCAGGACATGCACCAATACTGGTACCAAGTATGCAGTCTCTTGCTCTTACGGTCTCTGAGATCTAGGTGTTTAGACAGACAGACAGAGAGACGGATATGGCTATGACGACTAGGCTGGTGACCCTGACCAAGAATGTGCATACTTTATGGGGTCGAGGAAGTTTTATTCTGCTTGTAACATACAATTCCTTGAGTCCCAATGTTACAATACCCTTCTACCCTATAAGTGGCGGGTATAAAGAGTTGATGTAACTTTTGGAAATTATGAAATTATGATTCCGATAAGATGGCCTTAGAAAGCGTTTTGAAATGCTACTCTGAATGGTTTCTAGATGGTATACTGCAGAGTCTTTTAACAATAGGGCATTTGAATTTTCACTCAATATGACAAGTGTTCGTTTCTTAAAACAATAATGGCATAATAGTTACAGAGAACAAAAGAGCACATCGCAATGCAAAAGAAAATTAAGAACTAGTTTTTGTATCCAAATAGACGAACCATTAGAGAATAAGAGCAGACAAGTAGTAATAAATCAACAATTAAATACTAGAATAAACGAGTAAAGCGGTGTCACGAATGCAATAATAAAGACAACAAGAGCAGAAAAATATCCAAGATAACTTTGTATACATAATAAAATATAGACTTCAACTGTTTAAAAACGATCTTAACAATTTAACAAAACAGTTTCTTGAATAACTTCCAAGTTTTCCATCCGATCACGACCAAATTTCCAGGGATCATCGACACTGTAATTACCTTCATATATACCAAAATTCAAGACTCTATCTTTAAAATTGCGCTTGTAAATGGCTTTTTCGATTTTATAGGGCGGAAAGGGGCGTGCCAAAAATCTTAAATTAATTTGTTTTGCGCAGGACATGCACCAATACTGGTACCAAGTATGCAGTCTCTTGCTCTTACGGTCTCTGAGATCTAGGTGTTTAGACAGACAGACAGAGAGACGGATATGGCTATGACGACTAGGCTGGTGACCCTGACCAAGAATGTGCATACTTTATGGGGTCGAGGAAGTTTTATTCTGCTTGTAACATACAATTCCTTGAGTCCCAATGTTACAATACCCTTCTACCCTATAAGTGGCGGGTATAAAGAGTTGATGTAACTTTTGGAAATTATGAAATTATGATTCCGATAAGATGGCCTTAGAAAGCGTTTTGAAATGCTACTCTGAATGGTTTCTAGATGGTATACTGCAGAGTCTTTTAACAATAGGGCATTTGAATTTTCACTCAATATGACAAGTGTTCGTTTCTTAAAACAATAATGGCATAATAGTTACAGAGAACAAAAGAGCACATCGCAATGCAAAAGAAAATTAAGAACTAGTTTTTGTATCCAAATAGACGAACCATTAGAGAATAAGAGCAGACAAGTAGTAATAAATCAACAATTAAATACGAGAATAAACGAGTAAAGCGGTGTCACGAATGCAATAATAAAGACAACAAGAGCAGAAAAATATCCAAGATAACTTTGTATACATAATAAAATATAGACTTCAACTGTTTAAAAACGATCTTAACAATTTAACAAAACAGTTTCTTGAATAACTTCCAAGTTTTCCATCCGATCACGACCAAATTTCCAGGGATCATCGACACTGTAATTACCTTCATATATACCAAAATTCAAGACTCTATCTTTAAAATTGCGCTTGTAAATGGCTTTTTCGATTTTATAGGGCGGAAAGGGGCGTGCCAAAAATCTTAAATTAATTTGTTTTGCGCAGGACATGCACCAATACTGGTACCAAGTATGCAGTCTCTTGCTCTTACGGTCTCTGAGATCTAGGTGTTTAGACAGACAGACAGAGAGACGGATATGGCTATGACGACTAGGCTGGTGACCCTGACCAAGAATGTGCATACTTTATGGGGTCGAGGAAGTTTTATTCTGCTTGTAACATACAATTCCTTGAGTCCCAATGTTACAATACCCTTCTACCCTATAAGTGGCGGGTATAAAGAGTTGATGTAACTTTTGGAAATTATGAAATTATGATTCCGATAAGATGGCCTTAGAAAGCGTTTTGAAATGCTACTCTGAATGGTTTCTAGATGGTATACTGCAGAGTCTTTTAACAATAGGGCATTTGAATTTTCACTCAATATGACAAGTGTTCGTTTCTTAAAACAATAATGGCATAATAGTTACAGAGAACAAAAGAGCACATCGCAATGCAAAAGAAAATTAAGAACTAGTTTTTGTATCCAAATAGACGAACCATTAGAGAATAAGAGCAGACAAGTAGTAATAAATCAACAATTAAATACGAGAATAAACGAGTAAAGCGGTGTCACGAATGCAATAATAAAGACAACAAGAGCAGAAAAATATCCAAGATAACTTTGTATACATAATAAAATATAGACTTCAACTGTTTAAAAACGATCTTAACAATTTAACAAAACAGTTTCTTGAATAACTTCCAAGTTTTCCATCCGATCACGACCAAATTTCCAGGGATCATCGACACTGTAATTACCTTCATATATACCAAAATTCAAGACTCTTATCTTTAAAATTGCGCTTGTAAATGGCTTTTTCGATTTTATAGGGCGGAAAGGGGCGTGCCAAAAATCTTAAATTAATTTGTTTTGCGCAGGACATGCACCAATACTGGTACCAAGTATGCAGTCTCTTGCTCTTACGGTCTCTGAGATCTAGGTGTTTAGACAGACAGACAGAGAGACGGATATGGCTATGACGACTAGGCTGGTGACCCTGACCAAGAATGTGCATACTTTATGGGGTCGAGGAAGTTTTATTCTGCTTGTAACATACAATTCCTTGAGTCCCAATGTTACAATACCCTTCTACCCTATAAGTGGCGGGTATAAAGAGTTGATGTAACTTTTGGAAATTATGAAATTATGATTCCGATAAGATGGCCTTAGAAAGCGTTTTGAAATGCTACTCTGAATGGTTTCTAGATGGTATACTGCAGAGTCTTTTAACAATAGGGCATTTGAATTTTCACTCAATATGACAAGTGTTCGTTTCTTAAAACAATAATGGCATAATAGTTACAGAGAACAAAAGAGCACATCGCAATGCAAAAGAAAATTAAGAACTAGTTTTTGTATCCAAATAGACGAACCATTAGAGAATAAGAGCAGACAAGTAGTAATAAATCAACAATTAAATACTAGAATAAACGAGTAAAGCGGTGTCACGAATGCAATAATAAAGACAACAAGAGCAGAAAAATATCCAAGATAACTTTGTATACATAATAAAATATAGACTTCAACTGTTTAAAAACGATCTTAACAATTTAACAAAACAGTTTCTTGAATAACTTCCAAGTTTTCCATCCGATCACGACCAAATTTCCAGGGATCATCGACACTGTAATTACCTTCATATATACCAAAATTCAAGACTCTATCTTTAAAATTGCGCTTGTAAATGGCTTTTTCGATTTTATAGGGCGGAAAGGGGCGTGCCAAAAATCTTAAATTAATTTGTTTTGCGCAGGACATGCACCAATACTGGTACCAAGTATGCAGTCTCTTGCTCTTACGGTCTCTGAGATCTAGGTGTTTAGACAGACAGACAGAGAGACGGATATGGCTATGACGACTAGGCTGGTGACCCTGACCAAGAATGTGCATACTTTATGGGGTCGAGGAAGTTTTATTCTGCTTGTAACATACAATTCCTTGAGTCCCAATGTTACAATACCCTTCTACCCTATAAGTGGCGGGTATAAAGAGTTGATGTAACTTTTGGAAATTATGAAATTATGATTCCGATAAGATGGCCTTAGAAAGCGTTTTGAAATGCTACTCTGAATGGTTTCTAGATGGTATACTGCAGAGTCTTTTAACAATAGGGCATTTGAATTTTCACTCAATATGACAAGTGTTCGTTTCTTAAAACAATAATGGCATAATAGTTACAGAGAACAAAAGAGCACATCGCAATGCAAAAGAAAATTAAGAACTAGTTTTTGTATCCAAATAGACGAACCATTAGAGAATAAGAGCAGACAAGTAGTAATAAATCAACAATTAAATACGAGAATAAACGAGTAAAGCGGTGTCACGAATGCAATAATAAAGACAACAAGAGCAGAAAAATATCCAAGATAACTTTGTATACATAATAAAATATAGACTTCAACTGTTTAAAAACGATCTTAACAATTTAACAAAACAGTTTCTTGAATAACTTCCAAGTTTTCCATCCGATCACGACCAAATTTCCAGGGATCATCGACACTGTAATTACCTTCATATATACCAAAATTCAAGACTCTATCTTTAAAATTGCGCTTGTAAATGGCTTTTTCGATTTTATAGGGCGGAAAGGGGCGTGCCAAAAATCTTAAATTAATTTGTTTTGCGCAGGACATGCACCAATACTGGTACCAAGTATGCAGTCTCTTGCTCTTACGGTCTCTGAGATCTAGGTGTTTAGACAGACAGACAGAGAGACGGATATGGCTATGACGACTCGGCTGGTGACCCTGACCAAGAATGTGCATACTTTATGGGGTCGAGGAAGTTTTATTCTGCTTGTAACATACAATTCCTTGAGTCCCAATGTTACAATACCCTTCTACCCTATAAGTGGCGGGTATAAAGAGTTGATGTAACTTTTGGAAATTATGAAATTATGATTCCGATAAGATGGCCTTAGAAAGCGTTTTGAAATGCTACTCTGAATGGTTTCTAGATGGTATACTGCAGAGTCTTTTAACAATAGGGCATTTGAATTTTCACTCAATATGACAAGTGTTCGTTTCTTAAAACAATAATGGCATAATAGTTACAGAGAACAAAAGAGCACATCGCAATGCAAAAGAAAATTAAGAACTAGTTTTTGTATCCAAATAGACGAACCATTAGAGAATAAGAGCAGACAAGTAGTAATAAATCAACAATTAAATACGAGAATAAACGAGTAAAGCGGTGTCACGAATGCAATAATAAAGACAACAAGAGCAGAAAAATATCCAAGATAACTTTGTATACATAATAAAATATAGACTTCAACTGTTTAAAAACGATCTTAACAATTTAACAAAACAGTTTCTTGAATAACTTCCAAGTTTTCCATCCGATCACGACCAAATTTCCAGGGATCATCGACACTGTAATTACCTTCATATATACCAAAATTCAAGACTCTATCTTTAAAATTGCGCTTGTAAATGGCTTTTTCGATTTTATAGGGCGGAAAGGGGCGTGCCAAAAATCTTAAATTAATTTGTTTTGCGCAGGACATGCACCAATACTGGTACCAAGTATGCAGTCTCTTGCTCTTACGGTCTCTGAGATCTAGGTGTTTAGACAGACAGACAGAGAGACGGATATGGCTATGACGACTAGGCTGGTGACCCTGACCAAGAATGTGCATACTTTATGGGGTCGAGGAAGTTTTATTCTGCTTGTAACATACAATTCCTTGAGTCCCAATGTTACAATACCCTTCTACCCTATAAGTGGCGGGTATAAAGAGTTGATGTAACTTTTGGAAATTATGAAATTATGATTCCGATAAGATGGCCTTAGAAAGCGTTTTGAAATGCTACTCTGAATGGTTTCTAGATGGTATACTGCAGAGTCTTTTAACAATAGGGCATTTGAATTTTCACTCAATATGACAAGTGTTCGTTTCTTAAAACAATAATGGCATAATAGTTACAGAGAACAAAAGAGCACATCGCAATGCAAAAGAAAATTAAGAACTAGTTTTTGTATCCAAATAGACGAACCATTAGAGAATAAGAGCAGACAAGTAGTAATAAATCAACAATTAAATACGAGAATAAACGAGTAAAGCGGTGTCACGAATGCAATAATAAAGACAACAAGAGCAGAAAAATATCCAAGATAACTTTGTATACATAATAAAATATAGACTTCAACTGTTTAAAAACGATCTTAACAATTTAACAAAACAGTTTCTTGAATAACTTCCAAGTTTTCCATCCGATCACGACCAAATTTCCAGGGATCATCGACACTGTAATTACCTTCATATATACCAAAATTCAAGACTCTATCTTTAAAATTGCGCTTGTAAATGGCTTTTTCGATTTTATAGGGCGGAAAGGGGCGTGCCAAAAATCTTAAATTAATTTGTTTTGCGCAGGACATGCACCAATACTGGTACCAAGTATGCAGTCTCTTGCTCTTACGGTCTCTGAGATCTAGGTGTTTAGACAGACAGACAGAGAGACGGATATGGCTATGACGACTCGGCTGGTGACCCTGACCAAGAATGTGCATACTTTATGGGGTCGAGGAAGTTTTATTCTGCTTGTAACATACAATTCCTTGAGTCCCAATGTTACAATACCCTTCTACCCTATAAGTGGCGGGTATAAAGAGTTGATGTAACTTTTGGAAATTATGAAATTATGATTCCGATAAGATGGCCTTAGAAAGCGTTTTGAAATGCTACTCTGAATGGTTTCTAGATGGTATACTGCAGAGTCTTTTAACAATAGGGCATTTGAATTTTCACTCAATATGACAAGTGTTCGTTTCTTAAAACAATAATGGCATAATAGTTACAGAGAACAAAAGAGCACATCGCAATGCAAAAGAAAATTAAGAACTAGTTTTTGTATCCAAATAGACGAACCATTAGAGAATAAGAGCAGACAAGTAGTAATAAATCAACAATTAAATACGAGAATAAACGAGTAAAGCGGTGTCACGAATGCAATAATAAAGACAACAAGAGCAGAAAAATATCCAAGATAACTTTGTATACATAATAAAATATAGACTTCAACTGTTTAAAAACGATCTTAACAATTTAACAAAACAGTTTCTTGAATAACTTCCAAGTTTTCCATCCGATCACGACCAAATTTCCAGGGATCATCGACACTGTAATTACCTTCATATATACCAAAATTCAAGACTCTATCTTTAAAATTGCGCTTGTAAATGGCTTTTTCGATTTTATAGGGCGGAAAGGGGCGTGCCAAAAATCTTAAATTAATTTGTTTTGCGCAGGACATGCACCAATACTGGTACCAAGTATGCAGTCTCTTGCTCTTACGGTCTCTGAGATCTAGGTGTTTAGACAGACAGACAGAGAGACGGATATGGCTATGACGACTAGGCTGGTGACCCTGACCAAGAATGTGCATACTTTATGGGGTCGAGGAAGTTTTATTCTGCTTGTAACATACAATTCCTTGAGTCCCAATGTTACAATACCCTTCTACCCTATAAGTGGCGGGTATAAAGAGTTGATGTAACTTTTGGAAATTATGAAATTATGATTCCGATAAGATGGCCTTAGAAAGCGTTTTGAAATGCTACTCTGAATGGTTTCTAGATGGTATACTGCAGAGTCTTTTAACAATAGGGCATTTGAATTTTCACTCAATATGACAAGTGTTCGTTTCTTAAAACAATAATGGCATAATAGTTACAGAGAACAAAAGAGCACATCGCAATGCAAAAGAAAATTAAGAACTAGTTTTTGTATCCAAATAGACGAACCATTAGAGAATAAGAGCAGACAAGTAGTAATAAATCAACAATTAAATACGAGAATAAACGAGTAAAGCGGTGTCACGAATGCAATAATAAAGACAACAAGAGCAGAAAAATATCCAAGATAACTTTGTATACATAATAAAATATAGACTTCAACTGTTTAAAAACGATCTTAACAATTTAACAAAACAGTTTCTTGAATAACTTCCAAGTTTTCCATCCGATCACGACCAAATTTCCAGGGATCATCGACACTGTAATTACCTTCATATATACCAAAATTCAAGACTCTATCTTTAAAATTGCGCTTGTAAATGGCTTTTTCGATTTTATAGGGCGGAAAGGGGCGTGCCAAAAATCTTAAATTAATTTGTTTTGCGCAGGACATGCACCAATACTGGTACCAAGTATGCAGTCTCTTGCTCTTACGGTCTCTGAGATCTAGGTGTTTAGACAGACAGACAGAGAGACGGATATGGCTATGACGACTAGGCTGGTGACCCTGACCAAGAATGTGCATACTTTATGGGGTCGAGGAAGTTTTATTCTGCTTGTAACATACAATTCCTTGAGTCCCAATGTTACAATACCCTTCTACCCTATAAGTGGCGGGTATAAAGAGTTGATGTAACTTTTGGAAATTATGAAATTATGATTCCGATAAGATGGCCTTAGAAAGCGTTTTGAAATGCTACTCTGAATGGTTTCTAGATGGTATACTGCAGAGTCTTTTAACAATAGGGCATTTGAATTTTCACTCAATATGACAAGTGTTCGTTTCTTAAAACAATAATGGCATAATAGTTACAGAGAACAAAAGAGCACATCGCAATGCAAAAGAAAATTAAGAACTAGTTTTTGTATCCAAATAGACGAACCATTAGAGAATAAGAGCAGACAAGTAGTAATAAATCAACAATTAAATACGAGAATAAACGAGTAAAGCGGTGTCACGAATGCAATAATAAAGACAACAAGAGCAGAAAAATATCCAAGATAACTTTGTATACATAATAAAATATAGACTTCAACTGTTTAAAAACGATCTTAACAATTTAACAAAACAGTTTCTTGAATAACTTCCAAGTTTTCCATCCGATCACGACCAAATTTCCAGGGATCATCGACACTGTAATTACCTTCATATATACCAAAATTCAAGACCTCTATCTTTAAAATTGCGCTTGTAAATGGCTTTTTCGATTTTATAGGGCGGAAAGGGGCGTGCCAAAAATCTTAAATTAATTTGTTTTGCGCAGGACATGCACCAATACTGGTACCAAGTATGCAGTCTCTTGCTCTTACGGTCTCTGAGATCTAGGTGTTTAGACAGACAGACAGAGAGACGGATATGGCTATGACGACTAGGCTGGTGACCCTGACCAAGAATGTGCATACTTTATGGGGTCGAGGAAGTTTTATTCTGCTTGTAACATACAATTCCTTGAGTCCCAATGTTACAATACCCTTCTACCCTATAAGTGGCGGGTATAAAGAGTTGATGTAACTTTTGGAAATTATGAAATTATGATTCCGATAAGATGGCCTTAGAAAGCGTTTTGAAATGCTACTCTGAATGGTTTCTAGATGGTATACTGCAGAGTCTTTTAACAATAGGGCATTTGAATTTTCACTCAATATGACAAGTGTTCGTTTCTTAAAACAATAATGGCATAATAGTTACAGAGAACAAAAGAGCACATCGCAATGCAAAAGAAAATTAAGAACTAGTTTTTGTATCCAAATAGACGAACCATTAGAGAATAAGAGCAGACAAGTAGTAATAAATCAACAATTAAATACGAGAATAAACGAGTAAAGCGGTGTCACGAATGCAATAATAAAGACAACAAGAGCAGAAAAATATCCAAGATAACTTTGTATACATAATAAAATATAGACTTCAACTGTTTAAAAACGATCTTAACAATTTAACAAAACAGTTTCTTGAATAACTTCCAAGTTTTCCATCCGATCACGACCAAATTTCCAGGGATCATCGACACTGTAATTACCTTCATATATACCAAAATTCAAGACTCTTTCTTTAAAATTGCGCTTGTAAATGGCTTTTTCGATTTTATAGGGCGGAAAGGGGCGTGCCAAAAATCTTAAATTAATTTGTTTTGCGCAGGACATGCACCAATACTGGTACCAAGTATGCAGTCTCTTGCTCTTACGGTCTCTGAGATCTAGGTGTTTAGACAGACAGACAGAGAGACGGATATGGCTATGACGACTAGGCTGGTGACCCTGACCAAGAATATGCATACTTTATGGGGTCGAGGAAGTTTTATTCTGCTTGTAACATACAATTCCTTGAGTCCCAATGTTACAATACCCTTCTACCCTATAAGTGGCGGGTATAAAGAGTTGATGTAACTTTTGGAAATTATGAAATTATGATTCCGATAAGATGGCCTTAGAAAGCGTTTTGAAATGCTACTCTGAATGGTTTCTAGATGGTATACTGCAGAGTCTTTTAACAATAGGGCATTTGAATTTTCACTCAATATGACAAGTGTTCGTTTCTTAAAACAATAATGGCATAATAGTTACAGAGAACAAAAGAGCACATCGCAATGCAAAAGAAAATTAAGAACTAGTTTTTGTATCCAAATAGACGAACCATTAGAGAATAAGAGCAGACAAGTAGTAATAAATCAACAATTAAATACGAGAATAAACGAGTAAAGCGGTGTCACGAATGCAATAATAAAGACAACAAGAGCAGAAAAATATCCAAGATAACTTTGTATACATAATAAAATATAGACTTCAACTGTTTAAAAACGATCTTAACAATTTAACAAAACAGTTTCTTGAATAACTTCCAAGTTTTCCATCCGATCACGACCAAATTTCCAGGGATCATCGACACTGTAATTACCTTCATATATACCAAAATTCAAGACTCTTTCTTTAAAATTGCGCTTGTAAATGGCTTTTTCGATTTTATAGGGCGGAAAGGGGCGTGCCAAAAATCTTAAATTAATTTGTTTTGCGCAGGACATGCACCAATACTGGTACCAAGTATGCAGTCTCTTGCTCTTACGGTCTCTGAGATCTAGGTGTTTAGACAGACAGACAGAGAGACGGATATGGCTATGACGACTAGGCTGGTGACCCTGACCAAGAATGTGCATACTTTATGGGGTCGAGGAAGTTTTATTCTGCTTGTAACATACAATTCCTTGAGTCCCAATGTTACAATACCCTTCTACCCTATAAGTGGCGGGTATAAAGAGTTGATGTAACTTTTGGAAATTATGAAATTATGATTCCGATAAGATGGCCTTAGAAAGCGTTTTGAAATGCTACTCTGAATGGTTTCTAGATGGTATACTGCAGAGTCTTTTAACAATAGGGCATTTGAATTTTCACTCAATATGACAAGTGTTCGTTTCTTAAAACAATAATGGCATAATAGTTACAGAGAACAAAAGAGCACATCGCAATGCAAAAGAAAATTAAGAACTAGTTTTTGTATCCAAATAGACGAACCATTAGAGAATAAGAGCAGACAAGTAGTAATAAATCAACAATTAAATACGAGAATAAACGAGTAAAGCGGTGTCACGAATGCAATAATAAAGACAACAAGAGCAGAAAAATATCCAAGATAACTTTGTATACATAATAAAATATAGACTTCAACTGTTTAAAAACGATCTTAACAATTTAACAAAACAGTTTCTTGAATAACTTCCAAGTTTTCCATCCGATCACGACCAAATTTCCAGGGATCATCGACACTGTAATTACCTTCATATATACCAAAATTCAAGACTCTATCTTTAAAATTGCGCTTGTAAATGGCTTTTTCGATTTTATAGGGCGGAAAGGGGCGTGCCAAAAATCTTAAATTAATTTGTTTTGCGCAGGACATGCACCAATACTGGTACCAAGTATGCAGTCTCTTGCTCTTACGGTCTCTGAGATCTAGGTGTTTAGACAGACAGACAGAGAGACGGATATGGCTATGACGACTAGGCTGGTGACCCTGACCAAGAATGTGCATACTTTATGGGGTCGAGGAAGTTTTATTCTGCTTGTAACATACAATTCCTTGAGTCCCAATGTTACAATACCCTTCTACCCTATAAGTGGCGGGTATAAAGAGTTGATGTAACTTTTGGAAATTATGAAATTATGATTCCGATAAGATGGCCTTAGAAAGCGTTTTGAAATGCTACTCTGAATGGTTTCTAGATGGTATACTGCAGAGTCTTTTAACAATAGGGCATTTGAATTTTCACTCAATATGACAAGTGTTCGTTTCTTAAAACAATAATGGCATAATAGTTACAGAGAACAAAAGAGCACATCGCAATGCAAAAGAAAATTAAGAACTAGTTTTTGTATCCAAATAGACGAACCATTAGAGAATAAGAGCAGACAAGTAGTAATAAATCAACAATTAAATACGAGAATAAACGAGTAAAGCGGTGTCACGAATGCAATAATAAAGACAACAAGAGCAGAAAAATATCCAAGATAACTTTGTATACATAATAAAATATAGACTTCAACTGTTTAAAAACGATCTTAACAATTTAACAAAACAGTTTCTTGAATAACTTCCAAGTTTTCCATCCGATCACGACCAAATTTCCAGGGATCATCGACACTGTAATTACCTTCATATATACCAAAATTCAAGACTCTTTCTTTAAAATTGCGCTTGTAAATGGCTTTTTCGATTTTATAGGGCGGAAAGGGGCGTGCCAAAAATCTTAAATTAATTTGTTTTGCGCAGGACATGCACCAATACTGGTACCAAGTATGCAGTCTCTTGCTCTTACGGTCTCTGAGATCTAGGTGTTTAGACAGACAGACAGAGAGACGGATATGGCTATGACGACTAGGCTGGTGACCCTGACCAAGAATGTGCATACTTTATGGGGTCGAGGAAGTTTTATTCTGCTTGTAACATACAATTCCTTGAGTCCCAATGTTACAATACCCTTCTACCCTATAAGTGGCGGGTATAAAGAGTTGATGTAACTTTTGGAAATTATGAAATTATGATTCCGATAAGATGGCCTTAGAAAGCGTTTTGAAATGCTACTCTGAATGGTTTCTAGATGGTATACTGCAGAGTCTTTTAACAATAGGGCATTTGAATTTTCACTCAATATGACAAGTGTTCGTTTCTTAAAACAATAATGGCATAATAGTTACAGAGAACAAAAGAGCACATCGCAATGCAAAAGAAAATTAAGAACTAGTTTTTGTATCCAAATAGACGAACCATTAGAGAATAAGAGCAGACAAGTAGTAATAAATCAACAATTAAATACGAGAATAAACGAGTAAAGCGGTGTCACGAATGCAATAATAAAGACAACAAGAGCAGAAAAATATCCAAGATAACTTTGTATACATAATAAAATATAGACTTCAACTGTTTAAAAACGATCTTAACAATTTAACAAAACAGTTTCTTGAATAACTTCCAAGTTTTCCATCCGATCACGACCAAATTTCCAGGGATCATCGACACTGTAATTACCTTCATATATACCAAAATTCAAGACTCTATCTTTAAAATTGCGCTTGTAAATGGCTTTTTCGATTTTATAGGGCGGAAAGGGGCGTGCCAAAAATCTTAAATTAATTTGTTTTGCGCAGGACATGCACCAATACTGGTACCAAGTATGCAGTCTCTTGCTCTTACGGTCTCTGAGATCTAGGTGTTTAGACAGACAGACAGAGAGACGGATATGGCTATGACGACTCGGCTGGTGACCCTGACCAAGAATGTGCATACTTTATGGGGTCGAGGAAGTTTTATTCTGCTTGTAACATACAATTCCTTGAGTCCCAATGTTACAATACCCTTCTACCCTATAAGTGGCGGGTATAAAGAGTTGATGTAACTTTTGGAAATTATGAAATTATGATTCCGATAAGATGGCCTTAGAAAGCGTTTTGAAATGCTACTCTGAATGGTTTCTAGATGGTATACTGCAGAGTCTTTTAACAATAGGGCATTTGAATTTTCACTCAATATGACAAGTGTTCGTTTCTTAAAACAATAATGGCATAATAGTTACAGAGAACAAAAGAGCACATCGCAATGCAAAAGAAAATTAAGAACTAGTTTTTGTATCCAAATAGACGAACCATTAGAGAATAAGAGCAGACAAGTAGTAATAAATCAACAATTAAATACGAGAATAAACGAGTAAAGCGGTGTCACGAATGCAATAATAAAGACAACAAGAGCAGAAAAATATCCAAGATAACTTTGTATACATAATAAAATATAGACTTCAACTGTTTAAAAACGATCTTAACAATTTAACAAAACAGTTTCTTGAATAACTTCCAAGTTTTCCATCCGATCACGACCAAATTTCCAGGGATCATCGACACTGTAATTACCTTCATATATACCAAAATTCAAGACTCTTCTTTAAAATTGCGCTTGTAAATGGCTTTTTCGATTTTATAGGGCGGAAAGGGGCGTGCCAAAAATCTTAAATTAATTTGTTTTGCGCAGGACATGCACCAATACTGGTACCAAGTATGCAGTCTCTTGCTCTTACGGTCTCTGAGATCTAGGTGTTTAGACAGACAGACAGAGAGACGGATATGGCTATGACGACTCGGCTGGTGACCCTGACCAAGAATATGCATACTTTATGGGGTCGACGAAGTTTTATTCTGCTTGTAACATACAATTCCTTGAGTCCCAATGTTACAATACCCTTCTACCCTATAAGTGGCGGGTATAAAGAGTTGATGTAACTTTTGGAAATTATGAAATTATGATTCCGATAAGATGGCCTTAGAAAGCGTTTTGAAATGCTACTCTGAATGGTTTCTAGATGGTATACTGCAGAGTCTTTTAACAATAGGGCATTTGAATTTTCACTCAATATGACAAGTGTTCGTTTCTTAAAACAATAATGGCATAATAGTTACAGAGAACAAAAGAGCACATCGCAATGCAAAAGAAAATTAAGAACTAGTTTTTGTATCCAAATAGACGAACCATTAGAGAATAAGAGCAGACAAGTAGTAATAAATCAACAATTAAATACGAGAATAAACGAGTAAAGCGGTGTCACGAATGCAATAATAAAGACAACAAGAGCAGAAAAATATCCAAGATAACTTTGTATACATAATAAAATATAGACTTCAACTGTTTAAAAACGATCTTAACAATTTAACAAAACAGTTTCTTGAATAACTTCCAAGTTTTCCATCCGATCACGACCAAATTTCCAGGGATCATCGACACTGTAATTACCTTCATATATACCAAAATTCAAGACCTCTATCTTTAAAATTGCGCTTGTAAATGGCTTTTTCGATTTTATAGGGCGGAAAGGGGCGTGCCAAAAATCTTAAATTAATTTGTTTTGCGCAGGACATGCACCAATACTGGTACCAAGTATGCAGTCTCTTGCTCTTACGGTCTCTGAGATCTAGGTGTTTAGACAGACAGACAGAGAGACGGATATGGCTATGACGACTAGGCTGGTGACCCTGACCAAGAATATGCATACTTTATGGGGTCGACGAAGTTTTATTCTGCTTGTAACATATAATTCCTTGAGTCCCAATGTTACAATACCCTTCTACCCTATAAGTGGCGGGTATAAAGAGTTGATGTAACTTTTGGAAATTATGAAATTATGATTCCGATAAGATGGCCTTAGAAAGCGTTTTGAAATGCTACTCTGAATGGTTTCTAGATGGTATACTGCAGAGTCTTTTAACAATAGGGCATTTGAATTTTCACTCAATATGACAAGTGTTCGTTTCTTAAAACAATAATGGCATAATAGTTACAGAGAACAAAAGAGCACATCGCAATGCAAAAGAAAATTAAGAACTAGTTTTTGTATCCAAATAGACGAACCATTAGAGAATAAGAGCAGACAAGTAGTAATAAATCAACAATTAAATACGAGAATAAACGAGTAAAGCGGTGTCACGAATGCAATAATAAAGACAACAAGAGCAGAAAAATATCCAAGATAACTTTGTATACATAATAAAATATAGACTTCAACTGTTTAAAAACGATCTTAACAATTTAACAAAACAGTTTCTTGAATAACTTCCAAGTTTTCCATCCGATCACGACCAAATTTCCAGGGATCATCGACACTGTAATTACCTTCATATATACCAAAATTCAAGACTCTTTCTTTAAAATTGCGCTTGTAAATGGCTTTTTCGATTTTATAGGGCGGAAAGGGGCTTGCCAAAAATCTTAAATTAATTTGTTTTGCGCAGGACATGCACCAATATTGGTACCAAGTATGCAATCTCTTGCTCTTACGGTCTCTGAGATCTAGGTGTTTAGACAGACAGACAGAGAGACGGATATGGCTATGACGACTCGGCTGGTGACCCTGACCAAGAATGTGCATACTTTATGGGGTCGAGGAAGTTTTATTCTGCTTGTAACATACAATTCCTTGAGTCCCAATGTTACAATACCCTTCTACCCTATAAGTGGCGGGTATAAAGAGTTGATGTAACTTTTGGAAATTATGAAATTATGATTCCGATAAGATGGCCTTAGAAAGCGTTTTGAAATGCTACTCTGAATGGTTTCTAGATGGTATACTGCAGAGTCTTTTAACAATAGGGCATTTGAATTTTCACTCAATATGACAAGTGTTCGTTTCTTAAAACAATAATGGCATAATAGTTACAGAGAACAAAAGAGCACATCGCAATGCAAAAGAAAATTAAGAACTAGTTTTTGTATCCAAATAGACGAACCATTAGAGAATAAGAGCAGACAAGTAGTAATAAATCAACAATTAAATACGAGAATAAACGAGTAAAGCGGTGTCACGAATGCAATAATAAAGACAACAAGAGCAGAAAAATATCCAAGATAACTTTGTATACATAATAAAATATAGACTTCAACTGTTTAAAAACGATCTTAACAATTTAACAAAACAGTTTCTTGAATAACTTCCAAGTTTTCCATCCGATCACGACCAAATTTCCAGGGATCATCGACACTGTAATTACCTTCATATATACCAAAATTCAAGACTCTATCTTTAAAATTGCGCTTGTAAATGGCTTTTTCGATTTTATAGGGCGGAAAGGGGCGTGCCAAAAATCTTAAATTAATTTGTTTTGCGCAGGACATGCACCAATACTGGTACCAAGTATGCAATCTCTTGCTCTTACGGTCTCTGAGATCTAGGTGTTTAGACAGACAGACAGAGAGACGGATATGGCTATGACGACTCGGCTGGTGACCCTGACCAAGAATGTGCATACTTTATGGGGTCGAGGAAGTTTTATTCTGCTTGTAACATACAATTCCTTGAGTCCCAATGTTACAATACCCTTCTACCCTATAAGTGGCGGGTATAAAGAGTTGATGTAACTTTTGGAAATTATGAAATTATGATTCCGATAAGATGGCCTTAGAAAGCGTTTTGAAATGCTACTCTGAATGGTTTCTAGATGGTATACTGCAGAGTCTTTTAACAATAGGGCATTTGAATTTTCACTCAATATGACAAGTGTTCGTTTCTTAAAACAATAATGGCATAATAGTTACAGAGAACAAAAGAGCACATCGCAATGCAAAAGAAAATTAAGAACTAGTTTTTGTATCCAAATAGACGAACCATTAGAGAATAAGAGCAGACAAGTAGTAATAAATCAACAATTAAATACGAGAATAAACGAGTAAAGCGGTGTCACGAATGCAATAATAAAGACAACAAGAGCAGAAAAATATCCAAGATAACTTTGTATACATAATAAAATATAGACTTCAACTGTTTAAAAACGATCTTAACAATTTAACAAAACAGTTTCTTGAATAACTTCCAAGTTTTCCATCCGATCACGACCAAATTTCCAGGGATCATCGACACTGTAATTACCTTCATATATACCAAAATTCAAGACTTCTATCTTTAAAATTGCGCTTGTAAATGGCTTTTTCGATTTTATAGGGCGGAAAGGGGCGTGCCAAAAATCTTAAATTAATTTGTTTTGCGCAGGACATGCACCAATACTGGTACCAAGTATGCAGTCTCTTGCTCTTACGGTCTCTGAGATCTAGGTGTTTAGACAGACAGACAGAGAGACGGATATGGCTATGACGACTCGGCTGGTGACCCTGACCAAGAATGTGCATACTTTATGGGGTCGAGGAAGTTTTATTCTGCTTGTAACATACAATTCCTTGAGTCCCAATGTTACAATACCCTTCTACCCTATAAGTGGCGGGTATAAAGAGTTGATGTAACTTTTGGAAATTATGAAATTATGATTCCGATAAGATGGCCTTAGAAAGCGTTTTGAAATGCTACTCTGAATGGTTTCTAGATGGTATACTGCAGAGTCTTTTAACAATAGGGCATTTGAATTTTCACTCAATATGACAAGTGTTCGTTTCTTAAAACAATAATGGCATAATAGTTACAGAGAACAAAAGAGCACATCGCAATGCAAAAGAAAATTAAGAACTAGTTTTTGTATCCAAATAGACGAACCATTAGAGAATAAGAGCAGACAAGTAGTAATAAATCAACAATTAAATACTAGAATAAACGAGTAAAGCGGTGTCACGAATGCAATAATAAAGACAACAAGAGCAGAAAAATATCCAAGATAACTTTGTATACATAATAAAATATAGACTTCAACTGTTTAAAAACGATCTTAACAATTTAACAAAACAGTTTCTTGAATAACTTCCAAGTTTTCCATCCGATCACGACCAAATTTCCAGGGATCATCGACACTGTAATTACCTTCATATATACCAAAATTCAAGACTTTCTTTAAAATTGCGCTTGTAAATGGCTTTTTCGATTTTATAGGGCGGAAAGGGGCTTGCCAAAAATCTTAAATTAATTTGTTTTGCGCAGGACATGCACCAATATTGGTACCAAGTATGCAATCTCTTGCTCTTACGGTCTCTGAGATCTAGGTGTTTAGACAGACAGACAGAGAGACGGATATGGCTATGACGACTCGGCTGGTGACCCTGACCAAGAATATGCATACTTTATGGGGTCGACGAAGTTTTATTCTGCTTGTAACATACAATTCCTTGAGTCCCAATGTTACAATACCCTTCTACCCTATAAGTGGCGGGTATAAAGAGTTGATGTAACTTTTGGAAATTATGAAATTATGATTCCGATAAGATGGCCTTAGAAAGCGTTTTGAAATGCTACTCTGAATGGTTTCTAGATGGTATACTGCAGAGTCTTTTAACAATAGGGCATTTGAATTTTCACTCAATATGACAAGTGTTCGTTTCTTAAAACAATAATGGCATAATAGTTACAGAGAACAAAAGAGCACATCGCAATGCAAAAGAAAATTAAGAACTAGTTTTTGTATCCAAATAGACGAACCATTAGAGAATAAGAGCAGACAAGTAGTAATAAATCAACAATTAAATACTAGAATAAACGAGTAAAGCGGTGTCACGAATGCAATAATAAAGACAACAAGAGCAGAAAAATATCCAAGATAACTTTGTATACATAATAAAATATAGACTTCAACTGTTTAAAAACGATCTTAACAATTTAACAAAACAGTTTCTTGAATAACTTCCAAGTTTTCCATCCGATCACGACCAAATTTCCAGGGATCATCGACACTGTAATTACCTTCATATATACCAAAATTCAAGACTTTCTTTAAAATTGCGCTTGTAAATGGCTTTTTCGATTTTATAGGGCGGAAAGGGGCTTGCCAAAAATCTTAAATTAATTTGTTTTGCGCAGGACATGCACCAATACTGGTACCAAGTATGCAGTCTCTTGCTCTTACGGTCTCTGAGATCTAGGTGTTTAGACAGACAGACAGAGAGACGGATATGGCTATGACGACTCGGCTGGTGACCCTGACCAAGAATGTGCATACTTTATGGGGTCGAGGAAGTTTTATTCTGCTTGTAACATACAATTCCTTGAGTCCCAATGTTACAATACCCTTCTACCCTATAAGTGGCGGGTATAAAGAGTTGATGTAACTTTTGGAAATTATGAAATTATGATTCCGATAAGATGGCCTTAGAAAGCGTTTTGAAATGCTACTCTGAATGGTTTCTAGATGGTATACTGCAGAGTCTTTTAACAATAGGGCATTTGAATTTTCACTCAATATGACAAGTGTTCGTTTCTTAAAACAATAATGGCATAATAGTTACAGAGAACAAAAGAGCACATCGCAATGCAAAAGAAAATTAAGAACTAGTTTTTGTATCCAAATAGACGAACCATTAGAGAATAAGAGCAGACAAGTAGTAATAAATCAACAATTAAATACTAGAATAAACGAGTAAAGCGGTGTCACGAATGCAATAATAAAGACAACAAGAGCAGAAAAATATCCAAGATAACTTTGTATACATAATAAAATATAGACTTCAACTGTTTAAAAACGATCTTAACAATTTAACAAAACAGTTTCTTGAATAACTTCCAAGTTTTCCATCCGATCACGACCAAATTTCCAGGGATCATCGACACTGTAATTACCTTCATATATACCAAAATTCAAGACTTTCTTTAAAATTGCGCTTGTAAATGGCTTTTTCGATTTTATAGGGCGGAAAGGGGCGTGCCAAAAATCTTAAATTAATTTGTTTTGCGCAGGACATGCACCAATACTGGTACCAAGTATGCAGTCTCTTGCTCTTACGGTCTCTGAGATCTAGGTGTTTAGACAGACAGACAGAGAGACGGATATGGCTATGACGACTCGGCTGGTGACCCTGACCAAGAATGTGCATACTTTATGGGGTCGAGGAAGTTTTATTCTGCTTGTAACATACAATTCCTTGAGTCCCAATGTTACAATACCCTTCTACCCTATAAGTGGCGGGTATAAAGAGTTGATGTAACTTTTGGAAATTATGAAATTATGATTCCGATAAGATGGCCTTAGAAAGCGTTTTGAAATGCTACTCTGAATGGTTTCTAGATGGTATACTGCAGAGTCTTTTAACAATAGGGCATTTGAATTTTCACTCAATATGACAAGTGTTCGTTTCTTAAAACAATAATGGCATAATAGTTACAGAGAACAAAAGAGCACATCGCAATGCAAAAGAAAATTAAGAACTAGTTTTTGTATCCAAATAGACGAACCATTAGAGAATAAGAGCAGACAAGTAGTAATAAATCAACAATTAAATACGAGAATAAACGAGTAAAGCGGTGTCACGAATGCAATAATAAAGACAACAAGAGCAGAAAAATATCCAAGATAACTTTGTATACATAATAAAATATAGACTTCAACTGTTTAAAAACGATCTTAACAATTTAACAAAACAGTTTCTTGAATAACTTCCAAGTTTTCCATCCGATCACGACCAAATTTCCAGGGATCATCGACACTGTAATTACCTTCATATATACCAAAATTCAAGACTTTCTTTAAAATTGCGCTTGTAAATGGCTTTTTCGATTTTATAGGGCGGAAAGGGGCGTGCCAAAAATCTTAAATTAATTTGTTTTGCGCAGGACATGCACCAATACTGGTACCAAGTATGCAGTCTCTTGCTCTTACGGTCTCTGAGATCTAGGTGTTTAGACAGACAGACAGAGAGACGGATATGGCTATGACGACTCGGCTGGTGACCCTGACCAAGAATGTGCATACTTTATGGGGTCGAGGAAGTTTTATTCTGCTTGTAACATACAATTCCTTGAGTCCCAATGTTACAATACCCTTCTACCCTATAAGTGGCGGGTATAAAGAGTTGATGTAACTTTTGGAAATTATGAAATTATGATTCCGATAAGATGGCCTTAGAAAGCGTTTTGAAATGCTACTCTGAATGGTTTCTAGATGGTATACTGCAGAGTCTTTTAACAATAGGGCATTTGAATTTTCACTCAATATGACAAGTGTTCGTTTCTTAAAACAATAATGGCATAATAGTTACAGAGAACAAAAGAGCACATCGCAATGCAAAAGAAAATTAAGAACTAGTTTTTGTATCCAAATAGACGAACCATTAGAGAATAAGAGCAGACAAGTAGTAATAAATCAACAATTAAATACTAGAATAAACGAGTAAAGCGGTGTCACGAATGCAATAATAAAGACAACAAGAGCAGAAAAATATCCAAGATAACTTTGTATACATAATAAAATATAGACTTCAACTGTTTAAAAACGATCTTAACAATTTAACAAAACAGTTTCTTGAATAACTTCCAAGTTTTCCATCCGATCACGACCAAATTTCCAGGGATCATCGACACTGTAATTACCTTCATATATACCAAAATTCAAGACTCTTCTTTAAAATTGCGCTTGTAAATGGCTTTTTCGATTTTATAGGGCGGAAAGGGGCGTGCCAAAAATCTTAAATTAATTTGTTTTGCGCAGGACATGCACCAATACTGGTACCAAGTATGCAGTCTCTTGCTCTTACGGTCTCTGAGATCTAGGTGTTTAGACAGACAGACAGAGAGACGGATATGGCTATGACGACTAGGCTGGTGACCCTGACCAAGAATGTGCATACTTTATGGGGTCGAGGAAGTTTTATTCTGCTTGTAACATACAATTCCTTGAGTCCCAATGTTACAATACCCTTCTACCCTATAAGTGGCGGGTATAAAGAGTTGATGTAACTTTTGGAAATTATGAAATTATGATTCCGATAAGATGGCCTTAGAAAGCGTTTTGAAATGCTACTCTGAATGGTTTCTAGATGGTATACTGCAGAGTCTTTTAACAATAGGGCATTTGAATTTTCACTCAATATGACAAGTGTTCGTTTCTTAAAACAATAATGGCATAATAGTTACAGAGAACAAAAGAGCACATCGCAATGCAAAAGAAAATTAAGAACTAGTTTTTGTATCCAAATAGACGAACCATTAGAGAATAAGAGCAGACAAGTAGTAATAAATCAACAATTAAATACGAGAATAAACGAGTAAAGCGGTGTCACGAATGCAATAATAAAGACAACAAGAGCAGAAAAATATCCAAGATAACTTTGTATACATAATAAAATATAGACTTCAACTGTTTAAAAACGATCTTAACAATTTAACAAAACAGTTTCTTGAATAACTTCCAAGTTTTCCATCCGATCACGACCAAATTTCCAGGGATCATCGACACTGTAATTACCTTCATATATACCAAAATTCAAGACGCTTTCTTTAAAATTGCGCTTGTAAATGGCTTTTTCGATTTTATAGGGCGGAAAGGGGCGTGCCAAAAATCTTAAATTAATTTGTTTTGCGCAGGACATGCACCAATACTGGTACCAAGTATGCAGTCTCTTGCTCTTACGGTCTCTGAGATCTAGGTGTTTAGACAGACAGACAGAGAGACGGATATGGCTATGACGACTCGGCTGGTGACCCTGACCAAGAATGTGCATACTTTATGGGGTCGAGGAAGTTTTATTCTGCTTGTAACATACAATTCCTTGAGTCCCAATGTTACAATACCCTTCTACCCTATAAGTGGCGGGTATAAAGAGTTGATGTAACTTTTGGAAATTATGAAATTATGATTCCGATAAGATGGCCTTAGAAAGCGTTTTGAAATGCTACTCTGAATGGTTTCTAGATGGTATACTGCAGAGTCTTTTAACAATAGGGCATTTGAATTTTCACTCAATATGACAAGTGTTCGTTTCTTAAAACAATAATGGCATAATAGTTACAGAGAACAAAAGAGCACATCGCAATGCAAAAGAAAATTAAGAACTAGTTTTTGTATCCAAATAGACGAACCATTAGAGAATAAGAGCAGACAAGTAGTAATAAATCAACAATTAAATACTAGAATAAACGAGTAAAGCGGTGTCACGAATGCAATAATAAAGACAACAAGAGCAGAAAAATATCCAAGATAACTTTGTATACATAATAAAATATAGACTTCAACTGTTTAAAAACGATCTTAACAATTTAACAAAACAGTTTCTTGAATAACTTCCAAGTTTTCCATCCGATCACGACCAAATTTCCAGGGATCATCGACACTGTAATTACCTTCATATATACCAAAATTCAAGACTCTTTCTTTAAAATTGCGCTTGTAAATGGCTTTTTCGATTTTATAGGGCGGAAAGGGGCGTGCCAAAAATCTTAAATTAATTTGTTTTGCGCAGGACATGCACCAATACTGGTACCAAGTATGCAGTCTCTTGCTCTTACGGTCTCTGAGATCTAGGTGTTTAGACAGACAGACAGAGAGACGGATATGGCTATGACGACTCGGCTGGTGACCCTGACCAAGAATGTGCATACTTTATGGGGTCGAGGAAGTTTTATTCTGCTTGTAACATACAATTCCTTGAGTCCCAATGTTACAATACCCTTCTACCCTATAAGTGGCGGGTATAAAGAGTTGATGTAACTTTTGGAAATTATGAAATTATGATTCCGATAAGATGGCCTTAGAAAGCGTTTTGAAATGCTACTCTGAATGGTTTCTAGATGGTATACTGCAGAGTCTTTTAACAATAGGGCATTTGAATTTTCACTCAATATGACAAGTGTTCGTTTCTTAAAACAATAATGGCATAATAGTTACAGAGAACAAAAGAGCACATCGCAATGCAAAAGAAAATTAAGAACTAGTTTTTGTATCCAAATAGACGAACCATTAGAGAATAAGAGCAGACAAGTAGTAATAAATCAACAATTAAATACGAGAATAAACGAGTAAAGCGGTGTCACGAATGCAATAATAAAGACAACAAGAGCAGAAAAATATCCAAGATAACTTTGTATACATAATAAAATATAGACTTCAACTGTTTAAAAACGATCTTAACAATTTAACAAAACAGTTTCTTGAATAACTTCCAAGTTTTCCATCCGATCACGACCAAATTTCCAGGGATCATCGACACTGTAATTACCTTCATATATACCAAAATTCAAGACTTTCTTTAAAATTGCGCTTGTAAATGGCTTTTTCGATTTTATAGGGCGGAAAGGGGCGTGCCAAAAATCTTAAATTAATTTGTTTTGCGCAGGACATGCACCAATACTGGTACCAAGTATGCAGTCTCTTGCTCTTACGGTCTCTGAGATCTAGGTGTTTAGACAGACAGACAGAGAGACGGATATGGCTATGACGACTAGGCTGGTGACCCTGACCAAGAATGTGCATACTTTATGGGGTCGAGGAAGTTTTATTCTGCTTGTAACATACAATTCCTTGAGTCCCAATGTTACAATACCCTTCTACCCTATAAGTGGCGGGTATAAAGAGTTGATGTAACTTTTGGAAATTATGAAATTATGATTCCGATAAGATGGCCTTAGAAAGCGTTTTGAAATGCTACTCTGAATGGTTTCTAGATGGTATACTGCAGAGTCTTTTAACAATAGGGCATTTGAATTTTCACTCAATATGACAAGTGTTCGTTTCTTAAAACAATAATGGCATAATAGTTACAGAGAACAAAAGAGCACATCGCAATGCAAAAGAAAATTAAGAACTAGTTTTTGTATCCAAATAGACGAACCATTAGAGAATAAGAGCAGACAAGTAGTAATAAATCAACAATTAAATACGAGAATAAACGAGTAAAGCGGTGTCACGAATGCAATAATAAAGACAACAAGAGCAGAAAAATATCCAAGATAACTTTGTATACATAATAAAATATAGACTTCAACTGTTTAAAAACGATCTTAACAATTTAACAAAACAGTTTCTTGAATAACTTCCAAGTTTTCCATCCGATCACGACCAAATTTCCAGGGATCATCGACACTGTAATTACCTTCATATATACCAAAATTCAAGACCTTTCTTTAAAATTGCGCTTGTAAATGGCTTTTTCGATTTTATAGGGCGGAAAGGGGCGTGCCAAAAATCTTAAATTAATTTGTTTTGCGCAGGACATGCACCAATACTGGTACCAAGTATGCAGTCTCTTGCTCTTACGGTCTCTGAGATCTAGGTGTTTAGACAGACAGACAGAGAGACGGATATGGCTATGACGACTAGGCTGGTGACCCTGACCAAGAATGTGCATACTTTATGGGGTCGAGGAAGTTTTATTCTGCTTGTAACATACAATTCCTTGAGTCCCAATGTTACAATACCCTTCTACCCTATAAGTGGCGGGTATAAAGAGTTGATGTAACTTTTGGAAATTATGAAATTATGATTCCGATAAGATGGCCTTAGAAAGCGTTTTGAAATGCTACTCTGAATGGTTTCTAGATGGTATACTGCAGAGTCTTTTAACAATAGGGCATTTGAATTTTCACTCAATATGACAAGTGTTCGTTTCTTAAAACAATAATGGCATAATAGTTACAGAGAACAAAAGAGCACATCGCAATGCAAAAGAAAATTAAGAACTAGTTTTTGTATCCAAATAGACGAACCATTAGAGAATAAGAGCAGACAAGTAGTAATAAATCAACAATTAAATACGAGAATAAACGAGTAAAGCGGTGTCACGAATGCAATAATAAAGACAACAAGAGCAGAAAAATATCCAAGATAACTTTGTATACATAATAAAATATAGACTTCAACTGTTTAAAAACGATCTTAACAATTTAACAAAACAGTTTCTTGAATAACTTCCAAGTTTTCCATCCGATCACGACCAAATTTCCAGGGATCATCGACACTGTAATTACCTTCATATATACCAAAATTCAAGACTCTTTCTTTAAAATTGCGCTTGTAAATGGCTTTTTCGATTTTATAGGGCGGAAAGGGGCGTGCCAAAAATCTTAAATTAATTTGTTTTGCGCAGGACATGCACCAATACTGGTACCAAGTATGCAGTCTCTTGCTCTTACGGTCTCTGAGATCTAGGTGTTTAGACAGACAGACAGAGAGACGGATATGGCTATGACGACTAGGCTGGTGACCCTGACCAAGAATGTGCATACTTTATGGGGTCGAGGAAGTTTTATTCTGCTTGTAACATACAATTCCTTGAGTCCCAATGTTACAATACCCTTCTACCCTATAAGTGGCGGGTATAAAGAGTTGATGTAACTTTTGGAAATTATGAAATTATGATTCCGATAAGATGGCCTTAGAAAGCGTTTTGAAATGCTACTCTGAATGGTTTCTAGATGGTATACTGCAGAGTCTTTTAACAATAGGGCATTTGAATTTTCACTCAATATGACAAGTGTTCGTTTCTTAAAACAATAATGGCATAATAGTTACAGAGAACAAAAGAGCACATCGCAATGCAAAAGAAAATTAAGAACTAGTTTTTGTATCCAAATAGACGAACCATTAGAGAATAAGAGCAGACAAGTAGTAATAAATCAACAATTAAATACGAGAATAAACGAGTAAAGCGGTGTCACGAATGCAATAATAAAGACAACAAGAGCAGAAAAATATCCAAGATAACTTTGTATACATAATAAAATATAGACTTCAACTGTTTAAAAACGATCTTAACAATTTAACAAAACAGTTTCTTGAATAACTTCCAAGTTTTCCATCCGATCACGACCAAATTTCCAGGGATCATCGACACTGTAATTACCTTCATATATACCAAAATTCAAGACTCTATCTTTAAAATTGCGCTTGTAAATGGCTTTTTCGATTTTATAGGGCGGAAAGGGGCGTGCCAAAAATCTTAAATTAATTTGTTTTGCGCAGGACATGCACCAATACTGGTACCAAGTATGCAGTCTCTTGCTCTTACGGTCTCTGAGATCTAGGTGTTTAGACAGACAGACAGAGAGACGGATATGGCTATGACGACTAGGCTGGTGACCCTGACCAAGAATGTGCATACTTTATGGGGTCGAGGAAGTTTTATTCTGCTTGTAACATACAATTCCTTGAGTCCCAATGTTACAATACCCTTCTACCCTATAAGTGGCGGGTATAAAGAGTTGATGTAACTTTTGGAAATTATGAAATTATGATTCCGATAAGATGGCCTTAGAAAGCGTTTTGAAATGCTACTCTGAATGGTTTCTAGATGGTATACTGCAGAGTCTTTTAACAATAGGGCATTTGAATTTTCACTCAATATGACAAGTGTTCGTTTCTTAAAACAATAATGGCATAATAGTTACAGAGAACAAAAGAGCACATCGCAATGCAAAAGAAAATTAAGAACTAGTTTTTGTATCCAAATAGACGAACCATTAGAGAATAAGAGCAGACAAGTAGTAATAAATCAACAATTAAATACGAGAATAAACGAGTAAAGCGGTGTCACGAATGCAATAATAAAGACAACAAGAGCAGAAAAATATCCAAGATAACTTTGTATACATAATAAAATATAGACTTCAACTGTTTAAAAACGATCTTAACAATTTAACAAAACAGTTTCTTGAATAACTTCCAAGTTTTCCATCCGATCACGACCAAATTTCCAGGGATCATCGACACTGTAATTACCTTCATATATACCAAAATTCAAGACTCTTTCTTTAAAATTGCGCTTGTAAATGGCTTTTTCGATTTTATAGGGCGGAAAGGGGCGTGCCAAAAATCTTAAATTAATTTGTTTTGCGCAGGACATGCACCAATACTGGTACCAAGTATGCAGTCTCTTGCTCTTACGGTCTCTGAGATCTAGGTGTTTAGACAGACAGACAGAGAGACGGATATGGCTATGACGACTAGGCTGGTGACCCTGACCAAGAATGTGCATACTTTATGGGGTCGAGGAAGTTTTATTCTGCTTGTAACATACAATTCCTTGAGTCCCAATGTTACAATACCCTTCTACCCTATAAGTGGCGGGTATAAAGAGTTGATGTAACTTTTGGAAATTATGAAATTATGATTCCGATAAGATGGCCTTAGAAAGCGTTTTGAAATGCTACTCTGAATGGTTTCTAGATGGTATACTGCAGAGTCTTTTAACAATAGGGCATTTAAATTTTCACTCAATATGACAAGTGTTCGTTTCTTAAATCAATAATGGCATAATAGTTACAGAGAACAAAAGAGCACATCGCAATGCAAAAGAAAATTAAGAACTAGTTTTTGTATCCAAATAGACGAACCATTAGAGAATAAGAGCAGACAAGTAGTAATAAATCAACAATTAAATACGAGAATAAACGAGTAAAGCGGTGTCACGAATGCAATAATAAAGACAACAAGAGCAGAAAAATATCCAAGATAACTTTGTATACATAATAAAATATAGACTTCAACTGTTTAAAAACGATCTTAACAATTTAACAAAACAGTTTCTTGAATAACTTCCAAGTTTTCCATCCGATCACGACCAAATTTCCAGGGATCATCGACACTGTAATTACCTTCATATATACCAAAATTCAAGACTTTCTTTAAAATTGCGCTTGTAAATGGCTTTTTCGATTTTATAGGGCGGAAAGGGGCGTGCCAAAAATCTTAAATTAATTTGTTTTGCGCAGGACATGCACCAATACTGGTACCAAGTATGCAGTCTCTTGCTCTTACGGTCTCTGAGATCTAGGTGTTTAGACAGACAGACAGAGAGACGGATATGGCTATGACGACTAGGCTGGTGACCCTGACCAAGAATGTGCATACTTTATGGGGTCGAGGAAGTTTTATTCTGCTTGTAACATACAATTCCTTGAGTCCCAATGTTACAATACCCTTCTACCCTATAAGTGGCGGGTATAAAGAGTTGATGTAACTTTTGGAAATTATGAAATTATGATTCCGATAAGATGGCCTTAGAAAGCGTTTTGAAATGCTACTCTGAATGGTTTCTAGATGGTATACTGCAGAGTCTTTTAACAATAGGGCATTTAAATTTTCACTCAATATGACAAGTGTTCGTTTCTTAAA
Organism: Drosophila siamana; assembly: GCA_035047445.1. NCBI lineage: Eukaryota > Metazoa > Arthropoda > Insecta > Diptera > Drosophilidae > Drosophila > Drosophila siamana. The sequence continues at coordinate 336,831 of JAWNPP010000095.1, forward strand.
ACAATAATGGCATAATAGTTACAGAGAACAAAAGAGCACATCGCAATGCAAAAGAAAATTAAGAACTAGTTTTTGTATCCAAATAGACGAACCATTAGAGAATAAGAGCAGACAAGTAGTAATAAATCAACAATTAAATACGAGA